>OX463779.1:29378358-29978358 GCA_949825025.1 Siphlonurus alternatus
ATTTAATGGCTATTTTAAGTTGTGTACACATATTACAAGCTAATTTTACTTGTATGTATATAAACGTTAAGAAAGTACATTTATGTTATATAATAACCATTTACATACAAGATACTTTAACCTCCAATAACAATTACAGTTCATGTTCATGTAGAGAATCATCAAAAATAAAAGTCAACATTACTTGCCTAAAGAATTAGAGGAACGTTCGTAAACAAACTCAAATTTTGTGGATAAAAAGGTGAAACAAAAAATTAAGTAACAAAAAATTACTTATAGACATGAATTTATGTGTGAATTTTTAAGATATAAAAATTTACATGCTCAAGAACTGAAAAATTGCCCTGTATTAGAATTTATTTATAGATACAATTTTGAATGCAGCGATACGTTACGCCATCAAAGACTCGTATATTTTATCTAATATTCTGAAATTTTATACATGCGAACAAAATTTTAGAATGCAAGAGTAATATATACATAAACGCAATGACCTTTTAGAATTTTTTGAGGCATATACATACACATCTGTTTAAGTGGCTCATCAGCACTTATACATTAAGTTAAATTATGTTTAATTACGCGTTATTATAGTCTTCCTTGTGTCCACTTTTGTGTAATGCCGCTGAAAAAAAAATTAAAAAATATTTTAAACTTTACGTCATTTTTACCTCGAAATTATTTTATAACAATAAAAATCATCTTCTTTTCTTTTTTAATATTTTGAGGATCATATATTGCTACTTTAGTTAGTGCGTGTGTTGATAATTAGCCTACTTTGTAATGAAACAGTTCATCGATTTATAAAAGCGTAATTAAAGTTAATAAGTCACCCGTTACTATTATTATGAGCTGATATACATTGTGTGTGTGTGTGCTGATGAGAGGGAATATCGCAACCACATATAATACATATAACAAAGAAAAAGTATATAGATACACACAAATTTCCAATTTAATTTCACATTATTAAACTGTCGCTCAATAATGACTCATATAACAAATAAGTTAAAGCTATTAAAAATATATTTTATATTTCACTGAATTTTGCTAATTTATAAGTTGTAAAGTTTTATTACGCTACAAAATATCAAGTTCTTAAGAAAAATTGGTTAAGGCTTCCTCCCAAGTTTTCATTGCACGATTCAATGAGAGAAATATATACAAAGTGTATATTGTTATTGATAACTGATGCTAGATTATTTCATAATCAAAGCATAATTTTGCATAATTTGAAGTATGATTTTGTTTAAAAGTAAAGGTTGATTAATGTGATTTCATCCTATTATAACATGTAGTCTATGTAATACTAAACCCTTCACAAACTGCATAAGAATTCAATATATAAAATGAGAAATTAAAGGGAAAATAGCTTTATGCAAAACAATCTGTGCACAACATATAATAATATAATACATAAAAGTCAATTAAAATACCACTCTCATATTATATTTCTAGCATGAATAGAAAATAATTATAAAATTGTGGTATAAAACATGAGAAATCACATTTTAATATACTACAAAACAAACCACATATAGATGTATAATATAGAAAGTTTTTTTCAATTATTTATTACTTATATAGCGAGAATGCTAATTTCCCCGATGAATTAGCAAATGTGAGACATTTTGAAGTTGTATATTATAGACAGAAGTAAATACAGTACAGAGCTCGTTGAAAACTATGGATTCGAGTGATTGGCTTCACTTGTGCCTTACATGGCGAAATCCCATGAAGCTCGTTTAATGAGAACAACTTTGCAAGTTTTTTTTTATTACCGTTCACTTAAAGCTTGATACTGCAGTATAAGTACAAACTAATGCAAATATATTGTGAATTTGTTGATATTTAATACCATTATCATATAACTATTTCATAATTAAATATTACTTCCAAATTAATGAAGAAATTAAAATCCATATATGTATTATTTTCCAGTAAATCAAATTACAGCTAGAGTCTTGTTTAATTTAAAATTAGATTATAATTATTTTGCGATGGATTATACCTACAGTAAATGTTTCATATACTTTAAGGTAATGAGAAACAGTATTACATTTTTTGCTTGTTGTATTTTCTGTATTAATGTATGTATAATAATGACGACTTTTATATAAATATAGTAAAAATTTATATATGTAAAGATATGCACGTTTCAAGTTATGGAAGTAAACATTATAATGTTCATTTCCTTTGACACGCATAGTTATTAGTGCTGGTATTTATATATAATGTATAATACAAACATATAGATATTCAGATCTCACGCAACTTTGTAAGTGATTCAAATGCAATCAAGCGGTAAATTATACATAAGATGTTGTATGACTTGCATATTATTTTTTTTAAAAGGAGAAAATACATTGTGGTAATTTATACTAAATTATTTACATTATTTAAATATATATTTAAGAAATTGTAAAATAGTATACAAGGCTTTAAAGTTAAACTATATTAAAAAAGGAAAATATATATTATATCTGAGACAATTCTTCAATATGTTGTTCTCCAGATGTTCTCCATTGTAAATTATATTAAAAGATCGTTCTATTTTCTTCTTGAATTAAGTATAACGATTTTAATTTTAAAGTCAGCAGTCATAGCATATTGTATTATATTTTCTATTTTTACTTAACAAAATTATATATTTTTTAATAATACTCATTCACTTTTAATAATAATAAAAAATTATAGTCTGTTGTGATCAATGCTCAATTAGGCACAGCCTAAATTATTTAATTATAGAATATAAATTTTAAACCTAATTAATAAAAAAGTTAAAACTAATGAAATTTTTATTTACGAGAGTCTTATCTTTAAAAAGGGTAAATTCCTTGACACTTGTATATATACAGAAGTCCCAAGTATAAATCTAGAAACAATAAATTGCACGACGACCATCTCGAGTCAGGTATAGTATACTATAGAGGTATCAATTAATTATGACGCAATATCGTCAGTTTGAAGGCTGCTAGAGACATCTCCTGTGTGCGGACTGAAGGCGGAGGTTTGACCCCAAACTAATGGCACAGCAGGAGGAAGATCCTCCTCCCACTTATTTTTTATTGAAGACGTCGAAACTAAGAGATACGACGACTATAAGGCAAGGCTTGCAAAAACGGTGCGGCGTGACTTTGGACAATCGCGGGCCTCGTACGTGACACCACGGTAACACAGAGGTAGTAGCTTTGCCGTGCTGCACAGAGGAGGAGTCAATACTCTGGAGGTCACAATAATACCCTCTGACGTCACAAGGTGTATAATTAATTATTTACATTTTTACATATTGTAATTTCGTACGACAATATCATCAAAATTGAATATTATATTTGTCATCCTAATTCAATGATGTTTTTTAAAAGATTTTCTGAGATGGTATGTTGTTTTTTATGAGTACTTTTTGTCGGTTGCAGTGTAAATGGATGGGGAGTGGCGAGCGACTTCTGATGCGATTGCGGCGGCGACGGTGGGGGACACACGAATTAAAAGTTTAACGAGTACTGCCTGCCTACCCGAGCCTGTGCACCGAGCTGTGACTTCTGCTGCTGGCCGTGGGAATATTTTTCGTCTTATCAGATCTTATCATAACCTTTTTATTTCAATATCATGACGTCACTTGATGCAGCATGTAACATCATTATTTTCATTATATTGATTGCTGAAAATTTATGTAATTATAAAGAATAAACATCAATTACCTCTTTTTATGAGTAATTTTTTTAAATGTGATCTTCTCCAAGACTGTTATTATTTTATAGTAAAAATATTAATAACCTTCAAAGGTAAGGAATTGTCAGAAAATATTTGTGTGCCATTGATGTTTGAAACAACTTTAAAAAAGGACTTCCCACGAAGGCAACGGATCTGAGAAAAAACAAAACTATCAGGCTGAAAAATATGTGCAATCGAATAAAATTCAGAATTTGATAATAATTTTGTAATCAATTTTCAGCATTTGATCGAACATTTATTTGTTTATGCAAAATTTTGCGTAATTTTATTACTCAATTGATTATTTATTGAATTTTGACAACAAAAAGATTAAATGAAGGATATTTTTGAATAATATTTTCTACTAGCTGACCTATTAAATTGCTGCATTTTAACGTCCTACACAAAACACATATCAACATCCACCATATTAACTGTGATTTTATATTTCTTAATTCTTGTGTGTTTGTATCATAGATTCTAATTTCCAAGTTAGAAATGTGAATTTTAAATTGTTCTTAGAAATTTTGTCTTTAATAGTTTTATGGTATGGTTCTATGTTTATACACGTTTTTAGTTTTTAGAAAAAAACATTAACATAATGTCCATATTAATACACAATTAAATTAAATTTAATTTTAGATTTCAAGTTTCTCCACAAAATTTATTTTCCTTAAAAAAATAACGTTTAAAAATTTGTAGTTATAATACGTTTAACCTATAAAATATAAAATCATTTATTATTTACATTAATATTAATTGCTTCCTATCTATCATTCATATTATTATATATAATATAATATACTTTCCCGTATTATCAGTTCATCACGAATACAACAGTAATAATCTAGGCCATGCACAAGATCTACAGTCAAAATCTTTATAGTTGATGGTAAATAATTAACAAAAATATAATTAATTTGATCAGATTTGTTTCAAGCCACGTGGTGTTAATTTGTTGTTGTGACTTGATGTTACAAATTAGGGGGTCAGATAAGCCCCCCTCCCCCTCAGAGGTACAAGACCCATGTGGGGGCCCTCAAGCCCCCTCAACTGCATTTCCACACGTCATACAAGAGTGGCAATGATGCGCTGCAAGAAAGGTCGCCGACCATATAATGAGGATTTTGGCCGCCTTGCCTAATTATATATCTACCTATATTTATATTGTTTTATACCTTATAGAATTTGTTGTATTACGGCACCCAATATTCTTATACATAGCGTCTTCATATATTATATAATATGCAACCAGTATGCATTATATACCTGACCTGACACCTTAACTTTTTCTTTCTATTTTTCTTCCCTTTTATATATTTAATAACCTTAGGGATAACGTTAATCATTATTTCATTGCTTTTTTTTTTAAAAAATAAAATAAAAACACCGCAAGCAATATGGGTCCTTTTATTTTTTCATGAAGGTTAAATTTTTCTTAATAATCGGATACGGCTGTCGTATTTTTCTTTAAAAAAAAAAGTTGAAAGAACGAAGTAGATGTTAATATTCTAGGAATAGACTAAAGAGAATTTTACAACTTATAATTCACAGTAACTACCGAGTCCAAAATCTACATAAGAAAGAAGCATTAGACTAGACCACGTGATCAGAGACCCACACCAAAGGGTTATTAAAACGTGATTTACATGGGAATAGTATCACGTGAGTATAATCTTTAACTCGTCCGTTACGTTTTCTGTATTTATATACTATATAAATATATATATATATATGGAACTATTATAATATTATAAATATATATGCCGCACGAAATATTTTAAGTATAGTTTTATATTATGATGATGATACAAAGCATTTAAAATCATTCTAATGAGCCACGAATGTGCCTACAAAATAAGTATATATAAGCATTTCAATATATTATTCATTAATCATTTTAAAAATGAAGAAGAAGATATGAGAAGTTATAATAAATCAGAAATTTTATTTGGAAAAACAAGTTGATATCTTTCTAAGTTATATATATATATATTTTTTTATCTATATCCAAATCCACAACGGGGGGGAATATAGTTGTTTATATAGAACTACTTTGAATTTTAAAATATAAATAAAACCAATGTGTAATTAATTAAAAATAAGAAAATAATTTACATGTCATTAAATAAATTTTACATTTGAAAGTCACGGTACAGAATTGTCATGAATTTGGGTGAAAGATTCATTCAATAATCCGGATTGAGATCCAGAAATTAGCATAGTAAAATTTTTAATTAAATATCAAAAATAGAACATTTCTTTGTTTTATAAAAATTGTTCAACTGTTATATGAATGGCAATAATTTTAGTGATGAAAAATGAGTTTAAAAAGTATATACAGTACGGAAAATTTTGCTTTACAACTTTGTTAATCACCAATTCCCGAAAGAATATCACAGGACATGGTGATTGACAAGGCTGCAAACGGGAAATTTTCTAATGCGACGAGTGTACAACATAAAAATGGATAAACAAAAATCATTCTTACCTCGACCCAGAAGTTTGATTTTGGTCCAGCAGCAACAACAGGATTTAGAAAAGTCTGCAACAGAAAGAAGGTTTTGGAGCATCAGTGGGATGCAAATTAGGGAATGATGGATCGCACAGAAGAACAGACACGTGGCCATTAATCTCCGGTAGGCGAGCGACATTTAGGGGGGCGTGGCTCACCTGTCGAGCTGCCAAGTGATCGGATCAACAGACGACTCTATATCACGAGAAGCAAATCTAAATACAGCGTCACGTCATCATTATAATATATGTGAATAACATCAATTTGAAACAAATTTGCATTAAACTTTTATTAATATATTTGTCAAAATTATGATTTAAAAATAATAATAATAATAAAGTTTGTTTGCGTGTTTTACTTAAGGGCATTTTTAACACCCAAACTAATACACATAATAAATTTTATTTTGGCATCTTTGTCTTAAGGGCAAGAATATATTAAATATTACAAAATAACATCTGGATCATTTATATATATATAAAAAATGAACTAAATTATACTAAAATATAATTATTAAAATGAATCAACTTTATAATACGTAATGAGATTTTTAAAGAAGTTTGAATTATTATTTGCATTAATTAGGCCATATAATATTATAATATTCTCACGCACAGTAATAACATGTAATTTTCACATACGAGTTATGTAATAAACAAAGCAGGCAGCTGATTATATTAAAGCCATAGCAGCGTGGCAGAGAACCACATTTTAATTTGCATATTACCCGGTAAACAACAACAAGAGGTTAATAAAGACTATATACTAGCATAAAAGCGCGTGTATTATTTAATCAAGAAAGCATCTTTGGCACGTGTGTACTATAATATATATATAAGAGTTGACAGTAGATATTTATTTTATAATATATAAATTTAGTGTCCATCACCTATAAATTGTGATCATATCTTTAGTGATAATCATATTACAAGTTAAAACTCCATTTATAAAAAAAAATAAAATATTATATCGCGTTGTAATTAGACATTTTGGCGATATCAAAGTTTGTGATCGTAACAGCTGTTTCATGCCCCCACCCCTCCTTAAGTTTATAAACTCACAGATGCGAAGGTACTTGTTACTTTGACTCCTTAATTACCTTTTATGATGCATCAACAATAGTGATGCCAATGATCTTAATACATAACCCATGCATCCATTTATAATAATATATTTATATTATTGTTATAATAGTGAATTACATTGCATATCATATATAAACAACAATATTTTTTTTCATAATTACCACACACATACATAATTAATAACAAATTAACATATATATTTTTAATTAATTAATGCTTTACATATATAATAAAAACAATGTTGTTGTTAATAATGATTAAGAGAAATAGGATCTCATTAGACTCAATTAAGGCCATTGAGCAATGGAATATGTTCTCAAGAAGTTGGGACGATGAATAAGCGAATTTCCATATCCTGTATATATGTGGGCGCCAAGAGGAGAGAACAACAAATTGCACGCTGTTGCATGCAAAACTACGGTCTACCGCGGAGACTGCAAGTGCGAGTCACTACATACAATTACACTTACCTTTGGGTGTCTGACCATGTGGGAGGTCTTAAATTCATTCGAAAATTGAAACGCTTAAATTAATATAGTATATATTACATATTACATATATATTTTGTGTAAACTTTTATTTTTATGAACTGTGCTGGTGAAATAAGTAAATAAATAAGAAAATAAATAAGAAAATAAATAAATAAATAAATAAATAAATAAATAAATAAATAAATAAATAAATAAATAAATAAATAAATAAATAAATAAATAAATAAATAAATAAATAAATAAATAAATAAATAAATAAATAAATAAATAAATAAATAAATAAATAAATAAATAAATAAATTTAAAGCAACCAAACAGAATTCTACTCAAAACGTGACGTTACAGGCTGACAAAAGTGTAACTGACAAGTTTTCCCCTCATATCTCGACAACAAACCACCCTACACGAGTCAGATATATTATAATATTATATCGATAATGTGTCAACAGAATCGAGCGATTCAAAATCGGTATCGTTCACAAAGTCCACTTACCTCAAGACAAGCTCTAAAACTGACCTTTGCTGTTGTCAAATCATTCCACTCTACAACATCTAAACTCTTTCTCCTTTACATAAAACTAATTAAGAGTTGTTATTAAAATAAAACCTGTTTTGAGAAAAAAAATGCCATTGCCTATCAATTTTTTTTACTGTATAAAATGTTCTGTATAAAAGTCTCAAATTTTATACGGAAAATCAACTATTTTTTACTGCATGGCTATAAAAATGCTTATTGTTGTTTGTTATATTTTTTGTTTACTTAAACATTATTTAAACTGATGTACTACAAGGTTTTATCTTCAGAATTTCAATTACGAATTAAAAAGAAAAAAAAACTTATTATCCAATATTAATAAAACCTATCACATACAATCATTTATAATAAAATTTAATAGGCCTTCGTTTAATGTAAATAATTAAAAATAAATAAACGTATATATAGGTATAAATAAAAAAATTATATTAAATTTACTATACAATGTAAAATAAGTATCACATTATTATTATAATGTATAATATTTTATGTATATATAGATTATAGAAGATCACATATAATAATATTATTATATTATATCTTGAAAAATATAATGAATATGCTTAAATGTCTTATACTATAGCAATACAGATATATACAGTACAGAGAGAGAGAGAGAGAGAGAGAGAGAGAGAGAGAGAGAGAGAGAGAGAGAGAGAGAGAGAGAGAGAGAGAGAGAGAGAGAGAGAGAGAGAGAGAGAGAGAGAGAGAGAGAGAGAGAGAGAGAGAGAGAGAGAGAGATTTCATTACTTCAATGACGTGCAAAAAGAATAATTACCCTCTATAACGCAAAAGCTTGTACATTGCTTCTTCATATATAACACACTACAGATGCATAACAGGCATCGGTCACGCTACATATTCCTGTACTTACTTATCCGTGCATATTACTATACATATATAATAATAATATAAATAATAAGAATTATATCTAGAACAGTGGCATAATTACTACTGCAGTGAAGTAGTTCCGCTGAGCGTACATGCAACATGATGCGATATTATGACCCTTGTATTATAGTGAAAGATTCATCACTCATAAACAGTTTTATCATTTGATATCATTGCTCTAATTGGGGTTTTACTCTACAGGGGGTCTTTCTTTCTTCCACAGTACTTCGTAAGATTCATATAGTCATTTAATGTGATACCAACTTTTCTTTGTTACTTTATTATTATACATTACTTTAAAAAAAAATTACATCTGACAAGAATGAAGTCTGTATTATTATTCTCATTATTATTATTATATAAAATGAATTGATAAATTGTAATTGTATCACGATGATTATTATATATATATTATTTATATCTATTATATCACGTTTGAATTTTAAAGGTAAATTTACATGCATGGTGTTCTGATTTAATCTCATTTGCTATCAAATTCATTAGCATAATTATAAATTATGTTATATTTGAGTAATTTGGTGATTGAATAAAAGAATATCAATGCATGCAGTTATAATCATGCTATATTTATAAATATGTATAATTATATATATACATACATATAAATATATATATTATATATATAAATGACAACGGATGGATTGGCAGTTTGCATGAAACACGACGCTGGTAAACGACTGTATAAACGTACCTTTATATTGATTGAGATAAGGATGAGGTGTATATGGAGCAAGCAAAATTGCAAAATAAGGTTTATGACCGAGATATAGCTAAATAAAGAGCAAAATGAATACTCGTAGAAAGAATGACATCACTATAAAAAAATTGCAGCATGAAATAAAAAGGTGTACCGTAAATTTATAGGCTATATATCCATGCAACAGAGCATTTATAATACGAAAATTAGTTTACCCTTTTTTTTTTTTTTTTTAAATATTTTCAATTTCCAAACAATAAAATTAGAGGTACAAAATAGAAAGAAATTGTTGTCAAATTATTTATTGTAGATATGAGGAAGTGATGATTATTTTTCTCATTACTCTAACATATGATACTCTTTACAATGCAGTATATTGCATGAAATGATATATTCTAAGAACTTATAGTTGATTACATACAGTAACATGTAATACATAACACAATATTTTTGATTCATTATATATCTGATATACAGTATTTCCGCTTTAAGTTGTTTCCTATTCGATTTATTGTGTAAACACTAGAGGTTTTATTATTCGGTTTGGTTTGGACACACTGGCGTCGTCTTGGGCGCCGCGACGCTCTGTTGATCACCACGAGCATCAAGCAAGGCTGCTTCTGTGCAACGTTCGGCGCCTCACCACACTTGTGAGGGTACACTTTGTTGTTTAAATTCATGGAACTTCTTCAGAAAAAGTTCAGGGACAGTATACATGATTTTTAATTACAAATACTAATGAGCTTTTCTGAAAATCGAGGTTAAATATGTTATGACGTCAGAGTATAGGTCAAAATATTGGTGAAAACATAATATATTACATGATTCAGACAGATTTCATCTCGATTCTGTTTGGGAATGATAATAATATCATCTAGATGATCCGAAAAGTTTTATAATTATTTCAATTCATATAGAATAGAGGTTCTGCATTCATATTTGCATTGTAAGAACGCTATCACTGTTATGTACACTATCTCAGGGCTGTCTGGTCTATCCGTCAAAACAGGGCTCAAACTATTCAATTTAAAAGTCGCCCCTGTAGCTACTTATGGTATTGAAATTGTATGGCCTCATTTATCTGTATCCGATTTTGATAAATTAGAATCAGTAAAAGCCATGTTTGTTAAAAGATTACTGTGTCTGTCAAAATTTACCGAAACTAGACTGGCCTATAAACTGATAGATTCCAATTATTTTATTACAGAAATCAAAGAAATGTTTAAACTTCCAACGACAGATCAATATTCCAATTTTATAGCTGTCAGGAATCAAAAAGCTCAGGATATTAATCCTGAGTTTTACAGCACTGATGCTATGACATGTAAATATTGGTGTCTGCCCCAATTGGATAGATCCAATGTTAGAAATGTTTTAACTCGCCAGGCTGTTCACGGCTTCCACTATCTAATTTGTAAATCTTCTGGTTATCATAAAGCTGAACAATCTTGTGTATGTAAATTATGTAATGAATATTGTAGCCAATATCATTTAAATATCTGTAAATCTAGAATTAAGTCTATTAGCGATTATGCCAGGGGAGATTTCATATAGTCTATAGATTTTGAATAGCAATGAAGCAATAAGTTTTTTTTATTCTATCTATTTTCTATGTCATATTTTGTCTTATATATATGTGATTATATATATGATATATTATTATTATGATGTAACAGGCTGTTAGTATCATCTGTTATTTTATTTTATATTGTTTTATTATCATTTTCTATTGTTCTATTATTCTGTAACTATTATATATGTTTTGTATGTATGTTTTATGTGTTCTATTGTAATGTTTTTCTATAATGTATGTTTCTAGTGCTGTTAATATGTACACTTTCTGTGTTTAATAAAAGACTAATAATAATATATATATTATTTTACATGCGTGCTACATTTTAGAATTTTGAAAAACTATAAATTAGAAGCAAACTTTTAACTCATCAAATACAATAAGAAAAAGTGCTGAGAATACGAAGATTTATATAGTTCACATTCTGGATTTAGTGGCGTAATTTGTGTATAATTATTTTCTATAGATTAAAGCAATATTCTTTGAGGAGTATTTATATTTACATTTAATTTTATTTATAAATTTAATATATTGACTGACATTATCGGTTTTACTTCTTATATACAAGTCACAATAATCGTAAATTAAGATATACAATATTTTATAAATTAAAATAGAGGTCTATATTTCCGGGTCTATTTTCTTGTCACTCAACATCATTTTTTCAGTCTTCAAGACTTACTCTATATCCATTGTTGTATACAATAAAGTCGTCACAGCAAATATGAATCCAATCGAGCGCGAGACCGCAGTAGAAAAAAAAAACTCGGGAGTGGCCTGCATGATTGCCTGGACCAAATTGAGAGGAGGGAAACCACTGAATTTTGGTCCACGAAGATTTTTCTCATTTCATGCTCGTATTTCGGATGCAAACTGCCGAGAACAAGCCCTGGAGCGCACGATTTATCGATCAATTTTGTAATGATGCGCAATACATAATATTTTAGTATGGCAATAAATTTCATTAATTTGATAAGGTAAGATGAAATTTGAAGATACCTTTGTGATAGTATTTTTTTTTAGTAGAAACAATAAGAACTTATAATAAAAATGCTGTATAAAAATTAAGATTTTTCTTGATAATAATGCAATTTTTATTCGTTACATTATAAAATTGCTTTAATCAGTTATGAGCAATTAATTTAATACATAAAAAAAATTATAATTAAAGTTTAAACACCTTTAAGATTAAATAATTTGATATAAGATGAAAATCGTTATTATATAAAAGTATTGAATTTTTTTTTTTTAATTTTTAATAATAATAAAAGTAATATCATATTTATCACATTAAATGACGTAATTAGTAAAATCCTATCTGCTGGAGGAGGTGTGAGAATGAGAACTTGTTTTCCAATAAAAATCTTGCTCCGATAGTTTGGATGGTGCCATTAGGAACACCGCGTCAAGTGGGACCGGTTCGTCGCTTCAACAAGACTTGATGCAAAGAGCAAAGAGGCGCCGGCCGCGGGATACATTATTCCAATATCTTCGTTTGGAACATATATAAGTAGACTGGCAACATAGACCATAAGAGACGTCTGTGTCTTATGGAAGCTCTAGATAAGAAACTTATTATAAATATGGACTTCTCTAATGGTCTCTGCATAGATTGTGGGAACAAAAGGAAACAAAATACGGAGGCTACATTGTTTAGTACTGTATTATAGTATCATTATAAATTTCATTGTTATTATTTCAACCTTTTAGATTGTATACATTAATTACACATCTGCCATGGATAGCCCAATCGTTAATACCTGCTCTATTTGAATGCAGTCTGTGCATTATGGAGATGTTTTCTGTTGCTACCAGAAATTTTCAAAACGATCGAGGTGCTCTTCTTAAAGCTTTTTCACAAAAACCTTTTTCACATGAGCAAAGCTGATTAATTTCAGAGAGCTTTAATTTGCTCTCTGTTAATTTCCTGATTCTACAAAGCTAAGGCATTTAGAATAATGTCCTTAAATGTATTCTACTTGAAAATTTATGAATCAAACAACATGCATCTTATTTTGAACCAGTAATGCAAAGAAAGAAAATAATGTAAGATAGAAAAAAAATTAAATTCATGTCTTATCAATTAATCTTGATGCTCGTTGAAAAACTCAGCAGTGTTCACATAAAATTAAAAGAGTCTCGGAAAGTCATCGTCGTTATTCTGTCTGTGGCAGCATGTAGGCAATCTGCATCGCACGCCTTCTCTAAGTTGGCATGCGCCGGATTTGGGCGTCGTCCAGCTTTCTTGATCAACTCTTCTTATCTGGGGCCGTGGGCGCTCGTTTCCACCCCAGCGGCTACAACCCCCCCCCCCCCCAACTTGAGTCCCTAATTCAACCCCGAGCCATTATATTCGTATCATCCTCATCGTGATAACCACAAAGCGAAACGTTACCATTTTTTTCTCTCATTCTTCCTTTTTTTCTTCTCTCATTCCTTCTGTTATCTAACTAAAAAAATAAATCATTTGTTACCTCCCTTGTCTAATAAAGCATGTAAGAGTAAGACCAAAAAAAAAAATATAGTTAAGCGTTTTTTTTAAGAAAAAAGTAAAAATTAAAGCATTTCACTTTTACTTTTTTTTATAAAACAACATGAGTTTTGAGATACATTTTAAATTGTATCACATATAGGAGAATAAAATTCTTCCATTTCTATTTACCGTTATATATAGTTTTGTCGCTGTGTCACTGTAACTCAAGAGTTTTGAAGATGCAAGTAAAAAAAAAATAATACTAGTTAAAAAAAAAGCATTCTCTTTCATCAGGAGTCTGAGAAAAATGCAAGCATATATTGGGTCCACACAGTAGTAGATATTCCACGAATTGACAGAGCGAGCGAACGAAAATTCGGTAAGCTGGAGCAACAGCATTCCTTGTATATATGGAGTGAACACTGCGACACAACGAGTCTGCTATGCCAGTATAAATCGTGGCTAATTGTCCTAACTGTAATTGTCGGTCACTCAGTCAGGTGCTCCGTGAACCAGCAATGACCTTGGACACCGTCAATGTCACATTAACTTAACCTACGTGCAATGGAATTTCAAATTACCATCAATAAAAAAATAACCAAAGTATTATAGAAAATTATAATTAAAGTGTTTTTTTAAAGTATTTTTATTTTAATTTATAAAGAAAATATAGGAAGTGATTTGTCTTTAATTATTTTTAACTTTTTACTTCCGTTTATCATTCAATTTTATTGTTTTACGTGATGTAGTTATATTATATACACATTCCATTCTATCAAGGTGAAAATGTTTATTTAATTTATCAAATACTTCCGTCCAATAATTAGTTTGTATTGGAATTCAACTTTAATTCTTCAGTATAAAATAATGAATTGAAATAAAATATATACAAAAAAGTTGGCAGAATAGTTCTCAAAATTTTCCCATGCAAAAATAAATTGAAAAAAAAATATATATATATATTATATTATATTTTTCTCCATTAATATTCAAAATGCATAAGAATTATGTAATAAATTATTAATATTACATGATTTATGATTAAATTATACAAAAAATTCATGTAAATGTTGTTATCTTTAGACTTCTTGGATTATAAGAATTGATAGCACGTTTTGGAAAATAAAAAAAACATATACATTCAAATAAGTTTTTGCACAAGACAAGTAAGGAAACCATCCGTCTTTTACGACCATTAATGTGCGTGGATGCAAGCCAGTCTCTGCTGCTTCTGCTGCAGGCTCTAATGTGCATGCAAAACAGCACTCCAACCGAGGGGCTACCGTTGCAAATGTGCCTCCGTTGCTTCTCGCAGTAAAAAAATTAGATAAGCTTTAGGCAATGACTAGCCGCTACTACCTGAAAAACTATAATATATAATAATATTTTTTATATGTGATCCATATTTCCTGTTTAGCATGACAGGTATTGGCCACTTGAGCTAATTCAATTTTAATTTACAACAAATAACTTAAATATAATCATTATTTTTGTGTAGAAACAGCTTGTATTAAGGATTGACGTCAAAGCTGGGTGTATATAAGGTGGAATTTAATAGTTATGCTTTCGTGTAAAAGTATTTATAACACCTTATATATTAGTTGTAAAAACTTATATATAAATATTACACTCTCAAATTTAAAATGTTTTAGAAAATGTTGATAGTTTATTTGTAAATAAATTACTTTATTTATTAAGTTTATGCAATAATTTTATTTTCACAAACGTTCCATTATTTTTAATGCTATCTACTTTCTTGAAACTTAAAATTATTTGTCTTTTTAAGTTGGATTAAAAAAAAATACGAAACGAAAGAAAGAAACAAGCTAACAAGTTGGATCAGGTATTATTCTTGTCTTGTCTTATAAATAAGTTTTATAAATATATAACACTAGTATATATACGTTTAAATGTATATCCATATGAAATGATACAAGAATTAAAAAACAAGTGCCTTTTGTATATTATATTTTATGTATATACTAAATAGATTAATGTAGCTTGAAGCGTAGACATAACACGTTATAATATATGTAACACTGATCAAGAAACCAACTTCTAAGATATTCTTCTTCCTTTTTTTTTTTTTTTTTTTACCTGATTTCTTTGCCATGCAGACTCTGGGAAAGTTCTCAGCGGGCAGCAGGCGGTGACGAATTTGTTCGTCCAAACACCCGCGCTGATCGAACGCAAGAACGTGATATGTAGGGGTAAGAAACTTGAGCACGACTTAGCTCCGACACTGTGCACAATCGATTGTGTCACCTAATGTACACGAGCAGTCACTAAAAACAACTAATGCCAATATCATCTTAGATTGATCTTTCTGCATGCAAGCAAATTATATACCTCGATTATAAGATTTGTTTTTGTTTATATCAAAGTAGTTTTAAAAAGTTAAAAAAAAAAAAAAAAGATATTATCAGGAAACTGTTCAAGAAATTAGTCACTGTTTAAATAAAAACAAGATTTTTAGTAAGTTTATTTTTTTTTAAATAGTTCTGCATTAAATTTAAAAAAAAAATTAATGGTAGTTATAAATAAATATAAACCTTCTTTTTTTATATTACATTCATGCATGCAACAAAACTGCATATACACTATAATACTGTATGTATAGGATTTCCGCTTTCTGCAACCCAAAATTCTTTTAATAAAATACAAGATACGATTTACTTCTTCCTATAAACATAAAATATATTTGTTTTCTATTATTCATATATATTTTTCTATTCTTTTCAACAAAATATAATATATTTTCTGTATAATATATAATATGTGAAATAATTTTTATAAGAAACTTAGAATTACTAATTACAGGAAAGTTGTAATCGCGTGTCTCCGGTTGCATTTAAAAAAGGCCACTAACCTTTATTATATTCTATGTAACAATTTTTGTGGAAATGACATAAATATTAGAAGAAAGCCTTCTTGAATGTGCTATATCGGTACAAAAGATTATAATCTTATTATAAAATATAGCAACGAAATCTAAAATTATTATATTCTCACTATATACGTCACAAAGATATTTAATTATTTCCTGCATGCATTTATTATATTGGCGAATCACATCAGAAAATCCCAAAGCTATAATATTTTACTGTTTAAATGAATAAGGCAAAGCTTATGAGAATGAGATTGTCTTATTTAGATGATTATTCATGGAGATAAAATATCATCCTAGGTTCTATATATACATGTGATGGGGCTTTGCCTTTAATCCATACGGAATTACAGGAAGCCCACTGCACGCGCTACGTAAAGTTAGTAAGAGAGAAAGAAAGAGAATTTATTGCACCATCTCGTTCCAGCGACGACTTCATTAGTGCTTGCTGGTTATCAGAAGAGAGAGAGAGAGAGAGAGAGAGAGAGAGAGAGAGAGAGAGAGAGAGAGAGAGAGAGAGAGAGAGAGAGAGAGAGAGAGAGAGAGAGAGAGAGAGAGAGAGAGAGAGAGAGAGAGAGAGAGAGAGAGAGAGAGAGAGAGAGAGAGAGAGAGAGAGAGAGAGGAGCCGCCCCCGCCATTTCCTCCCTCCCTCAGGGGTTCGCTCTCTTTGGCCCTTCTTTAATTACACGAACGGGCGCAAGCAAAAAAGATGCGATGGTGGCGGCGGCGGCTATAGCGTCTTCTATTTCTCGTGCTAGGAATTAGTAATGAACGTTATGAAGCGCAATCGGCATTCAAGGTGCCTTACCGTATAATTCGCTAGGGGGAAAGACTAAGAGAACACACACCACCCACCCATAGCTAGCTGGCTACTATATATACTGTATATATAAATGGCACGTTGTAAGTTACTAACTAACTTGAAGTAGCATGAGACTCGCTTAGTAGTAGAGAAAAGTAATGAAAAGGCTTTTCGTTTGTTGTGTTTTGGTTTTCATCCGACTTGAGAGAAAAAAAGAAGAAAAAAAAAAAAAAGAATATATATAAAGTATATAAGAAGGAGGAGAAAGAAAGAGAGAGAGAGAGAAAGAGAGAGATCTTCAAGAAAAACTCATCTGTAGAAACGAAATTGGCTTGGTAAATGGGAAAAAGAGTAAGAGAACTAGGCGTAAGTTTCAGTACATTTTCTAGAATCGCGTTTCCCTCGAGGAATCTGCAACCCCTCCTCCACCTTTTTTTTATATTTTTATTTGTACCCGTGACTGTCTTTCATATCTGACGAGGGCTTTTGGACTTCATTTTTATATCGTCTAATAATAAGACCACCACTCTATACTTCCCAACTGTGTTGGGTCCTCAATACAATATTATTATTTCAATCGGATTGGAAATTTCATTCGTATATATCGTCAATAACATTTCTTATTTGAGTTGGAGAATGTGCACAAGCCACTAATAAGCTTGTTTTATATATAGCAAGATGTGCTCTTACAATATGATTATTTCACTCTGATCGGACATTTAAAATGCTCTGTAGGGCCTCATACTTGCTGTATATAATATGCCCGCTAGCTGACCTTTTTTTCTCTCTCTCTCTCTCTCTCTTTAGTTATTTCATAATAAATATATATATAAAAAAAACTTTATACACTATATAACCATCTTTATACTGAGTGATAAAATGCAAACCAAATCGCCTGACCAGTAAATTTTTAGTTTAAAATTCTTGTTATAAAAAGTTATTTCATACCGTCATTTTAGTGATCCATGCATGTATATACTGTATAATACATAACGTTACATTTGACCTTATACTTTTAACAATCATTTCAACTTTACGAGTAAATTTAAAAATCGTAAAAAAAGTTAAGATCTTATTTTTAACAAATAATTAAAATTCCTAATTGCCTATTTACAAAATTACATCATCTATAGTGTTAATTATTCATGTATTTTAATATTTAAAAATAAATTATTAGTATCATAAACTAATGAGGTAAGAATTTTAATTTAAAACTAAAATTTGTATATAAAAAAAAAAAACTAAGATAAAAATCAACATTAAATTATTATAGACTTGGGTATATTATAATATTAAACCTCTATATAAAATTTCTATATTCATAAAATATTAAGATTTTTTGATGATAGTAAAAACATAATGATGAGAGCTTGTGATGTTGTTAATTTTTATTTTTCCAATTGTAATAGCATGCATGGAATGTTAATTAAGCTTATTTCTAGGTAAATGAGCGTTAGCTTACCTCCACATACTTATATACTTTTTATAGCATATAACATACAAGAACTTGATTTTATACAAAGGCTATAATTACCCATATAGTATGATGAATCATATGGTTCAATCTTCTCATTTAGTGTTCGACCTGTTTATATCGCCTTTTGTGATCACTTAAGAAGAACAAGTTAAAACTCATCAATTTTATATATAATACTATTAATTAGCTTTTCTGAAATATATCATAAGATTCTAAAAAACAACACATGCTTTCCCACACACATACATACATATACACTAAAATAATCATTTATAAAGAGTGATCAATTTTTTTTATATATTTAAAAAAAAGTATGCTCATTAAAATAAAATATATAATAAAAAATGATTGAAGTTAACTCATAAAGAACAAGTTTTTTTTTTAAAAAACTCTTTTACTTTCATATATGTTGTTATTATAAAGCAGGTAACTCAATAATTATGTAGACCCACCATGACGAAGAGAGAATTTTGTGGATGGAAAAAGAGACTTCAACGAGTATAGAAAAAGATTTAGTCTCGGATTCCATAGAGGTTTTACGTTTAAGAGTGTACGATTTATTGAGAGTGCTTCTACACGTGTGAGAATGGCTCTCTTTATGGCCCAGGCCACTGGGGGCTAACATCATTTCTGATCTGAAACATCCAACAATGTCGTACATCAAACTCTTTATGACGTCACTATATATAGTAAACCAATCATTGCTGTTAACTTAAATATATATTTTTATTTTGTTATGTGTATGGTATATTATTTTCTTTACTTATACCATGGCACCATACAATTTTATAGTTAAGTCATATTTAGAATTTGATTTAATAAATATTAGCATAAATAATATATTAGCTTTATAGTATTTATGTAAAGATGATATTTATGACAATTTAATGTTGTTAGATTTTTGAGGGATACATACTGATATGTTCCATATTATAAAATTGACCTCAACAATGGATTCCACACAGTTGTTACATTCCAATCTGTAGGTGTTCAAATCGAAGGAAAAATGCATTTTAAAAAAAGTCGGATTCAATATTATAAAATTACAGTTATGCATGCAGTTTTAGTACACTTTACAGCCTGGAGATTACATATATCAGATGATCATGATCTAAATAATTATATTATATAATAATTATTAATATACTAATGCAACAATAATATATTTCCTACGGTATATAAGAAATGTTACTTTGAAATGTTATTAAACCCATACTAAAACAGGTATCATGTATAAAAGTTTTAATTATTCCTGACAAACACTTGAAAGTATTTGAAGGAATTATAGATACTATTATACTTTCATGTTGCAAAAAAAAAAAAAAAAAAAAAGTTAATATTTTTTTGCTCGCTATTCTTGCAAATTCTCTTCAAGTTGATTCTTTGTTCTTTGGCGTACTTTTTTGTGGCTATTGTCAAAGAAAATTTAACTCGTATATTTGTCCGTGGTTATACATAAAAATTGGTATAAAAAATTATGAATTCATCTCATTAAATTTTCCCGTAAGGTTGTTATATATTTTTTTATTCTTTATATAGTTGATAATTTTCTTTGAGGCCATATATATAAAACAGTATATATATGAGAATCATCACCCTAAAGCTATATAATATTATATATATTTTTTTTTATCTTAGTTGAATATATAATTTATCATTATATATCTTCGGTTACCACTTGCATATATACATATATTATTAATTTTTTTATGTTTAAATTTTGATTCAATATTTATTCTAATACAATAATAACGTTATTTTTTATTGAGAATATACGTAAAAAGTTGTTGATAAATAACTATAATTTACAGTAATATGTGTGAAGCAACTTTTAAGGCATGAGGATAAATTGTATATAAGTATTAGATTTTGGCAAAAAAATTCCTTGGGCAATGATTCTGGCCACCGTTCAAATATTCCAGTGAGTATATTACGCAAACGGGAGAGGATAAAGAGGGGGGATCGAAATATATTGGCAATCACCAATGCTAAGGTAAACACCACAAATAATTCACTACAATCTAAATTGAAAGTGCCTCCCTCCCGCACTCCGCATGTTAAATATACATGCCAATGATGTGTGTGGCTATACATAACTTCCTCCCTATATACATAAAGAAAGATCATTAGACGAAAAAATAAAAATATCATAACTCGTTTACTGACTTGTAAATTGCCATTGATTTTTATATTATTAATAAATTTTTTTTTTTTTTTTTTTTTTTTTAAATATCAGTCTATGGTAGGCAATGATAAATTCATATTTTTATATTTATATTTTTTGTAGTTTGTTTTTTAAGTATCTCATAATTTTAAAAAAAGTAAACAATATTTTAAAGTTGATGCAAAATGGGGATAATATATTCAAATATAATAACATGCAAAAAGGTTAAGGTCAACTTAATGGAATTTATATTTCATTAGTATAACTATTTATTCAAGCTATAATAAAAAAACTTTGGTGAACAAGAAGCGCCTGCCAGTCCGGTAAGTATGCAGCCCTTCCAGCATGATTGTAATGAGGGTTCCATCCCCGTGGTAATGAAGGGGCAGCAAAAAAAAAACGAGTAACGAGATTGAAGCTATTTGATTTAAACACGTGGTGAGAGAGAAACTTGATGCACGACTGCTGCTAATTAATGAATGCAAGGAACCCGCGTGATTAAACAAACGCGAAACAGCGGAACTGTGAGATGCGAGCGTTGATTTAAGTACGTTACATCAACACTTACTTATACTCTATGAGAATAACTGATGGGGCTTTCCTTGAAATCTTGCATAAACAATCACAACTAATGTACAGGAATAATGAGCTTTTATCAAGGACAAAGAATAAATAAAAAAAAAGCTATGCATAAAAAAAAGTATGAAAAAAATATGTTTTGTCATACATTATAATTTCTAAAAAGAACTAATAACAATTTCTCGTAATTTTTTTTCTTCTTGTTGTTTCAGTAATTAGAGCATAAAAAATTTACAACAAAAAGTTTATAACTAATTAACCACAAATACAATGACACATAATATAATAAGGAAAAAACAAAAACAAAAATATAATTACGCATGTGTGAGAAATTTGTATTTTCAAAGAACGAGTTAAAATTTTTGATGGCGCGAGTTTTATATTCCTCTTATCACAACACAGGTGTTAAGAGGGTGGGGGTGAGAGTCAGAGGGGCGTGGTCGGGCGGGGGCTTTGATCTGCTGCCACAGAGCGGTCACGTGACGTCATACCGTGCTGAGTGATCCATCATACGTTACAATCACCGTCAAAAGTATGGACCTTTCACTTTATACATTAAAAAGAGTTCTCATTTCTGATAATTATAATATATACGGTATATATGGTATTATATATGGCAACTTTAAATATTTTTCGTGTTAACTTATAACTTACGAATATATTATATCCAAAATGAATATATTTTTTAAAACAATAATATACTTGTTTATCAGTGCGGTGCTTCATTTTGCTGCGAGAAATTTGAAAAATAAGATAAATAAACTTAATGTCTTTTTCAATAAAATTTTTACTTTTGTTATCAGAAAATTTAATGAAGCTTGTTCCTTAATTGCAAATAATTCTAATGTTTTTAGGATAATGTACTTGATCTATTTTGATTTTAATAATAAGAAACGGAAACATTTTTAGTTCGCATAGCCTTAATACATAAAATTTATAGTAGGCACGTCATAAATGTGATAACAAGCGCGATATTGCTTGCCTAACATCTATTTTATATGAGTTCATAGTACCGTATTTATATTCTATTATTCTATATAATAGACAAGAAAGGTTGAATTTTATATACACCCACAACATTTAAAATAAATCATGCATAAAATTGAATTCTTATAAAATAGATGCCAGCTTTTAATTGATGATATGCATGTTTTTAAACTTTTTTTTTTTTTTTTTTTTTCATCTAAAAAAAAATAACTCAAGATTAAGTCACGTCGCTAGAAAGAGGAAGAAAATAATGAGGTAAAATGTTAGGAACAAAAAATATACTAAACATTTTATATTATTCTGTATTTGAATCGATATACATCGTACATTTTAATACAAACACTTAAAAGACTTTCTTGTAAATTTGAAATACAATTTTAAAATACTAAAAAAAAGTAGTATTAAGTTATTATATACAATGATCTCAATTTATTCTATTAAATCATGATCATAAATATTTAACTTTGTTAGATGTAATGTATAACAGAAATATAAAAGCTTTCTTTTGTTTATATTTCTACAAAAATCATCACATAAACGTATAACATACAATATAGTTATTCAAAATCATGGGTAGCATGGTCTTGGTAGATCATGATTTGCTTGCAGGCAGCACTGGACCACACAGCCTCCGTGTATTGCTCTTGATTTGAGGAGCAAGCAGGTCTGCCTCAGGTGGTACCGTAAGCAAGGTTAGCGGGCGGGCGCGGCTCGTGATCGCTTATTTCCCATGGGCAAGCTAGGAGGAGCACGACCAGTCGACGACGCCGGAGGTCAGCCTGCCTAAGGGATCATCATACACTTGCTTCAAGCAAACAACAAGGAAACCCTACGGGGGAGCAACATGAAATATGTCTGTTTATTTAAACAATTGGATACGAGTCAATTTGATGACTTCAATTTTATTTACATGATCTGTCGGAGTGGTCACTTTTCAATACAGGGTGGCCTAGAAACCCACCATGCATATATTCTGTTAAAGCTGAGGGAACTGTGAAAACTTATATCAGACTTGATGTAGCTTTCTCTCAATATGCAGGATGCCAGCGGAACAATAGTTTAGAGCAAAAGGGAACGATTATAATACTCAAGTATTTTGGGCAAATTGGATATTAAGTGTATATATTATTTACCTCGCTGTAAGAGTTAATCTTGAATTTTGTTAAATTAGAAGTAACTTAAATATTTAATTATTATTTTCAATGATAGCATACCAGTGACGTCATATTATGTAAATATATTTAATGCATGCATTTTTTTTATTGTTCATGTAGATTTTTTTATATGTGATAACATATGGTATATATTATATATACATCGTATTTTGAATTAAAATCAGAATAAATATATTTTTTATGTAAATAAAGAGAACAATAATTGTACATGATTGAATTAATTGCATATTTAGCTGTCTATTATTATGTAAAATAAATGTAAATGTTAGCCACTACGAAATGAAGTGTTGGTGTCACAGTGTTTTATTATAAGCATGGAGGCTATAATAATTGTAAATCGTTTCTATGTAATATGTGGTAGACTGTGAGCCTTTCAAAGACTTATGTGCACGTCTTCTCCTTCTCCAAAATTGAAAGTTTAGCAGCTTCAGTAGATTAAGTAAGAGTAAAGATTGAGTTGTCCCAACCTGTAAATGGAATAAAAAGATCGGGTCCACGAATATTTGGTACTTAATAGTTGTATCGATTTAACCATCAAATATAAAGATGCAGGAAAATATAACTTCCATGGTCCATCATGCGGTATCGGTACGGCCAATGCTGTCATGGGCTTTAAAAAAAGTGTTTAAATGTTTTTATTGCATATAATCTGACATTTTTGGAAAAACAAGTAAGTGGTTGCTTAATTTTAAAAAAAACGTGTACTTTAATTTTTTCTCTTGTTCAGAACATAGCTGAAAGTATCACAATACACTATATACTGACCGTTCAATACTTTGAGAAATAATGAGACGAAATTCGTTCTTACCTCCTGTATTTCTTTTTTATGTGAATATTATACAGTAAAATATTACGAACTTTATTTCTTGTAACTTAATTTATAGTATACAAAAAATCGTGCAACACAAATAAACATTGATTTGTGTTTCTGTATTTTAAAAATGAGCTAATCTGAAAAAAAAAATATAAAGTATAGTAAAACAAATTATTAGACACGTTGTTATTTGTTTCCTGTTGGACTGTTCTATTTTTTATATAAAAAAAAACGTTGTATAATGAACACAATTTTTAGATCTTAAAAAAAAAGGTTGTAGATAACGAGAATAGAAAAAAATATATGTATCCTATTTGTCAAACAATGAGGTATAAAACGTATAATTTTAAGCTTCCAATTTTATAGTATTAAAAACTTTTACCTGAATTTTGCCTAATATTTATATAATAAAAGAATTAAAAAAATAGAAAAGGTTAAACCACAAAAAGGACTTGTATTATCTTGTTTCTATTATGTCACTAACGAACTTTGTTATAGACGCGATCATCGAGTACGGTCCTGCGCATATGCTGCTCTCTCAAACGGGCGGTCGCGGTTTATAAGAGAGGACGACGATGATGGGGACATAACAAAAAATTTGTCCTCTGTCTTCGTTGTCGGCAGCGAAGAGTTGAGTTTAACCGTTTCCCTGAGTACCACGTCATGAGAACCAGATTTGCTTTTCCACCTTCTCCGCGGCTTCCTAGAATTTAGTTCTCTCTCTGTCCCTTCCTCCCGCCTTCCACAATCTTATTCAAATGTATGTACAAGTAGCAATCGCCGGTAAACCAGTATATATAAGCAAAACGTTCGCTCTTTCTGATCAAGTACAGGACAAACTCGTTTTCATGCTATTGTTATTCTATCGATAATTTTTTTTATATATTATATTTATATTTATATCCGAATAATACATTTATATATATTCTATCTCACATCACAAGTCTTTATTTCCGATCACTCAAGTATCTATATATATATATAATATATTTTTCTCTATACCGTTACTATTTACTATATAATTCTTATTATTATAATATTGTAAAAGTAAAGTTCAATACTGTATACTATAATATATATGTATGTAGTAACCTGTTTTATAAAATAGGCAATCACATTTTTACCTTATATTCATTGTATTCATTTATATAAGAAAGGGTTTAAAGTTCAGGTATATGCACACGTATGCGTTATGTCGTACACGCGAAATGCATGCGTCTTTATATTATTAAAGACCTTACATTATATACATAGAACGGATCAAGAAGGGTTTGTGTACTTATTATAAGACGCCAAATAAGAAAGGATACGTAATAGAAAAGGGTTTATTATTATTTTCTATTGACAGTTACATTTTCAAAGTTCTTTTTTTTTTACATAAGATTTTATATATAAAAAAAGATGGATTGACGTCGAAGGAGTATGGCATTCGTGTGTCAACCCTCCCAGGCACATATAACACCCTTAGCTTATAGATATTCAATCTATTCAATATATTAAAAAAAAGGGGTGTGTAGCATATTGATACGTATATATACAACTGCTGGTTTTAAATTGTAAAGAGTATAAAAAAAAAGGTTTGAAAAAGAATTGAAATAATAATATAAGTAAAAAAAAAAAAAAAAAGAGTTGAATAAATTGAATAGAAAAATAATCTATTCTAAGCAGACTCGCATGTCCAATCCTTAACTCGATCCTCCGGCGAGGGGTGTGTCTAAAAAACTCCTCGTTGAATATGCATGATGTAAGCAGGGAACTTGTGCAAGCCGACAACGCTCCGCCCGCCAAGTATATAGACTCGGAATAATATCATTGCCAACCGCCAGTTATATATAAAAGAATGGTGACTACATTTTTTTTTTGTTCTTTTTAAAATGAAAATGAATTCAAATATTATACAGAAATATAAATAATATAAAGTAAAAAAAAAAGAAAATGTGTTTGACATTTTCTAAAATAAATATTTCATATTTTAACCGGAACAAAAAAAAATATGTGGATTTTTTTTTTACCAATTGTATAATAGCTCATTTTAGTTATACAAATTTGCGATTTAAAATGGTTACGCTAAAAATGTGATTATGACAATAACATTTATATAACAAAAGAGAATTTCAAATCAGAATTTTTAAACAAAGCAATGAAATAAATTGGAAAAAAAAAGCATAAAAATAAAACAGTATTAACGATGTCGTATGGGCAATCATGCGAGACAATCATGAGTCACAAAAGATTACGTAACTGCCATTAACGTGCTCACTAATTCAAATAATGTAGGTACACACCCAGCCAAATGTTTCAGTATCCTACTGCCATTTTCAGTAATGTCCCACATTGTAAGAACAGTTCAATTAATTTCAACGCAGTTAATCTTGAAACGTTTAATTTACGTCTGGTCGTGAAAAGGTCAGACTCTAGAAACAAATCAGATAGGGAGTACGTGCATGATATAAACATCACAGCAGGTAAATCTTTTAATACAATGAAAATCATTCTTAATTATAGCAAAAAAGAAATAAAAAACTTAGTTATGATATTATTCTTCATATTCCAAACTTTAATATTACAAAAGTTATCACCACTTCTACCTAAAGACATTTATAAGAAGAAAAAAATTAAAGCGTAGACAAAGTTTAGTTGCTTTAGTTAAGGCTGCTGCATGGGGGTCTTGGAAAGTAAGAAATATTGCTCCAATTAAAGGAGAGAGGGCGCGTAGCAATAAGACTCCTCGTTATACTTGGGTAGGTGGTGGGGGTGGAATAACAAGGCGCGAGCTAGAGTGAGCCATCATCAATTAAGTGGGGGGATATGACGGCAATAATTGCACCCCCTCCCTACCTTGAATTGTAGAGAGAATTCTCATAAGGTGGAAGTTCATATGCACTTAAAGTCGATATCTCACAATCGATTATAATACATCAATTATTATATATTTAATATTAAATTGATGTTAAAAATTTCATTTTGCTACCATTGAAATACGTGTATAAAATAATTTCATTGCATACATTGCATAAAGAGTGGTATTTTTTTCTTTTTAACAATTAATATGCTCATTCACAACAGAATTTTTTATAAACTAAACAATTTAGCTAGTTAATGAAGAATTAATGTATAATAATTATGCACTTTAATATCTCTGGATATTAAAATATGCAGTCTTATTATTCTGAGAATGAAAATAAAGTTTCAACAATCACATGAGACTTGCAATTTTCTCTCTCTCTTCAAATCGATAACTAACGTTCTATTACTTACTCACTACATAAACAAATTTTATAGCTTTTATCACAGACATCATAATACCGCCTGCAAGTAATAAGCCCCATCTGCAGGCGTGCATGTAGCTTCTGAGTTCGTGACTGCAGTGAATGCACCTGCACTGCCAGCTGACTGACCCCACGACCCTCGTCTATATATAACTATAACCCGCGAGTATCAGCAACCGCAAGTCAATCTTGTGCACCCAGAAAACTTCAGAATTATCAATCATGCATGTTATTATTATAGAGTTAAAGTTAGTTTTGTAGGATATTTTGCATGCTATAATATTAATTGAAAATTAATATTGAAGTTTTATTATAAATTAAAATACACAAGCTACTCCACTATAAACAAGATTACTTTTTGTTTTAATAAAACTTTGCAGTTGCATTATATATCAGTAACATCGTTACATCAGTAGTATCAGTACCTTTTACTTCAATATGTTTAGAGCCTTTCAAAACACATTGCATGCTGATTATATAAATATATTTTTTGTATTGGTTTTATATCAATTATAGCAAAGACAGGACAATACTAGACTTTAATTACTATATATGTATACAATAAATTATTGTTCATATTTTTTTTTACAATGGCTGAAAAGTAATTATTTTAGTTTTGACTCTAGGCCAGCTGACTTTAATCACTTGGCTGCATAGTACTGCAGTCTAATCTATATTTCACCATGCATGCAGTACATTGTCATCAACATGCTCTTTCCGATTCTTGATCCTCCGAATATAATGCCTTTATAGAGAGTTAATTAAATGAAAAATGATAACGATGAAAAAAAATTTGTTGAAAGATTTTTGATTTGTGTTATACATGACCTGATGTTATTTAAAATTACATATTATTAAATAATTAAAAATATAATGAAATGAATTCACATTGTTTTTATTAGTGATCTAAAAAATTATTATTACTATTATATATAAATAATATTATTTATAACATCTTATTTTTATGTTGTTAAGAATAAAATGAGAAGATGAAGATTAATGGCAATATTAGCTTGATGGCAAAGTTCATATTATATTTATCTTTACTAACAAGTAGGCCAATAAAGTTATCTGCTGAGTACAACTTTATTCTTCTTTTTTTTAACTTATAACAAGCTATGAAGAAGAATAAAACTCACAGGATGCTAAGCTTTCTTGTTCATTAAACTTTCATATTAAGATCAATGGCAGAAATCCGGATCATAAATAAATATATTTTATAACTTCTTATTATTTATTTTTGCACATTATTATTATTATTTTTGCGTGTTTTACAATAATAGTATAGTAATATTTTACCCCTAATTTCATTATAGTCGGTAATATCAATTAATACTAATTATTTCCTGAAAATGTAAGTTCGTTTTTTTTTCTCTCTCTCTCTCTCGCTCCCTCTCTGGATTATTGTTATATAATAAAGTTAATTGTTATTAAAGTTTGCTGGTAGACCACGCAGCGAAACAAAATGTCATGCGTGCTGCGACATGCAAAGGCCGTGTGACCGCGAGCTGACCACCAAAAACTTAGGGGACACAACACGCCAATTATCTGTAATTAAAAAACAGGTGACTGAGAAAAAAAAAGCAAAAACAGATGTTTTTTACAAGTGTCACGTCAATCTTGTGAAACATGCATGTAAAAAAACTACTGTTTTGAAGTTTCTTTCATGCATTTTTTTTTTATATTAATAGCATACAAATTCATGTGAATAAATATTAGTTTTGTTAAACAGAAAGCAGCATTTTACATTATATAGAATATATTATTATTATAACTAATTATATGCATTTATATAATAAATTTAAAAATGCATACATATGCATGCATTCAATATAATATAATAGCAACGTATCCTGCATTTCATAAATAAAAGAAGAATTTTTTATATATAATTATCAGTTATGAATGTATCTAGACTATCTAGTTATTAAAAAAATATTTATATTAAAAAATGTGAAACCTTAGTATATACTGTATAGCTGAAAATATAAACGTACACAAAATTAGTGAAAATGTGACAAAATCTCTGAATTTGCTACAAGAAATGAACATCACGTTGCAAATTTATACTCTGGTGACATACTATTCAATAATAATAAAAAAAAAAAAAAAAAAAAAAAAAAAATGTGCTCCGCAGTAATGCTTCTTGAAATTATACATAGAGCTTCAAAATTTGGAGTCAGTGTTTATTTTTGCTTATCTTCATCAAACTCATATTCTTATAAATTTATTTAATTTATGCATGCTGCCTCCGTTTTAAGTCTTCAAATAGTAATTAATAATATTAATAATGATATACTATAGGAATATTATATTTATATTATCATTGAGATATCATCCATGATGATATTGAATCAGGTGCTTGAATGATGAACTTACAATGGGGAATTCTCCTACATTTATTTTAATTTTTTTTTCAGATGCTCTATGCCTTGAAATTAAATGTCCCAAAACAAAAAAGTTTCAATCTTCAAAATTGGAGACAAGGGAATTTTTTAAAAATCTTCCTTCTTTTGAATTTAGCGCCAAAACGTGACGTAGAAACTGCCTAGCAGGCGAAATTTTCCTGCAATAAATATATATTTTCGATTATCACTCTTAAAATAAACTGATATTGGAGACAAAACTATTGATACTAGGGTAGAAAAACCCGCTGATTTCGATCGTGTTACTAAAATTTATAAGCCAATCACTCCTTGACGCTCAAATTATGATATCAGGCAGTTGTTGTGTGTTAACTAGGGAGTTTCTACGTCACAATTTTCAGGTTTGCGCGCGGGTTGCATACTTTGCCCCTATTCTAATAATCCCTTCAGAGTCCCCAAATTTGAGTTTAAAAAGTTGAAACTTAAGTCAAACTTATTTTTAATATGTACCCTATCATAATATAGTAGTTAAATTAAAATTTGAGTTGTAAGAGAATTCCCCATTACAGTGCATAATATCACAAACAGGTCGATTATATATTTATAACAAACTGATACATCATCCAGCATGCAGGCTGATTTTTTAAAATTTAATAAACACTACTTACGATATAATAGAGCTAAAAATTATAAAAAGCATACATGATGATTTTTTTAATAGTTTTAACTTTTCTCGCTTCAGATTTTAACTCTTGTACAGGACGAAATAGTTTTAATAAAATTATTACACATGCACTTTGTGCTAAAAAAAATTATTCCACCAAGATGGGTACCGTCAATCGTTAAAACTCTAGTTCACTTGACATCACATACAAGAGTCTCATATAAAAAAAATGCTCTTACTTCCGCTACATTAATATTTTTTGGTAGATGCCAAAACAACATTTATTTTGCTAATTTGCTCGTGAGAACGTTCAGCAGGTTGCATATTAGCGGAGGAGGACATCATCATCATCTTTTCTTGAGGAAATGAGGGGGAAACGGCTCGCTTGTGTCATGTAAAAAGTTGGACCTGCTGGCTGGCGGGAATCAGTAGATCACCTGTCGCCAAACAGCTGAGCGTGTGACGACGACACATTTCCGGCGTGGAGCACCACAGGAAGTAGTGGCGGAGGCTCTAACCACGCGATTATCCCACACAAATGCTTTCCTTTTCATTGTATACTCTTATATATTAAAAACAGTTCATTTAACTACTCTATTCTTTTACTTAATGTGGTTTTGTTTAAATTAAAATGAAAATTATATCAGATTTCATTCGTAATTATATTTATAATATATACGTATATACTAATTGTAATGATATCTGATTGCATTTTATACAACAGGTATGATATATATATATATAAAAAATCAGAATATGAAACTACTTCCATATCATAAAGTTGTATATTGTATATAAAATAATTATTATCATATTATAGCATACAGAAAAAAAAAACTTAATAAAAGATTCAGTTCAAGTTGTTATACAGAATAATGAAAATAATTTTATATTACTTGAGATTCACGGACGTTGAACAATTGAATACATCATGAAAGATACGTAATATGCAATGGTAACAGACATGACGGAGCATCAGCCTTATTACGACTTATGATAAAAAGTGGTAAAGAGTAAACATGATGCAGTTGTATGTATATGCATTCTTGCGAGGCATACGACCATTGCACATGCATGCACTACCGCCGCCGCCGCAGTATATTTAATTATATGCAGTAAGAAATGCATCAATGTGTACGGTCACGGATCAATGCCACAACACACCTTGCTAGTTGTTGATGATGATGATGGTGAATACGTGGAAGCAACACATTATTATTATTATTATTATAAGTTAGCTTATTAGTGTAATGTAAATTGTAATACTATAATATACATAATACAACTTTGATGATGTTAGAAAAAAATCTAATTCAAATTATAATTATACAAGTTTAGATGTAATTATAATGTTCAAGATACTAAAATAATGCTGCGTATAGTGCAGAAGAAAACTAAACTAAAATGTTATTATAATTTAAAATACTTTTTTATATTCTTTTTAGCTCTGAAAAGTTATACGAAAATTTACATCCCCTGCGAAACACATAATTATGCAAAATTTTGTACTCAACCGTGCAACTGGTTGCATACTTTACAATGCTTTGTTAAAATTTACTGTGGCGCTGCGGTCAAATAAATTATTTTATTTTTAAACCAATAAAACAAGTAATAATACGATAATTAAATTTTATTGCTATAATATAAGAATTGTTTATAAACAAAACTAATTAGTACAAAAGTATTTGTAATAAAATCTAACAAATTTATTTCTGTATAACATTTTTATAATAATAAAAAAAAAACTGTTAGAAATTAATTTCTAATAATTTTATGATATTGGTTAGAAATTTGAAGGAAGTATATCGAAATTATATTGCAAACATACGGGTGGTCTTGCTTGATAAGCAGTCTGAGGAATCAGTGCAGTTCCTCGAGACACGACTTTGTGACGTCACTGTCAATTAGTTCCAGTACGACAGCCTACAAGGTTCAAGTGCTCCCCGATGGGCCATCACCACCAGTGACGTCACACAGGTGTGTTTACACTGCACTTCTCCCTTGCGGCCAGGCGCGTGTCACCGGAGCAAACCCTGACCTTGCTCAAGCACGCCGCGGCGGCAACCCTTCCCTCCCCTCTCTCGCTTCTCCGTCGTCTTCTTGTATTCAACCCTCATCACACGTGATCGGAGCTCGGCACTCACGTGGCATGCGCGAGGCAGCGGTGGAGTGTGCAGCTTATAGTGGATTGTACTCGAACAAAATGCAGCAGGAAATGTTTAAAAATATGGATGGGTTTTAGAACTATAACAAAGAGGAAAATAAATATGTATGAAATAAAATGTTCTTATTTTTAATCAGCAGCTTATACGAGTATAATGTATATACCAAGAAAATATTGTTTCTCTTTAAACTTGACATATTGGAAAATATATTCAACCATAACGATCCGATATATATTATGTTTTCTATATAAAATAACACCCAAAAATAAGCTATAATATATATACATATATATAGTTATGCTTATTTATTTTTATTCTTTGGTTTTGCTAAATTTCATATGTTATTTCACTAATCGTTTCTTTCCTTATTATTGTGTTTACAGGGATTAGTACACAACCTTCTGGAAGTTAATTGTTCTTATTTTGGTTTTGTGAATGTCCTGCCTCTGACTTATAGTTATTTAATGTACTCATGAGGGAAATATAATAAAATAAATAAAAAATATAAAAACATTTAAATATATTTTGCAAATTGTATTAATTGGTTTGTGCTTTTGTGCATGTCAAATGTAATGACTTTTAAGGTATTACGTTTTGAATTAAAACTCCCAAATTGTCTCTCCAATCAGTATAATATAGTATAATTATTTTTGTATTATTATATTAAAGCACTACGAAAAAAAGGCCAATATTTTTATTATTCTTGTACAAACTAAAAACAAGAGAAGCTACTTTATATTTTATGAGATTGATTGATATTATGGATAATACGGCTGATGTGTTATATATATATATATATGTTAAAAGGAAAACCATAGTTTTAAGATTAAGATAGACGTCAATATAAAAGTCTGTTATATATATAAGATGAAGTGAAGAAAAGAATTAGTTAGAAATCATTATTGGCAGGAAAACTTTCCTCGTCACGTCGTTTTTCCTTAGAAACTTTGTCTCCAGAGAGGAGGAGGGGAAAAAAAACTTATTTAGGGTAAAAATAAGGTCGACGACGAAGCAGTGCGAACGGCGGTTGTCTTGACAGGCGCTGTCGCTCGTCCCTGCGGCCACCGCCTTGCTGATTACGTCGCTAACAATGGGCCGGTCATCAGTGCAGGGTGCGAGCAGTTGCCAGGAGGCGGGGGTGGTGCGGACACGCGGAAACAGGGGTGACAATCGCGCGGAAACAGGCCTGGCATCGTGCGTCTGTTTTTGTGCCCCGCTAACAATGGGACGTTCGGGCCAGCCTGGAGATGATTACGTCCAAGTCAGCCTCTCTCTCTTTCGGTTCCTTACATCGACATCATCAGCCTTCACGTGTATTGCCAATATAAAATACATTTCACGCTTTTAATGAAAATGTGATGTATAGAAGTCGTTTTGTTGCTCGTTTTTGTACTGTCTTGTCAACCATTATTTCATATTATAATAGCAAGTCTATTACTATAGCTCTACGTGGAAATCTTTAAAAATCCACTTTTGAACACTTATTAATAGTTTAACAGCTTCTTGTTGTAAATTTAAATCTTAAGGTACTATCGTAAGTTGATGTTAAAAAATTGTTGAGGATTATTAATATCCAAAGTTTTAATGTGGAGAACGCATCTTATCAAAAAATTAATCGATAATGCTTTGCTGTGAGCACCAATAGGCACCGTTGAAACCAATGTGGTGGTCTCGGGAGAGGACTGGACACCGCATCTTGGCTGCTCGGTCCCCGGTAGCTGCACGCGGTGAGCGAGGCTCCGCGGTTCTCGGACTCGCGGCCTCCGCCTCCTCCGCGACTCCAACAGCATGCAGCAGCGAGAGCGACGACGGCGGAGCATCGCGCTACCAGCAAGCAGTCAGACAGGCATGAGGCGGGCGGGAGGGCAGTAGAAGGCGGCGCCGACGTGGTCTGGGCGGTCCGAGAGACGGGACGCAATCCACCAATGAGCGAGCTGCCTGGCAAAGCACGTGAGCTGCGCCGCGATATGCAAAGTGGGCGTCTCCCCTCATTGTGCATGCACGCTGACACGCCGCGCCGTCGCGCTCTAAAATATCGATCTCGCGGTGTCGACTGCATGCGCGGTGAACGACGGCGGCGCGATATGACGAGCTGCTCTTCTCGCCCCGCCCAGCACTTCATCTGCGTATGCAAGCCAGCCATAAAACATTTCCATATCGGGTATATGACACGTCACACCACGTCTCCACAACTCGCGAACAGATTACATGATGTAGAACAGGATCTAATTTGCATAACATTGCTATGCTTAAATATATGCAAAATATCTCAGATGTGCTAATTATTCTTAGAAAAAATATTAAATTAATAATGAGAAACGTTTTTGTTGACTTAATGAAATGTTAATAATATTTCAGGAATATTGCCAAATACAGAAAGTAGGGTTGGTTGCCTAGTTCCTAGAAACTAGTCAAACTGAAATTCTCTCATGTCCTACTGGTTGCATGCTTTACAGTAAACTTTAACAATGTTCTATTAAAAGATGTCAACATTTTAAAATATTTAAAATATTTATATACCAAATTTTAAGTATACAATAATTGAGTGTCCTAGCTAAAGGTTATTATAAAATGATTTTTATCTTAAATTAAAGTTTTTCATATTATAGTTTACTACATGCATACAAGTAAAAAGATGGCAAATTTATTTACTTTAATCATTCATAATTTCCTCATATTATAATTTGAATGTGACGGCTTTTTCTTTGAAGTTGATCTCCTCAAATTACATGGAATTATGCAATTTAGCGGCTCGACAGAGAGAGGACATTCTAATGGCTGCCGCCGCGACATTCCAGCTGCTACTGCCCGCGAACAGCTCTGCTGCCAGTGATGTGAGTGATCTCCGAGACACAAGTCCGAGGTCGCCGTCACGACATTGCGCGCATAGCTCGCGTCAGACCAAGTCGTCGGCTACCCTCGCTGCTACCGTGGCGCAAAATTCAATTATTTAATGTCTTGATGAACAAATATTAATATATAGAAAGAACTTGATAAAGAATAAATATTAGAAAAATTTCATAAGTTTTGTAGCTCTTTCATTTAACTTATATAAAATGCTGGTGTTGTATGTCTCTAGAAGGTGAATAGAACAAAATTTCTAAAAATATGACATATATTGAGAAAATTTCTATCAGAAAAGATGTTTTGTTTCTTTTTTTAAAGGGCAGATTTTTGTGTTTTTCCTTACACGTTAATCAACAGTTTTTGATAATTATATTTATATAAATTATAATCAAGGTTCATTTTATTAAAAAAACTACTTGCCCTTATTATACGGTATAAATGCCATGCATACTGGACCAAAAGCATGTTAAATTCACAAGCCTGATGTCATATGCCATAACATTGAATTCAAATTTTATCTTAAAATTTTAAAATTTGGAGACAGCACCACTGTTTTGGCGATGTATTTGGTAATTTTCACGTTAAAGATTGAATTATTATATGACAAATGACTTTTGGGCTAATTAGTCTCTAATTAGCTTCTATTTAGTCTGCATGCATATATTATATAATAATCATATATATATTCTGTACAACATATTTTCTTCATCTTTTAAATATTCCAAATAAGATACGTAGATAATTGATGTATGCCATGATTGTAATAAATTTAGTATATCATGAAAATATTCCATTATAATAACATAACAAGATGAAGATAATGAAATTATCCAGCAGTTATTTATATTATTTACAAGAGAAAACAATCAGATATTATGATGGAAATGAGTGAGGTCACCGTAGCAGATCCTCGAGGTCAGTGCAACAACGGAAGTTTCTAACTCACGAGTTGACCTATCTGAGTGTAGAAATTTATTTTTGATGACCGATAAATAAATATCAATAAAATCTGCAGCAAAAAATTCGTGATTTACGTTGCCGCAACTTTCAATAATGCAGAACTAAAGTACTTTTTTTTTATGTTTTTCCCCCTGTATTATAAGTTGGTAGTTATTCTTTCTTATATGAGGAAAAAAAATAATTCTCTTTTGATATTAAAATAAGCAAGCTACAAATCTTATACTTTATGAGGCAATAAGTATAGAAAATATGACATTTTTATTACTTTCATGTATATGTTAAGGCCTAAACAATTATAAGTCAAAGAGTTAAATATTTTATTATTTATGTAACATTAAAAAAAAAAAAAAAATGGTGTTAACAGAAGTCAAAGTGAATGTAAAATTATGTGAATACAGTGCCAAGAAGTACAGATATCATCATTGAAAATTACGTAATTTCAATTATGACTTTACATTGTATTTTAATATATAAGAAACTGGTCGTCATGAATGCTGTTGTATATAATATAAAAATAAATCAGACCAATTTTCAACGTGTTTATATTTGAATGCTCGCCATCCATCTGTTACTGTACATATTATCACGGTTCTAATCATTATTTAAAGACATTTGATATAAAACTGTCTTGAGTGACACTGATAATTGTGAGTCAAGATTTGTATCTTGAATGCCACAAACCTGATGCCTAGGCTTGCTCACAGCTGCTCTCTTTTCTTTCTCTCTCTCTCAATCTTTTGTATATGAAGAAAATTTTGAGCATTCACTTTTTATTATGTATAAAATTATGCCATGAGTTAATTTTTTTTTTTACCTTTCCCTAAAATCCTTTCTCTAAAGTGTCAAGTTTTTTTTTTCTATTTGAAAGTAATGAAAAATTAGCGTAAGTAATTAATGACATAAATGATTAATTTTAGTTTTAACAGCATCTTTTAATGTAATACCCTTTCACTTTAAAAATTTTAATATGAAAAGTAGAATAATTTCTTTTATGTTACTTAAAAAAGTTGCAGTAATTATAAATCATTAAATGTTATTTAAGTGTTAATTAGACAAACATTAAACTGACTTAAAATAGCAAATGATTGTTTGACTTTTAAGTAGTACAATGTTCTGCAACTCTACTTACATATATGTTCACCTTTCATATACATTTTTTACCATGAGCTGATTAATAAATTTACATACCAACATTAAAGCTCGTTATAGTGAAAGTTTTTCACGATCAAATGGTGCAATGATTTCAATGTGATATCTTGGCTTGCAGTGAAAATTTTAATGTGACATACTAATTTGCTTTACAAACGATTATATTTATAACAATATGCTATAATATACTCAAAAGTGTAAATCTTTGAATTAATTCAGCATATCAAGACCAATTTATTTTAAACTAAAAAAGTCTAGTCTGCTTCCTATAAAGATAAAAAGCAAAAAGTCTCTAAAATTTTGATATATTGTATATTATAATGATACAGATAAATTTGTGAAACTTAAAGCATTTAAAAAAAAAAACTCTTTAATAGTAATGTCGATATGTGGGGGTGATATTGCAAGAGGAATCTTTTGGAGAGTGGAGAGAGAGAGAGAGAGAGAGAGAGAGAGAGAGAGAGAGAGAGAGAGAGAGAGAGAGAGAGAGAGACTCATCAGGAGCAGGTATATGAATGCTGCGAATGAAGATCAGTGAAGCGAAACGAAGTTCGCCCGAGTACTGGCCAGCAGTAGGCAGGGGGAGGGGGAGGAGGTTCCTGATTAATGGACATGCAAAACGAGTTAGTACAGCGAGCAAACGGTGGGCGGAGAACCAACACTTAAATTCATGGAGCACTGAGCTGACGTCAAGTGTGCACCAAAATCTTTCAAGAAGACCAATCATTAGTTTACTTCTTAGCAAAAAGTCTTTTCAAGTTTTCATTCTTTGACGATATTATATAATATTCTTGAATATGATACAATGCTTGTGGATAGCAAAGTTTTATATAAAAAAAATGTTAGAGCTCTATAATTAGAGTGAAAAGACAGAATCCAGTAAAAATATATTTTAAGAGATTTTTTAAACAATTTGAAAATCATCACACTCCTTGATTTAGCATGTGAATTCCTCTTTTGATAACTTCAAACATTTTAAAAATTAAAAAGTACCAAAAATATTTACACTATATATTATTGGTACCATGAAATGCAGTGTATATTGAGAGAAGCATGCACAGCAAAAGAGATGGCTTTAGAAGATGCAAAACTCTCGGCGTTGTGTGAGAACGTTCCCAGCAGCCTATATGTCCCCGCGTGCCTCCAAGCCAATTTATTGGCACCTTACTATCGTGTATCGTCCATGCTGCTGCCTTCTCGTCAGGCAATTAACCTATACCCAACTTCATCTCTATTTTATTAATATTACATTTAATTCTCTATATACACCATGACATGATTTAACATTATATGTATAAAGACGCCCACATATGAGGTATTATAAAAAAAAATTAAATAGTATAATTTTTTATACAAGAGATAAAAAAAAATGAAACGTTTAATTTGCTTTTGCTTATTGTACATGAGCAGGTTATATTCACAGCCGGGCGTGTGAGAAGTGAACTGAGCGTCAGTAGATGTAATTACACAGACCGACCAAGCCCAGCCAAATTTAAGAAGTGAGCTTTTTAGTTTGTTGTCCATCGAGAAACTAAAAAGTAAAAGATAATCATATAGATGCTTGCTTCATATGTTTTTATTTTATCAAAACATCTCTGTATAGTACCTTTAAAAGCTAATTTATATTATAAAAGCAACTTAATGATGAACTTTATTAGCGTTATTATTGACCAATACATTTTATTCACACGTTTTTTTCCCCAATGATTTTTTTTAAAGGCATTCCAAATTAGTAAGATTTTTTTTTTTTTTTGTTCTGCCAGAATAAAACAAATACGAAAATATATATTATTAAAAATTTATATTAAGGAAGGTAAATTACATACCTTCTTGGACTGGTGTATAAGTTGGTAAAATCACTAAATTATTATTTTCTATAAAACAAATGAGTCTCTCTTACATCAATGTATGACAGGTAAAGGTAATAAAAATTAACTAATTCGGAAAAAAAATATTTTTAAAAGTAAATTCTTAGATGTATAGAACAGAACTAAGAAGCTTTACTTACCTGAAATTTGTCGTTTGTGAGTTCTCCAATTATTCAACTGTCCTGTAACATAAAAAATAAAATAAATTAACAAAATTTTAATATATCATTAACTTTTAAAATGTATTTTAAAATACATTTTAAAAAAACAAGCTCTCAAAAGTGTATTAACAATTTTTTTTTCTCGCCTTTTCGAATGATGTATCACATTTATATTTTGTTATCAGTTCAATGCAAAAGCTTGCTTTGCTAACATTATGCTTAATCACACAATATATATATAGTGGTTCAGTGAAGCAAGCTAGTTTGGCCGTTCTTCTCAGGTCAATATAAATAATCATGATGTATAATAACAGGGCGAGAGAGCAGGAGGCTGGTGCAGATCAACGTCAAGATTTGGCCGCTACTTTGCTGCTGCTGTCTGTACCAGCTAGCAAGCTAACTCTGCAGGGCCCAGGGCTCTCTATATACTGTAGAGCGGCCTTTCCCACGGCGAGATCGCGTCCTTGCTGCGAGCCACGTCACCTCCCAGCCAAGGTGAGAACAACGCACAGGTATTGTATGTTATTAGTACCAAACAAATAATTCAATTATATGTTTGTTTCTTTCAAATAATATGCTGATAAATTTATGATTCTAAACAAAAATATTCTAATAGCGTGCCGTACAAAACAGATAATATATAAATATAAAATAGATGACATCATCAAGAAAAATATTAAGTGGGAAAAATGTTTTGAGTAATGTTACAAAGTCCTTGATTGAAGTATATGGACTTAGTAAGCAAGCTGATGATAACAATGATTGGTCCATGCCTGTGTATTAACTTAAAAATATTCTAACTCTTTCGATAAGCGTGATTTACGGAACTAGTTTCTCTAATTTGAATAAAAAGAATTAATTTAAAAATTTTGATGGACATCAATTTCAGTTGAATTAATTCCTAATAAAATAAACTATTTTGATGATATTGAAGAATTAATCTTTGTAAAAAGAACTGCCAAAACTTAGGAAATTACAGCCTCATACATTATTTTGCACATTAACTGATTGAGTCATTTCTATACCTACTATTCTATCTACCTTGCTATATACCTTTATACCAATTGTATATCCAGCACCTTACTCAAGAGGTAAAAATAAAAATCGACGAAATGAAAAATAATAGCGCGTCTCTTACCGATGTGCAGCAAAGTAAATGACACGCTCACTGCGGCGAGAATTACGTGTGTACCTGCCTTATAGCTGGCCACAGAGATTGCCGCTGTAATAACACGTAGTAGCACACTGTCTATTACCACAGAGAACAAATAACATTATAATATTGGTGCTCTGAACGTAATTAAAGGAGAAATTAGTGGGAGGGACCGAGAAAAAGACGTTCGTAAATTCCTACTTTTGCTTTCGTCCAGTAATTTTTTTTATTATTATTTCCAAACTGGAATTAGCTGTACGATAAAATTCTTCTAGCGCACACATTTGATTTTAGGATAATTATTCCTGAAGTGAAAACCCATAGTTTATTATTTATTATACTTTATAGAATTTTTGGATCGTGAACAATATATGAGTCATTTCCTGTAACAGAATTGAAGGGTTACATAATTATATATTGATAAATAATTAGAAATCCTATGCTTTTAATAATTGGTTTCTAATTCAAATAACTACACCAGAGGAGAGAGTTGGTAATTACTCGAGTGCATATCAGGTATAGCATAGCTATATTATATGATATATATAGCAGTAATTTATCGTTCAATACAAAATTGCAACATTTTTTTTTTCTAAATATATTCAGGACAGACTCAAACTATTGCTAAATTAGCCCATTTGCGGAAGATACACTATTTGTACGGTTATGTAATACATTGTAATTTTTATCGACTTTGGAATAGTAAATTAATGTAGGAAAAAATATAACAAATTTTAAAAAAACATTATATAATATATATAGTTTATAATTTATAAATAAAATAAAGCCATAAAAAATATCATCATAATTTGTCTATGCATGAATACTTACAATATATAGGAGAAAAAAAATATGTAAATAATAATTCATAAAAAAAAGGAATATATTATTAATGACAGGATGATGGTGACATAAAAATCAAAGAGCGTGAAACTTTATGACACCTCGTTGTGTTTTATATATTCAATATGCTAATGTGGTCGATGTAGCGCGGCGGTTGCACGCGACAGGATTCACGCCTGCCCGCTGGCCACAACAAGGTGGCAATATTGGAGGTGGAGGCAGGTGCATGAACGTGTCGTAAAGTAAATAGACCTTCAGTCTAATTTCATTCTTCCCGCTTATACAACTGATTTATTAGCAAGTTTTACAGGATATTGGTGTACTTTATTTCAATATGGAAATTTTTATTGTTTTATATACTGTTGTCGATATAGAAAATATATATTAAAAAATATGGATTTTTTCACAAAATATGATCCAACAATATCGTTAGTTTTTTATAGGTAGAATATTAATCAATTGGTGATCAAGTGCAGTATTTATAATAGATAATAGGCCTGTTCGTAAACCCTGCTCGGTGTACACTTTCTGCACCCAATCGACCTTATGTACATGCGATATAAGGTCGATTGGGTGTAGAAAGTGTACACGGAGCAGGGTTTACGAACAGGCCTGATGTATCAAAAAGGAAGCACCAAGGGAGTCAAAGTGAATTCAAAGCAATTAAAGTTTATGAATATTATATGTACTTGGTATACTCCACACACCTTTCTGTCAAGTTCCAGATATGAAATTAATATCTTTTTACTCTTATCCCAAGTGTAATAATATTTTTTGAATTTTTTGCCTTAAGGGTAAGGTAACGCCACCAATGTTAAAAAAAATCCCTCACACAAAAATTATGAAAAAAATTTAAAATGTTCTCCTCTACACCCCCTATCAGTAGCTAAAATATCAGGTATACAAATTCGATCTAGTTTTTGAGTTATGAATTTTTAAAGTTGACTAATTTAACATGGGATTTCCATTTCTCCATGTTAAAGTAGTCAACTTTAAAAATTCATAACTCAAAAACTAGATCGAATTTGTATACCTGATATTTTAGCTACTGATAGGGGGTGTAGAGGAGAACATTTTAAATTTTTTCAGAATTTTTTTGTGTGGGATTTTTTTTAACATTGGTGGCGTTACCTTACCCTTAACTGGACCCAGTTGATTCTGATCAAGTGATTCCTATTCTTCATATATATGACCTATTATTTTTATATATAACGTTGTTTTAGATTTTTTGTAGTATTTAGAAAATGTTCAGAAAGTTAGGCAACCCTTAATGCATGTCGTAGGATAGAATATTTGCCAATGGAATTAGTTTATAAAAAGTTGGTATTTATTAGTGCTCTCACTAAGCTTAAATTAAATTTGACATATAAATATTGAAATTTCTATGTAACTCACGATTAAAAACTCAAGATTAAGAAAACTTAAATGTCATTTGTTTGTATGGAACTGAAATTTTCTTGTAAGGAAAAATTGTAAGCAAAATTGTATCGTGTAAAGCCGGTATTACACGATACAATATTTCTAACTATTGCATACAATTTTTCCTTTCAAGAAAACTTGAACTCCATTTGTTTGTACGGAGGTGAAATTTTCTTGCAAGGAAAAATTGTATGCAAAATTGTATCGTGTAATATAGGCTTAATACAGGCTTAAATTTTAGCCTAGAAATTGTTAGTACTAGTAAAATTCAGAAAAAAAACCCTACTATATGTTATATGGTTAAGTAAATCGAGCACTAACTCTGGTGCTAAAAATTAAAATTTCTGAACTAAAAATAATCAATAACTGCTTTTTGTGAATACCTCTCTAAAAAGTGAAAATTTGTTCATGGAAAATGGAAAAAATATGACAATTTCTAAAATGCCATTTTTAATATAGTTATAAAGTAAAATAATTATATTTTTATGGGCAATTTTTTAAGAAATAATTTTTTTTCACTTAATATCATGTAAATATTAATTGAAATAAAAAAAAATTATTTCTTAAAAAATTGCCCATAAAAATATAATTATTTTACTTTATAACTATATTAAAAATGGCATTTTAGAAATTGTCATATTTTTTCCATTTTCCATGAAAAAATTTTCACTTTTTAGAGAGGTATTCACAGAAAGCAGTTATTGATTATTTTTAGTTCAGAAATTTTAATTTTTAGCACCAGAGTTAGTGCTCGATTTACTTAACCATATAACATATAGTAGGGTTTTTTTCCAAATTTTACTAGTACTAACAATTTCTAGGCTAAAATTTAAGCCTGTATTACACGATACATTTTTGCTTACAATTTTTCCTTACAAGAAAATTTCAGTTCCATACAAACAAATGACATTTAAGTTTTCTTGTAAGAAAAAATTGTAAGCAAAAATTAAAAAAAAAAAAAAAAATATCGTGTAATACCGGCTTTATACAATATATATATCCCAAATATTTAAATATTTTCTTTATTCAGATTTATTTAAATTTAGAAAAGAATTTATTATGCAGATTAGCCACTACGACACGTATAATTCTATCACCATGAAATGAAGTTAAAACACACTATGATATATAAATGCTTATTCCCAGCTTATTATGAATAAGCATTGCAAAGAAGATGAGGATTTATTCACGAGGAAGACCGGAAGTTGGTCGTGAGAGTGTTCAATTATTTACCACTTTGTAAGTACGAGCCAACATTTAACAACATTATGTACTCTCCCCAATTATCCTTACATATCCAAAGACTTCATTTCTTGTAATGACAGGGTAAAATTTTGTATCATGATATATGACTTAATTCAGCAAATCACAATAATCTGGAGTTTGACTATATTCTCATTAATCTTAGTTAATAATGTGTTTTTATCGTTATTTAATTGTTATAAATATTATATACTAAGATTTTATCACTATAGTGTTGAAATTCTTAATTCCTGAATCTCAATTTTTTTTTTATTTACCTTCGTATAAATTGCACTTCAAAAAAATTACATACAGTGAATGTCAAAATTTAATAACATGATTGATGAATAACTATACAAATAGTAAACATTACATGCTATGCAAGCAATATATACATGCATGTTTACTTTAGAAGTATTATCATATAATATAAATGATGGTATTATACTAGAAAAAATATAATATCAAGAAATTTTTTAATGCAATAACAATTTCAAACACATAAAACATTTATTACACGAATAAACAACACAGAAAATTTCTCTTAATTAAGAATGTGAATACTGAATGAAAGATCTTGGTTGCAATTAATGCAGTAAAAAATATAAGTATTTTTTGTAAAGTGCATAGTCTGTTTTGATTTACACAAAACTGCATTTTTATTAAAAGTACTGGTTTAATTATAAATTAACGAGATGAAATTTAATATTCAAACAAACTTTATGAGAAACCAAACTAAAATATTGCATTTTTTTTTCTTCTTCTTCGTAATTAGTGTCCACGAGTCATTAAAATTGTATATTTGGATTATGGGGGACAATTCATACTATACAATTAATAATATCCTTCCAAAGTTTGATGGCAAATAAATAATTCACGCTGATTTCGTGGAAGCAATAAACCTCGAGGCCACAGCAGCTTCGACTAATGAAAATAAAATTGCACGGCTCAGATCAGGGGGGAGAGTTGTGACTGCTCCATTGTTAATGAGACGCTGACGAGATGTGCTTGCGGCTGCTTGCATGACGTACAACTAGATCTGCCCACGTATTGTGTTCATTGGATAATAAATTAATGAGAAACAATTACCCACGTCTAATTACTACTTCATAGTATATAAGGATAGAGTGTAATATTCTTCTATACGAATAAAAAATATGAATATTAATTATGGTAGATTGCTATATAAGAGATGTAACATTAAAAAATCTACATAATCAATTACATACATTACTAGTTAAACATAATGTTGCTTAATGCAAGTAATAAATAATATTTTCTAACCATGTTTTTTTTTTAAAAGTTTAATTGACTATTACAAAACACCGATATATATTTATATGCAGTAAAAATAACTATCAAGAATTATGTTTAAAATTATATTGTAAATTTCATTGTAATTTCTTTACCCAATAATTTTACTAATCATTTTACTTTGGAGAACATTAAGCGATTGGAGCTTGTATAACAGTATTATTGTCTGCAACAATTACAAAATATTATATCATATACGTATTTTATAATTTATCATATTTTTTTTTCGACCCTGTTAAAAAATCCTGAAGCCAGAACTACTGTATGCAAATATGCTGTTTTTCTTCTCTTTGCCATTGGTATGTATCCCAATTAAAATCTTCATCTATTTTTAATTGTCTGTTGGAGCTGGAGCAGACCAATGATAGTTGTAACATTCGTTGTGTCCCGAGGTGTAGTTGGTGGCCCCCAAACAAAGCTCACTTGTCCTGTCCGTGATTGTCCGTCGTGGAGAACGTTATCTGGTGGTGAACACACGGAGGCTAAGCGGTGTCCGTCCCTGGAGACTCGAGGTCCTGCAGTAAGCCCGCCCTCGTGGCCAGCCAATTACCAGCCAGAGCCGGATTAATTAGACCCCACTATACAAAGATAATCCGAGCTTGCTGCTATACTGCACAATGAAAGCTTAATGCAGAGCTCAAACTTAATTTTGTTTAGGAATTAAGTTATAAGAAGCTTATGAGAGAATGACATACACAAAGATTATGTCCAGAAAAAAATAATTAAATGGTAAAATTAATCAAAATGTTTATAAATAAATTTCAATGTACTACAATAAAAAACAAACACTTTATTGTCTACTTTAGTGGCGCCAATGTACTGCAATTAAATTAGTCGTTAAGTAAGAGTTGGTGGAAATTCGCGGAGCAGATCAGAGGGCATAGCCTCACATCATCAAGGAGCGGACCGCGGCGACGGCGGACAACGAGTGAGCAGAGACGACGCGGAGGAATTGTGGCCAGTTTTTCGCATGCACGGCGGACGAACAATCAATCGCGTCCCGTGACACACGGGAAGGACGCCGTGTTTGCTGATTTATGCGGCTGCCCGTGCTCGGCGGGGCCTCCTCACATGCAGAACCAACGCCCAGGTAACGCAAAACATGCAAAATTAATCTTGAAAATATTGAAATTTTAATGAGAATCAATACAGACACTCTCTTGAACGTGTTAATTCCATCGTTTATCAATGTAATATCTAGTAAGTACTAACTTATTGTAGTTGTCTTACCTACATATAAACATATCTTGAGAAGTCTCTGTTGCCGCCAATGTCAGCGGTCGTATTGTTGCATTCAAGCAGCGAGAATAAGCACAAACATGTATTTCCAATTTTTTATCATATTATTCTTTTAAAGCTAATAACAATCACATGAAAGATAATTTTTTTAAAAAATAAAGGAATGGTTTAAAAAAAAAAAACATTTCTTATTTTTACTTTGACTAATATTGTTTTGTGTAGGTAATAATTTTTATAGTTGATTTGAAACATTGCGACACGGCACAATACCCGCTGAGATTGTTGTTATTTATATCAGCAGGCACGCAGCAGCAAGATTTGACCTCTCACTGTCACCGGGAATCGAGCGTGTACCGCAATTTGTCAACTTTGGAATCTGTTCCTGTCACTGGTTCAGCAAAGAAACGACGTTTGCTGTTATAAATGCCGTGGGAAAATCGAAACAAACCTTGCAGTGTTTGTATGATGTAATGTACGACCTGTTTATCTTAATTTAATTATCGTTGCATTTTATTCTTTCAAATATTCATCTTTAAGTAAGAATAATATTTCTTACGCAATATTAAAACATTTATAATATTCACATAAATCAAATGATACTTAAGTATTGTAATATACTTTGCTAAAATGTCAAAATAATAAGTTTTTATGTTAGTTAATGTAGATTGATTACAATTACACATAAAATATATATTAATATTATAAAATTATTTATATATTCTAAGATATTATTTATATTATATTGCACCAGAATTCTTCCAATGTTATATTACATGAAAAACACATAAATAAATGTAAATATTTTATAGAACATTAACTTTCATAATGAGTAGTTGGTTCTGCATGCAGTGGTTGAGTAATGATAATGAGCGATGACAAAAAGTGCTGATGCTAACTTGGTTGGTTTCCAGAAAGTCATTCAGCGCATACGTGATGATTCAAGGAGGAGGAGGAGGAGGCTCAAGGAAGCAGCACAGACCAGACTATGCGAACGTATATAAAGTGATAGGCGTCGTCGTCGGCGACGTTCGGAAGCGATGATCGCCAAGGTGAGTCTCGTGCAGGTACGTCGAAACGTCATCTCATATTCGAGTAACCAGAAACAGTTTCGTGGGGTTGGACAGACGCGAATTCAGAACAAAATTTCGGGGAGTGCTGGCCTCATAAGCCTGACGTTAATAAAAAAATAGAGGGAGGAAAACGCCTACCTTGCCCCCGTAAAATCCAAAATTTGGGAGGGGGCCCGGCTCTGTTCTGGATTTGCGCCTGAATGCAAGAGGGGGTATATTGGCCTAAATCATCCAGCCTCCAATAAATACGATTTTACTACAACAAAGCTCGTATTATTGTGAACTTCAACCCCTGCATGTTATGCAATATGCAACTTATTTAGCAGACAAAGCCTGACATTTTTTTTTATAATTTTAAATTTGTACAATAAGAATAATTAAAACTACAATTTGCTCTTTATAAAAATGAATAATGTCTTGATAAAAAAAAATTGTGAAAAATTTAAAATATATAATTTAAAATTTATATTTTATGACGGTATTAATGAAATAAAATTATTGCTGTAATTCTTAATATTCTTAATTATGCAGAAGTGAATTTTAAAAATTAATTTTTACTGATATGTATGTTGTAGTTTATAGAGTTTTTGTAAACAAAATTGTGAATACACAATTTATATATATTTGTATTTTTTTTCTTCCTATCAAAACGCTATCTTAAATTAAACAATTTAAATAAGTTTATTGCACATTAAATTAATTAAATTAGATACAATTAATTTTTTTTTCGTTCACGTTTTCGTGGTTTGCAAATTAAGTCCAAGCTAGAGTAAAAATTAAAGAAATTAAATACAACAATTAATTTTTAGATTACCTCTATACACATTCACTTTATGGATTGTCTTCAGAGTTGGTGTCTATACATTATTGTATAGTAAAGCGCCGTATCAAAACTATAGTTTAAGTTACTTAAAATTATAATGACGTCATCAGTACTATCATATTTGATATTAACAAAATATTTAATAACTATGGTAAAATTAACATTAGCTTCATCTGACGTCATATACTTAACATGTAGTTAGCAGTATGTGACGTGGTCATTAACTCGCGTGAACTTTACTGTATTTGTCTCGTCTCCATCACGGCGAATGGAAGGAAAATGCTGTCGGACCAGAAATAAAACTGAAGAACGTATAAGTGATAGTTTTTGTTACAAACCTTCCGGCAAGTTAGAGGGAGACAAAGGAACCGAGTCTCTCATATCATTCCACCCCGCCCGACACTCGCGAATAACCATATTAAAACAAACTTAAAGGTAAAAAAAAGAAGTATTATTTATATTTCGACGACCTTTATTTCAACATATCACGTTTTTAAAGTCAAATGAAATATTCAATTTTTTTTTTTTTTTGTTAACCGATTCTATATTATCTGTATTTTTTTTTTATTTATATAATATTATTAAAATCAAGTTTTGATCAAATATATAACAAAACGAGTATAAAAGATAACTATTTAAGTATACGATTAGTAAGCACCAACTGTAGACGATAAACACGTGCAAAATGTAGTGTAGACTTGAGATTACGGAGAAATGGAAAACGAACATAAGAAATTACTTGTACATAATATGTACATACATTAAACTTAAAGGTGGGGTATGGAAATAATTTAAACCAGATCACGTCACTCGCTATAAATACAGAATTTAAATCATGACAAACATTCAAAATAATTATTTAATATATGTTGTTTTTTTATAATCTTTTTATATTATAATAATATAATTTCTTTAAAGGTGTGTTTGTAGCCTATAGTAAAAATAGAGGTTTTTATAATATTTTCGTTGAAAATTTAAAAAAATGAATCGTTCTTAGAAATAATTTAAAATATTATTATATATCATACTAGGAGATGTTTAATAGTTAAAATCTGTATTAGTTGCAGAGACACGCTGCTATCTAAAAATCTTGGGAGGTCACTATATACTTTGTTTTAATTATAGTATACTGGAAAAAAATATCAGTGCAAAAATAAAATAATAATAATTAACATTTTGAAGTAATTATAAATTTAATTAATTTACATAGTTCTCTCTCTAGGAATATTTTTAAAATCAAACATCAAAAAGTATATTATACAGTTTTATAAAAATGAAACATTCATAAAGTTTATAAGTATTTAAAAAAATATATATGTTAAATACATTAAGTATTGATTTATTATCAACATTAAAATTGTATCATGACTTAATCGAAGCACCACCTAATAGAAAAAAATAAAAATAAAACAAACTAATATTATAAATATCAAACATTGAGTCACGTGGGTGAATATTATATAATATACAGTATTAAATACGAGCTCATTATTCAAATATAATATAAGAATACCGTGGGTTGTTAGTGGGCAAATTATGATCAGGACGTTGTTACTTCAAAGGCTGAGGCCGCATTTGTAAGGTCCATTCAATGTGAGGTCCAGCGAGACACGGCACGCGTGTGTATATACACGTGTGTGGGTGGATCGTAAAGTCAGCCGTGTCACGCGGCCAGCGCACTATAAGCTTTTAGCTGTGCTTGATGTCTAACGAGTCCCATGATAGAAGTAGTCTGTACACAAAATCTCGTAAATTTTGTAAATCTCATAAATCACTTCAATGTCCTATATAAAAAGGTAAAATAGTCCAGTAGGAGCGATATAAAAATCATCTTTAAATCAACACTAAATTGCTAAAGGGTATGGGGTATGAATAAAAGTTTTAAGATTCTACCCATGTCAAGGATATAGGTATTGGTATAAAATGATTTATTTATAATAAACCTTCACAAAATAGTTACACTGGTACTGAAATAATTGCAATTTACCTAAAATATTTAAGTAAAAGGACTTGTTTGGAAAAAAAATATAAAAATTGAATAAATAAATTCACCAAGTTAACTATTTTATAAATCGTATTATATTATACAATCCATCCTTTTTTTTTAAGTACGATTTTTTTATAATAAGGAATAGTGCCTATTTAAACATACTAAGCGTTCTTCTTCTTTTTTTCATATTGCATTATTTTTATTATAAAAGTAACAAATTTTACCTTGAACACAGCAAAGTAAAATTCTATTAGCTTAAATCAAGCTGAATTTATTATAAAGCATCTAAATTTAACAGAAGATTTGCCCCCAAGTTCTCGTCTGCAATAAACTAAGAGCTCGTCTCGTTAGTGATTCAAAATATTGGCTGGCGAACGCCAATAAAACTGTCCGGGCTGTCCGCCGCTCCACGCGATAATAAACTTGCGAAGGCGCGCATACAAATCAGCAGCACCACGAGCAATACATCGTGAGGTAGGAGTGAGACCGACATGAGTGCACTTGCAACACCAGCAACGTGTCACGATAACTTCATGTAAAACTGATGATGCTCAAATACAGCAATTAACTTCTTATACCAATTATATGGTTATATTGCGAAACATTGATCTACATTAATATATTCTACATGCATGCATGCAGTATTATATTAACTTTTACAGAATATATTCTTATATATTAAGAAGCACTTTGAAAACCCCAAATCTCCAATGCTTTTCTTATGGCGGACGCCAGATCGGCTTGACAGACCCCTTCCCCCCTTCGGAACTCGACGAGACCTTCTGGGGGGGTCGTCGGTAGGGGCCGCCGGGGGAGGGTGACGTGCACTAAGGTCCGCGTTTGGGGGCGGGGGACGGGGGCGGATTTTCCCCGGGTGGTGTGCCTCCGCGGGAAAGCTGATCAATCTCCGAGTTCGTGTTTTCGCGTCTCCTCATCTGGGTTTTTGGATACGTTAAGATGCAAGGCAAAAAGTTACGAGACGTTTTGGACGGTGGCTGCCCGCAAATGGAACCACGTGACCACAGAAATCATTAACTTTCTTTGTGTGACTGCTGCCATCCCATTGGCTGCTTCTGTTTAGAGGCAACGTTGCGAAAGGGGATCCGACTGCTCGGTGCAGTGATGTGGAATTCGCGCGAAGATTGGTCCGCGAAAATGCGCATGCGAATATCCACGCAAGTGCGCGCATATGTGCGTAAGATCGTTTCAAGATGGTGGCCGCCCGCAAATGGAATCACGTGATCACAGATATTGTAGACATTCAGAAGTTCGATCTTCTTCCCATAGATGGAGATGCCACGGTAGCACGTTCCAAGCAAACTACTTTCAGGTGTGACTTAATTATTATATAACTTTATATAAAATTGATTATTTTCGTAAATAATGCTCGAATTTACTCCCAATTAGGTCTAGGGAGGGTTATAAAATTCAGGTGCAAGTAATGCGGGTTGCATACTTTCAGGGGCATGTAGGTTGAGGTTGCATACTTTCAGGGGCATGTAAGTGAAGGTTGCCTACCTTTAGGGGTAACTTATGATAACTTTATATAAAAACGAATATCTTCGTAAATAATGCTCGCATCATCTCCCAATTAGGTCTAGGGGGGTTATCAAATTAAGGTGTAATTAATGCGGGTTGCATACTTTCAGGGGCATGTAGGTTGGGGTGGCCTACTTTCAGGGGCATTTCGCGTACGGTACATCATAGCATTACGAGGTTTAATCACAACTGGCCACCTCTTTGTGTTGAAGATGGGCAGTGTCCGGAGTAAGCCCACTGCCTTGCTCGCTCGATCACAACCGGACGCTAAGAAAATAATTAACTCGAATCTGCCCAAACTCCTTAAAAAATTATTAAATGAAATAAATATTAATTAATAATAATAAAATAGTAGGGGCCTAACAACTGCGTCAACACGAATTTATCCCAGGGAGGGAGCGGCGTATTTTTATACTTGAAATGGTCACTCAGCCAACTATTAACCACGCTTGACGTAGCCTGACTTCGGTGATCTAACGAGAACCGGTCAATGCACAACGCTATATACGCGGCGCTTCACCTCCACTCTGAATTTTTTTAGATTCTTATGAATCCTGCAACTATTTTTAAATAATTATTGAAAGTTCTGTAATTTAAGTTGGCACCCCTGAATCGTTATTAAAAAGGATAGGACAGAGACGCCTGTTGCCGCCTCCAGGGGGCGTGGCAGCACATTTAATAAATATTTAAAAATAGTTCTGGGTTTCAAAAAAAAAAAAAAAAACCCCTGGAGAAAATCAGAGTAGCATAATTTGGTACCTTCAATTCATTTCTGCAATAAAAATTTTTCATGTACGTAGTCCATTTTGCATTAAAACACCGTTATGATATCACGTACTGAATACTTATATAGATGGCAACGTATGATTGACAAAATTATTTAAAAGACTTGAAAGCAAACGAGCGTAAACGCGAGTTTACACCCCACCCCTAGTATTACATATAAGATTCAATGCTTTTAAATTATGTTTAATTTAAATTAAATAAATAAACAAACAAACATAACAAATAATTGTTAAAGAAAAAAAATATTATTCTTCTTGCATGTCATTTTGTCATGTAATAAAAATATATATTATAAATTAAAAAATTTATATATTATTAAAATTAATTGTAAAGGTAAGTAAATTAAATTAAAAAGCTGAAATATAATGTTACAAATGATACTTCCAAATACAGAAGAAGTATTTTGAAAGTGTTTTCATAAAATTTTTATATTCACCATATCAAAAATGTACAAAAAAATCCTTTCGTGATATTTTGCCAAAAATTAATTCAATATTGTCATTCCATTAATACGAGAGTTTTTGCAACGCCATGGGTTCGTTTCCATAAAAATGCAGCAGCCTCATAATGTCCCCACCCCCGCGGTGCTGGCCACCAGCACGTCTCGGCTAATTCCTGCAGGCCGCCGTTATCTGGCTCGCGCGGTGCCCCTCCCCAGCAGCACCACAGAGTTATGGCTCGGCTCCAGGATAAATATTGCGGCCCGGGAATCCTCGCAGACAAAATTTATAGACGCAATCTTCTCATAACCATTATAATAATTAGATTGTGTGCCTTTCAGACTCTTAAACACACAAAACTGTATATATTTATAACGTGAAAACATTAATATTAAAATTGGGAATTGAAAATATAAAAAAATAATGTACTAAAAAATGTAACAATTTTTTTGAGTTATGTTAAATGTTAAACTGTTTTTTGTAAACATATTTAAGGGAATAATAGAATGTGGTAAAGAGTAGAACGAAGTGCAATTGTCATATATGATATGATGCATGTCTTTAAAATGTTTCAAAAAAGTTGTACATTTCATGAAATATTCGATTTTTTTTAAAGATAAGAGCTACAAGGCAACAAAAGAGAAAAAAACTACAAGCTCTACTATCCCTCTATATCAACATTGTTAATTTCCATTTAAAAATCATTCTTATTAAAATTATATAGTATTACTTTCTATAAATTAATAAAAAAGAGCAAGAAGTGCTGACGTTGTTGTTTTAACTAAACTCTAATATACTCTCTCTCTATATTGCTATACTGAAATTAAGGAGAGTTTTGAAACTAAATGACACTTTAGTGACATTACTGTTGGGGGGGGGGGGTTGAGGTCCTTACTGATGGCTCGTGAGTGGTCTCAATGATGGCTATAGGGAGGTTCTGGGAGGGTGTTTAGCTAGCTTGGTACCAGCCACAGAGTGTTTCACAAAACAACAACACTACGACAGCTTCTCGCCGCGGCGACAAAAGCCACACACCGGCGGTGGCGACGGCTGCTGTGGCGGCTAAGTGGCTCAATCAGGTGGCCGGTCCCATCAGACCAAGGGGGAGGTAGGGGGGGGAGGAGAAAGAAGCTCACTGCGTTTTATGTCCGCAATCAAGAGGCGGCGTCGCGTGGCGAGTAACCCGATAAACGAATCGTGGGGGTCTCACTGGAAATCTTTTCCTTCGCCACAGTGTAGTACTATGATCAAATTTAAAATTAGACTCGTACATATGACGAGAGCTTGTTATTGCTGCATTCAATCACTGTAATCAATGAATTGGTAACCCCCCTTTTTTAATAAAAAAACTAAAAAAATGTTCTTTAAATTAAAGCTGAATTACAAGATTTTGTTGTTCGTGAAACTGTAATTAAATTTTGCTGATGGTCTTCTATAATTGAATGCAATCGTAGAGTGAGAAAATTAATCCATGTATTATAAAATTTGAGAATTAAAAATTGCCATGCATTAACTTGTTCACGATATAATATAGATCGAGTGTAAAGAACCTAAATGCCCATTTTCAACTGCCATGTTTACCAACAAACAATAGCAATATCGACCGTTTCTAGTGCTGCACTGTTCCAACATCTATATCCTATAAAAGTTTAGGCAAACTGCCAAACTTTTCGCTGCACCCGGTGGCTCATTTCTCACGGCGCATAAAGTAAAAATTGAGATCAATTTTTAAACAGCGATAAACTTACAGACAAAATCATTGCTAAGCTCTCGTTTTACTTCTTTTTGCTATAATATATAAAAGTATAATATATATACATAGAAAAAGGAAAACCATTAATCATGGCAATACTTACATTGTAACACCCTAGCCCGCAGGAAAAGTTCATTTTGAACGGATTTTATTCATTTCAACAAAGCAAGTATATATACACAGCCTGCAGTCCGCTTGACAGTAGATATTTACTTGGCCACCCGCACCCCCATGCATGAATTGGCTTAATATAAATGAAGAAAAAAGTATAATATAATCTTTTTTTCCCATTTTTTTTTCTCCCCTACTTATTATATTATATTCAAAAACCACACAATGCAACATCAAAGTCATTTAAAAAAGTAAATTAGCCTTTATCATTAATTTTTGACCTGTAAATGTCGAATTTCCAATTTTGTGGAAAATAAAGAAGAAGAATATATAAAAAAAATGTTGTCGCATTGAGGGTTGATGTAAATTGAATGCAGGCGGGCCCGGAGGGGTGTATGAGTAAGAGGGCTGAAGGGTAAAATAGGGGAGGGAGTGAGCTCATGGTCACATGTGGAGATATAAGGGGTGAATTGATAAAATGTAAGAATTTCCAGAAAAAAAAAGTAATGTGGGAACTAACATTTAATTCAAACTCTTTTTGTTACAAAAAATCATGTTTTTTTGTAGAAAAAGGGTTGCTGAGGGTATAAGTTTAGTATGAAAAATCGTTTTTTGTGCAGAAATTTTGTAGGAAGAAGTTTGTGATAAACGTGGGAAAGATTTCTGATGCCAAGCGGTTCAGAAGTAGTATATAGAGAGGTTTTGGAAATCACTGATCGTACGATAACATTTCTAACTATTGCCTGAAAAACTTGAGAACAATTCAGATTTTCATAAACACAAATCACAGTCATGTGCCACGTTGTCATGTAATTTACTTTAAAATTCCAAGGAAAGTTTTCAAAATTGAAGTAAAAAATAAAAATCTGTATGTTTATGCACCACGTGACAACAGAAAAATTATTTATAATTTGAAAATTGAAAGAAACATCATGTGAACCAAATTGTATTGTAAAAATATGAGCATCATCTCCGCCATGTCAGTGAGAGCAAGGGAGGTGCATATAGATCCATATTTCGAGCCTCAGTATAACAAACAGCAAGCACATTAAGCATTCATATCTGGTGCGGTGGTGTAAGCGGAGGCATTGGCTGGCATGCGCGGCCACGCCCTTGCCGCAAATCTATACACGGCCCAAGAGGGGTGGTAAAAAAATATATATAAACCACCCCTCAACCCTTTTTCCTGCTACTCAGCAGGAGAGGTGGAAATTATCGCGCCCTTGGTTGAAACAGCAGCAGCACATTCCGCCCTCTCTTAACTATTTTTTTTTTAAAAAAGGTAAAAATATCAAAAAAAAAGTTTTTATTTCCCTGTAAAAAGGGTTGTTAAGAAGAAACAACTCATTCTGGTGTGAAACTTTGGGAGGTCAGGCTCTCAGCAACGAAAAAGAAATGAAAGGGGTTGAGGTGAATGACTTTAAAAGCAATATAAGGGTATATAACCTTTATGGCAGCTGCATTAATGTTAATTCAATAAAGAAAAGAAGCTTTTATCAGAATTTAAAAAAATAAAAAAATAAAAAAGTTTAAATATATAAAAAAAGGGTAAAATATATTCCACATGAAAAGCCTGGGTATGATGAATAAAGTTTGATATTAAATTCAACATCTTTTCCATTTTTTTTCTCTCTTTACCCAATATAAACACATCAAAGCTTGTTGTATATACGAAGACGACCCTACTGCTTGCATTTCCTTCATAAAGAAGAGGAGGACCATGGGTCCGTGAATGTGGCATCCAATCGAATTTCTTTATACAGCATCGTCTGCTTGCTTGAAGCTTCAAACAAAGTTTGTACAGTGCCGGTGGCGACGAAGGCGGCAGCCATAATGGATTGCACAAACTAGTCGATAAAAGATTCACAAAGAGAGATGGAAAACCTGCAGCCTGCTTGAAGAAGAAGAAGGAGGAGGCCGATTGAAAATGCCCCGAGTTCCAATATTGAGCAAAGTGGAGCGAGAGACCTTGCCTTAGCCCAAGTCTTTATTGATTCATATATATAACATAGCCAGTTTTACTGATATCAATATTTGTATGCAATTTATCGAGATTGAATTTCCTTGTGGTTTTCTGAAGATTGGTTTTATATATATAATACTATATATAGGAGAAAAAGTCAGTGAAAATTCTATTAGAAAAGAGAATGAAACACGCAAGGGAAATAGTTGGAAATATTTGATATGCTTGGCCAGCAATCGTATATTTATTTCTGTATATATGGCTAGAGAGATATACGTTACCTGGGAGTACCTGGTGATATACGCGAGGTCTTGAGCACGCGAAGCCATTAACTAATCATGAACACAAGTGTGTATTTCGATACAACAATTTTACTATTCGATTAATGGAAAACTTACCCCTTAAAAACATTGTAAAAACATAGTATAGTATAAATTGGATAAAATAAGAAATCATATTTTCTATGAATTTTACTATAATAGACAGCTATACGAGGTAATAAAATATATTACTTGTAAAGTTAAACAAACAAAATAATTAAACAATTTAATGTTCCGTAATATTTAACAATTTATTCTGCTGCTTTTATTAAAATATAAAATACTTTTGTGTAATAAATAATTGTAATAAATAATCAACAGATTTTAAAAGCTTTTATTACAATGCAGAATTTATTATTATTTAGTTAAAAAGCTTTTTTTTTTTTTTTTATACATAATTTAACACCTAAAATCAGAGTGATGTGTGTCGTGATTTTTGCTACTGTGCATCTGCACATAATTGCAGTACGTTTGGAAACAAATAATGACTTTCAATTTACTGGCGCCAACTCTTTAAGTGCTTTTAAAAATTGGTGTAATTTCAATATTATAATATAATTATTATCTCAGTAATTTTACAATTATATATTTTGAAATATACATTTTTAAACACATACTCTAATTATTTTGTAAGTGCCTTGTTTTCTTTTATGATTTTAATGTCGAATAAATAATTGTTATTATAAAAGTAAAATATCATGTAACTTAACTATATTTTTATCATACAATCGATTTTCAATGAAAATAATAAAAATTCAAAACATACGCAGGCCAACTATAATATAAAATTTTGGAGATGATTGACGTTGTCAACGAGGACAGGCACGGATCCAAGGAGGGGGGAGGAGTTAAGAGGGCTGAAGCTTCCCCCGAAACTTTGGATTTAAAATAGGCAATATAAGGATTTTGCCCACTCCAATTTTTTTAACATTAACTTTATGACCTCCTGAATTTTTTTCTATATCCACACCTGAACAAGGAAATAGTTATTAATCAAAATGTACAATTTAACTACAGTTATTTGAGACCGCCAGATGCAAAACAAGGCAGTTATAATTTTTTATAGGACCTGAGCTATAATTTTCCATATTTCGTTAAACGTGTTCAAGTTCAATTTCTAGAATGTAATTATTTCTCCGTAGGTAATTCCGCCTCTGTGAAAACCACACAAAAACTTTTACTCAAATAGTGGTGATATTTACAAACAAAGTGACGTCATCACTACACGATGTCCTCTCGTATGAAGAAGCACCACCACATCAATGAGCACATCGTCAGGCGATCGCCCCGAGCAAGCAGCTTGGCTCGCGCTCGCTCGCTCGCATCTCCTCGCACTCCGGTAATCGGTTTACAGCTGCTCAGGAAAATAAGAAGGAGGAGGTTTATGGGCATGTGAGGAAGGCAATTACCATGCCAGCTAGGAGGACCTTGGAACATTTGGCGTCCTTGACTCTAAGCGTGTGATACTGACCTCATGACTTCTCCAATGATGGGGCTACTATATAACAGATTCGAGGTATCAGTCACATTACTGGACTTGTATAAGTTTAATTTGTTCTTAGAAATGCAGTAAACAAAACATTTTTTACTTTATAATTTGGAAATATTACATAATAATTTTATAGTATAAAATGTAATCCATATAAACTTTAGGATTTCATAACACAAACGCATTTATTCAATTTACTGTTTCAATTAAGAATTCGTTATTTTTAAAAAAATATAATATATTTTTAGTAGTTGTTGATAGTTTACTAGTATAGATAGGTAGTAGGAAAAGTTTGAAAGTTTGGAAAAGAAAAAGATTTGCTCTTTTTTAAGGGAGATAGCTATGGGCAACAGATGTAGGCAACTTTTGCTTCCCCTATGTTACGAGGGTTGCATATACACAGGCGATTTTTTTGTCATTTATTTGAGATTATAATATTTTTCATTATACTTTTGACGATGTATGATCATGGTATTCATATGTTGAAATTAAAGTTTCTTTTTAAAAACGAGTGAATTTATTAATGCTTTTATTGCTTCACCGTATCACCTCGGATCATTCAGTGCGGTGATGATGCAAAATAGATTGAACCACCTCACCCCCAAGGGAAGAAAATGCTTGACCTCCTGCACCCCTTGGAACCTTGCAGACCAACAGACGCAAGTTGAGACTTGGTGCGTCTGCTAGCCCCCCGTGGCGAGCTCCGTAATTATGATATCAGTGAGGCGGCCTGGCGGGAGGGAGGCGAGCTTACTATCGACTTGCCTTGTAATAAATGTCCGGGCTCGCTCCAATATAATGGATATTATATAAACGTCTTAACAAACTGATATACACCTTTGCGTTGATCGTACGATTAAATTTTAACGTTCAATTTTATTATCAGACTGTGTAAATATAAGAATCATATATATGTCAGAAAACTTAATATATAATAGCTAACCATTGAAAAAAAAAATAATAATAATAATTTACATATTTTTTTTAAGCAGTACAATTTAAAATTTAACTCATGTGATATTTCTAATTGTAATTCAAAATCGGCTCACCTGTTTAATGATATCATCTTGAAATATTATAATGACGTCATTTTATACATATACATTCCTTTCACTGACAAATAGTTAAATAATAATGATATCTTTATGTATCAATTGATACGTCATTCATATTATGTTTCTCCACATGCTATGATCAAGTGGCTTGTATATATATGGCAGCATCTCACAACCTACCAAAGTAATGTAACTTGTAATTCTATAGAGAAATAATCATCATGGTATATATTATAATAAGAAAAAAACGTCTAAGAAACATGATTATCAATATTAATGGACACTTATTATACTTTCTTTGTAGCGATGAATTGACACTCAACAAGAGGCAATTATTCAAGGCCATAACGTCTTTAAATCAGCGTTCTACGGCGGCGTCGGCATCCATAAGATAATATACAAGAGCGCACACATGCAAAGCGGGTAGTAAGAGAGAGAGAAAGATAATATAAAGCTTATAACACAAGGTTAATAGAGAGACCCCCTCCCCGTGTTGATCACGTTACTAACTGGTTTATATATATGCGCGAGGAGCCAGGCCAAAAAGATATCGGCCGAACTTGCTGGATGCCATAGACGCCTCGGGCAGGGGATCATAATCAAAGTATATTCTTGACCCCCTCACCCCCCTACTCTCTCTCTCTCTCTCTCTCTCTCTCTCTCTCTCTCTCTCTCTCTCTCTCTCTTTATCCCTCTCTAAAGCTCACCATGTGCAAAAACTTGCGGTGCGTGTGCTTTTGAAAGCAAGTAGTAATAAAATGATTAAAAAAAATAACAATAAAAAAATAATATAGCTTAGGGTAAAATAGGAAATGGAGCAATATTAGACACAAAGGAACAAGGTTATTAACATGTTGTTTAAGTCGGATATGGAAATTAAACATGGTGCAAATCAGTTTTCTATACAACACTATAATAATATAATACTATAAAAATATATATTATTTAATATTACACCAGCCGTGATGTATAAGACTCAAGGTTAGATTATTTTTAGACAGTTTATTTGTGGCTAAAAAAAATAAAGTATTGATGTGTTTCAATCCTCAATAAAACTCAATTATTTCCCTTTTTTATGATATTAATATATCATAAAGATTTGAATACTAGTTTTAATTCTTAAGTCACCAATTAATTATTTTATTTTGCAGTAGTTAACTAAATCAAAATATGCAATAATTTGTTATTAATCTTAAACTTGTATGGAAATTGAATAGTTCCCCCCAAACCAGTCACTGCAACAAATGAAATTAATCAAAGATTCGAAGCTCTCCAATAATTATTCTTCTCATTGCGTATTCTACTGCGGGTCTCGATGGTCCGGTGATTAAAATGGAGATGATGGAGCGGCCATACAGCCTCCCTATGGAGCCGCCGTGACTGAACGCTGGACCGCATGCCAATGCAATCTGCCGCCACTGCCGCGGTCTGGAGGTAACCGCGCTATACATCTTTTAACCTGCAGCTTAATGCATATTGTGGTACCAAGACTTTTACAACGACGCGCTTCACCCAAGGTAATGAAATTTGCAACAAGTTAAAACTTGGCAAATCATTGAATCTTTCTTCACGGCCAGCTTGTGGTTTCAGGGTGCATATAAAATAAAATAGCTTGCTGAAATTCATAGAATTAATTAAAACAAAATTATGATTGATCATGAAGTGCATTTTCCAGCTAGACTCTTATTTTGAGCAAGCTGGTGTGAAGTTATAGCCGGGTCTTCCATATAAGTGTGTGGTCTACAAAAAATAATTATCGCTTATCAATCTCACCCTATTTAAAGACGCATGCAATTATATTATGATTGTTCTCTATCTTTAAATTAAAATGGAAATTACATTAATTAAAAATAATCAGTCGGTACTGAATAATTTAGCACATATAACATATATTTTAACGTCATGCAGCTTCCAGTTCCCAGAACTTTTATTTTTATTATACATTATAATAACATTAAAAACACGTAAAATTAAGTTAATTTAAAATTAAAATATGATAAAATACATTTAAACAAGGTAAAAATGCATTTTTATCCTTAAAAAAATAAAAGCAACCATAAAATTTTTACTAATAAAAATTATAATGACTTTTTTTCTTTTTAAAAAAATAGGTCATAAATTGTTAAAACATCTAATTATAGTTAAATTATACTTTAATTCACTTTATGTCTGTCATCAAGCTATTAATTCCTGATTTTTGTGATTACTAAAAACAACATGAATATTATACGGTCATAAAAGTTTGTAAAACTTTTTGTTATATATAGTTTAATCTTATATTATTTTATTTTTTTTTGTAATTTTTATCATTATTATTATCAAAGCTATTAGAAGCAGCACTTTTAATGAAGCATCTTTTTTTTTACGGTACAAGCATACAGCCAAAAGCCTATAGAGAGAGATTCAAATAACATTGTGTGTTATAGCACTTACAGTTGTATAACAGACTAGTCCTGCTTTACCTTAAAGGTCTTAGTTTCCGCTTTCTAATGGCGCTTAATGAGGCTCCCCTTATCTTATATAAATATAGTAAGAGGCCCAGCGGCTTACAGCAGCAGGGGCAGCTTGCTTGGTCAGCTCACGAAGTCAGTGTTTGGACGAGGAAGCCCACCTAGCGAGAAGAGCGCATGCAGAATAGCCTCCCCCCCCCCTTCCCCCTTACCTCAACTCAGCTGAGAAGAGAGAATATATAAATGGCCTGCATTGTGTATAACCTTGATGATATGTAATATAAAGACAATGAGATTAAGTTTCTCAGAAATGTCTCCACTATATTTATATACAATTTTTTGTTATATTAATATGCATAGATCCGGGCGGGCTCTCTACAGGGTGCATATAAACAGTAGAGAGTGAATTGCATATCAAATTAGATATGTATTAAAAAAAAAAAAAGAATACAAACAAGTCATGTTTTTATATAAGAATTTTTTATTATTATTTTCTTTTATTGTGCTAATGATATTTAAATTTTTTTATTTACAATAATGATAAGCATAAAAATATAATGCATATTTTATGTATTTTTTTTTGTCATTGTCTTTTTATAAACATGCACATAATGCTGTGAAATGTATATATTTTTTGACTACGCTTAATAATAATTTAAATACTTAATTGCAATTTATTATTTATAAAATTATAAAGCAGTTTTTTTTGTTTAAATATTATAGCAGAAGGAGACAATTAAATTTTACTTAAAATGCTAAACGTTGGCTGTGATGGCACAAAAGCCGCAATTTACATGTCTATATATACGCACTACACATGATATAGTATTGACAGAGTAACTCGTAAGTTCACAGGCTTTGACAGCAGACCTCGCTTATTATTATTATGCGTTGAATACAGTCATTTGCATCAAAATTTTGATACGTTAAAATACAAACCGAAAAGTAAACTTAAGAAAAAAATTGAAACAATAGTCTGTACTTACACGTATGGCAGTAATTACACGCTATAATATAATTGAGTTACAAATTAAGTAATGTAGTTGTAAGAAAGTTTAGAAAATGACTTAATTAAGATAGAACACTGTACACCTAGAGAGCATTGCTTTGATTGTACTGTATGCTAAAATTTGTTGATGAAAGCATTACACAGTTACGTGATTTACAAATGTACAAACTCAAATATAAAAAATGAAATCTTTACTTTCTGACGAGATCAATATAATCCTGAAATAAACAAATTAATGTTCATGCACTTTTTCATTCTGTTTCATAATTATTTATAGAAACTTACTAGACCTCGATCCTTTATCAATAATTATCTCTAATCAAAATTTACATTGTAATTAAATAAATATTATGCCAGACTAAATGCAGTATGTTAATATTATGCATCATGATGTATATTTGCATTGTGACTCATACGACGATCTGATCCCACCCATGCACTTGACCGTTGCCTCGTGACGTCACACATGGGGCGATCCCTGCTGCGTGTTATTAGCTCTAGGTCGGGGCGTGCAGCAGTAGACGGTACCTCAGACGTGTTTATCTTGGCCGCTCTGCTGATGCCGTCCCGTCAAGACGGATGGGCGGGTTGAGGAGCGCGCGTGCCACCCATTGTCCTCTCTCTCTCTCTCTTCTCTCTCCTCGTCATGTGAGAGTGGTCACGTGCTCAATTTGTCCCGCCACTGCTCTCTCTCTCTGATATTGATGACCGCACACGCTTGACCGTTATCATGTCAACTCTATGTACGAACCATTGTTCTGTTGTGCATTCAAGAAGACGACTTCTTGTTATTATTATTCGTTTCGTGTGTATGTAGATCAGATCAAACAATTTTATTGGGTGTATTGTTAACTATATAGTAACATTGGTAGTAATCTTGTTTAACTATATACTATATAAATTGTTATTAATAAAAATGATAATTCAGTAATTTGTCAGTATAAAGAGATATCATTTGATTTTAGATGTTATTTTTTTAAATTGTTAAATTTATATTATATTACCAAAAATTTTTTGTTCATCAAAATTTCCTATAGCAATTATGTAAAATGTACATCTACAAATTAATGTAGATTGAATGTTCTTTTTCTCTTTCCTTTATTGTATTGTAATGGCTGCAATGGAATATATACGATGAGCTATATGTACAGTAGAACGTTGAACCTCTTTTTACCCAGCATGTATGCAGCACAGATGGCATATTATTATTTCCTGGCATGATCTGCTTGTCAAAGCGTAGTAATATGCAATAAAAATTAATTACCAACATATTACGTATAAAGTTCTTCGTGTCTGCAGTACTTTTCTTATCGTTCGTGCAATAATGTTACCGTATGGCTCTGCTGCTGCTGCCTCGTCATGCGATTATCTCCAACATACACTCACTGCATGTAGGAGGGAAGTTTTGTTACTTGATATTACACTCAATTGTAGATTTACACACTGTCAAAATATTAACTAAATCCATGGAAATAATTTAGGAAAAGCAGCAGTAATTTTCTTTTTGGGATAATTGTACCGTTCATTTTAGCACAACCAAATACAGCCACGCAAGAACTATGAATAAAATTCTTGACCTCCACTGGTTATATAATATATATAGTATTATGATTTCAAAATGAAATTTATTTCTTTATTTACTTTTTTTGTGAATAACAATAAAAAGATTGTAAATTATAGTGAAATAGTATATACTATTCATAATTCATTCATAATTCATAATCTTTATTGCTTTTCGATATTCATATATTAGGTTTATCTGAATACATACATTTTACAATAAAAACCAGAACATTCAATGAAATTTATCATATAAAACAAAAATGATCATGTTATATAATTACTAGATATTGAAGGTTATAAACATTATAAAGCTGTAAACAGAAACAAAAAACATAATTTACAGAATAAAATATTAATAATTTGTTGCTGACCTTGATTAAAAAATAAATGTTTATGTTTTAGAATCATTAAGCTGCCAAATTAACAGTATAAATTTAGTGATAAAAATACAATCATCCAGTGTAAGGAAAGTGAAAGTTACCAATCCAGTCATGTATGATGAATAATTATTATAACTCTAATATGAAAATTATTCAAATTAGTGTACGTGCTTGTAACTTGATTTGTAACTAGACGATCACGGCGAGATGTCAGCAGACCACGTACACGGGACTACATCATCGCATTGTCATCCCCACAGCTTCCCACAGGAGCAGCCCCGTACGATCAAGACGCCAGAGTCATCTATCGGTAAAAACTTGAAACCACGAGATTTGTGAACAAACTTTTTTTTTTTTTACCCTCGCGGCGGGCGTGAACTTGAAATTACCTTTCTCTAATAAAATTGAATTAGATAATATTATTAAAGTTGCAACTAGAGCAACGTGTTGTAATAATATAAAAATTTGTATTATTGTTATCCAATTTAAAGACTGTGAATAGATCACAGCTTGAAGTTAATTCCTTTCTTGTAATAATATATAATACTGGTGTGCCATTTGTGATGGTGTTAATAGTTTTTTCTCCTATATAGTCGATCTCTGCTTGTTCAGTTTTTACTAAATTAATCCAAGACCACACGGAGGTTAATTAACGTCAAATCGATCACTTCTGATTTCACGTGCTTTTTTTCAAGTTTACACAAACAAGATAGACAATCTGCATTGCTTAGTTTCTCATCAGCTAGCTGTGGTTTACCGATTTTTTTATATATATCTCAAGTCACTGAACTCGTAACAATCGTCTTTTTAGATTTGTTTTATTGTTCAATTTTTTTGTTTTATGGCAGTAAAATATCATCATACTTATAAACTTTAGTACTTAATCAAAAATTGTTTAAAAATATCGTAATTTTAAGCAGTATTTTTTAGTTACAATATTTGCTATTTTTTAATTATTTATTTAGAAAAAAATTGTACTTAACTATTTTATTTATTAAGTCGATAAGTTTTAAGATTTTTTTTTTTTTAGTATTAACGTAAAGTTCGGGTGAAAATAAAATAAAACATAACATTTTTTGTTTTTCACTGGAGCTGTAGCCTCCCCAGAGATGCCCCCCATGTATTGGATTTTTCCCATTGGCTGGAATGTCAAGCGATGCTCCGGGGATTTAGAAGTTGCGCCACCCACCCGCCTGCCCTTTCACCCGCGTGTATATAAGGAAAAAAGTTTTTAGTTTTGTGGCTGGTGCGGGAAAAGTGCTCTGAGACAATGCGGGTAGCGAAGATTACAGGGGGGTGGCCAGCAGATTTGATGAGAAATGAGAGATTATAAAACTTTGTTATATAACTGTAAATACAGAGAAACTAAAAATTTATTGTTAAGACCTCAAATTTTGCAATAAATAATATACAATTTTTTTATTAAAAAAAAATCAAGTTCTTTATTGAAAATCTTGCATGCTAATTAACGTTTGGTCAAAAGTTCTGTCCAATAATTTCCTGTGGAGAAGAAAAATCGATTGACCTTCCTTGGTTGGTTGTAGTAGTGGTCATTTCCCCTTTCTTTTTTCGAGGAGAGAAGCCCTTGCTCAGAACTTCGGCCAGTGGGGTAGACACCACGATAGTGAGAGTAAGAGAGAGAGAGAGAGAGAGAGAGAGAGAGAGAGAGAGAGAGAGAGAGAGAGAGAGAGAGAGAGAGAGAGAGAGAGAGAGAGAGAGACCACAGAGCAGCCTGCTCATAACCGCACCAAGAGGAAATTGCGGCCAGTTCCGTACATAGTGCATTCCGCCTGCTTAGCTCGCTTTATCAGCAACAAAGAGCTCGAAACACCTCCCAGATCGCACGTCAATTCATCGTTACATATCTATTTATAGCTACATGCGTAGTAAAGACTAAATACAGTATATATAGTGTGTTATCTAAAAGTAAAAACGAGAGCACCTAATAACATTCATAAAATTTAATATGGTGGATTAAGATAAAATTGTATACTGCAGTCAGTTTTTTTAAAACAAATTAACTACATAATTATATTATGTTTTTAAAATTTTAAATGAAAAAAAAAACATTTAGGAATTAAAAAAATAAACAACGTTGTGTGATAAAAGTAATATACAATTAATTTACTCAATGATTTGTCAGTGATTTGTTAGTCATACAAAATGTGTATTTAAATTTATTGTCCTAAAAAGAATAAAGTTTATAGCCTCTGTGAATTTTGCATTGTGAGTTAATTTCAAATACTTTTGGTTAATTTTTATGCTAAATAATCTAATATTAATAGATATGAGACCTCCAGATGCAAAACATGCAAAATTAACACCAGCTGATATTTGCAATTAAGATTCAAAGTTTAGAGACATTCGAAGTCAGTAAAAATTTCAACATCTTTCCTGCGTATTAGCAAGGGCATGGCAGTCTAATGCTCATTCTTTTCAAGGTTTTCAAAAATCCTCAATTATTTAAGTTTTAAATTAGCTATTTGAAAATCTTTTCATGTATATATTTGGGATATTCTATTTTCAATCATAAAATTCATAATATAAAATATTCATTTTAATATAAATATAGCGAAACCGCTCTTGATAGGTCTAGGGATAAAGTTTTCTAATGGATTTAAATGCAAAAGTATCAACATCCCACCAATCACATGCAGAGCTTCAATGTATTTCAATCACAATGGCGAGCAGTATATCGCTAATTTGTCTCTTGTCATGCATAATTGAAATTAAAACAAATGTTACATTTTTTTAACTGGATGAGACTGTTATTAAAATTGTATTAAGAATATAATTATGACATGCAATCAACATGGTTACCATTAAGTTAGCATATATAGCATGCATGAAATGTAATTGAATTTGTTTTGGTAAATTTTTATTTTATATTTCATAAAAATTCTATATAAGTCTTTTATATAATATATATAAAAAAAAAAGAAAAGCACAGAATTTTGTTATATAAATTATATTGAATGAAAATATAGATTGAAGAGTCGAATTCTGCCTCATATTTCTCCAAGTATTATATTATTGATAGAAAGTGTCTCCATCTCGCGAGCCGCTGGTATCTAGCAGTACAGAACCAACCCTGATGCAGCCCGAGGGGGATTATTTTCTTTTTCTTCTCTTATTTGATTGCATGACGAAAACCTCCCTGCAAAGAATAATTTAATGAAACTCTCATGTCAACTTTCATTTCGCGTTCTTAGAAAAAGAAAAAAAAAACTTTATTTTCTTCTTCTTTTCTATAATACTCCTTTTTTCCATCTCCTTCTTTCTCCTAGCCGCTTATTTTCCCTCCTATATAGATATTTGGCTTGCTCTGTATTTCTGTAGAGGAGCGTGTTCAGAAATTAGTTTTAGTTGCTGGGCTCCATCGCTGCGAACCGCCCGGGGATGGGGGTTAATATCGACTCTCCTCCCAGCCTCCCTCCCCGTCATTAGAGCAGCTTTCTCTCGGACTGCCGATATGAATCCCGTGGAGAAGGAAATGTATCGATTCGAAATCTTTTACCATTAATTTCAAACTCCTTATTGACTTGAGACAAAATTTGCAAACATACTGTACATTCGTAGAATGTAAATAAAAGGTCATATAATAATAGTGAGAATTGTTTGAGCTCTATAAAAGTTGATCCAATTTTTGGGAAAAAAAAAATAATAATAATTGCTAAAAAATAGTTTTTGACAAAAATATTAAATAGCAATATATATTATACTCCAACTTGACAAAAAATAATAATATTTTTACTGAACATACAGAAATGAAAAGACAAGTAAAATTTAAATTTTGAGCTTTGTATGAAGTATCACCCAATTTATTTTCACTCCTCCGCTCACAGGCTTAAATATAATTACATTTTAAAATTACCAACTTCTTTAATCTGTTTAAAAATATTTTTAATGAAGATATTCAAACGTATCTCTTTATTTCTCAGCCTCTTGTTTCGTCAAATATATTTTCAAAAAATTTACGTAAATCGTAAAACTAAATCTAAAAATCTTAATGTATGTCTTTCGTTGACATTAAACAATCATATCATTATCGTTACCGCAGTACTGAAAATTCAAACTTTGAAAAACTGAAAATCTGAAAACTTTATTGGAAATTAAGGAGGAGCAATTTGAAACTTCATATTTATTAATTTCGTTGATATTTTTCATTTAATTGCAGTAATTAATTACTATTTTACATTATACTAAAATAAACCTTAAACAAAACTATTTTTTTTAAAAGAGGTGGTTGCAAAATATGACGACGACTCGTTAGTGAGGGCGCGGCTCAAAGCTGCAGCGATAACACAAATTACGATTCATTATGGGGCGGGCGGCACGCGACTCCACGCATTTTGATCAGTGAACTCGACTTCAAGACATAAAGAATGACAGGCAGTCTCACCTCATGAGTTACATATTATAGTTTGGTGACCTCATCACCTTGTTATTGGTGCTCATGACGTCACTGGTCTACGTAATCTTCCATTAATTTCATCAGCCCCCTCTAGATGTCTCTGAGGAAGCTAACCCTCGTGTTTTATAGACATCATGGATGGTGAGGTGGTTGACGACAGTGCTTGAAATGCAGGCCTCGACCGAGATCTGACCATTCAGAACACCGTGAGACGACGGGACATATTTAATTATGACTTTTTAAGTCTTCTATCTCATTAGTTTCATTAAAAATTATGTGATTAATAATTAAAATTAATTTTTCAATTGGAGAAGTGTCCAAAATTACATCCAACAACTTTTTTTTTTTTTGCAAAATGTAATTTAATTTTTAAAAGTCTCACTAGTATTAACTATACGATGCTTCAATTATCATATATATATATATATATATTAATTATAAAAGTGTCATATACATGAGTTTATGTAATAAAATAATCAATGAAATTGAATTTTAATCAGTAGCAATTAAAATTGTCTGATTACACAAATTAAAAGTGGGTGCGCGTTAATATATTAAAAATTTACACTCTCATCCAATATTGATAACAGTAATTTCAACATGTATAGGAAAATTAATTGATTATTTTATAATCAGAATATATAAAGTATTATCAATGACATTCATTTATAAAGAAAAAAAAAAAGTGAAGTCACCAAGAATGTAAATATCCATTCTTGCGATAAGACAGTTAAGGGTGGAGCTGTTTGGTATAATCTCTCTCTCTTTCTCTCTCTCTCTCTCGTTACAATTCTAGAGATAATAAGTAAGTACGTATATTATACAGTATTGCATATTACTTACATTACATCAGCAATATATGTATACCATGCAGTACAACGCACATTACACATTATAAAACAAACATCAATCATTTTCTGATGCAATGAAAAATATAAACTATAACACCAGCATCACCTTGTATAGCTCACACACATATATTATTTATTATTGATTAGAAAGTACATATATATAAATATTTAAACATTAATATTTACTCTCCTTTTATATAAAGTATGTATATATAATATTATTCAATAATAATAATAAAATGAGAGAAAATTCTCTTATAAGGAAAGTTAATATTACAGTTTATAATGCAAGAAAATATCTATTTCATTCTCTGCATAATAATTATGTTGTTTGTACTCAATTTGTGTTTATATATACATATACATATATGCATGTAAAATAAATATATATATATTTATTCAATCATCAGAACATGTGTGGACTTTATAATTGTAAAACTGGTCGTTTTTATATAAAGTGGGACATTTGCGATGTATAAAGGTACATGTATAAGATTAAATCTCAAGTGACGGGCCTGGTGCGTGGGAGAGCCGTGCGCGAGATATATCTCATCTCTCTTTGTTCAGCCGCCAAGCCGTCTCTACATGCAGTGGTCTGATGCCAGCCAGCAATAACCGCTCATCACACTTGTCATATATACAGTTGCAGTACAGCATGACTTCTTAATGGATAATTATGTGTCACCATAAGCCTAATGTTACTTTATATGATAAACTATGATACTCTCATTTAACTGTCATGTAATACAATATAGGTCTTGTAAATATATAAACATTGCTGTACTGTATATATACTATGATGAAAGAAAGTTATGATAAATCTGTTTGTATGTAATAAATTTATGTATATGAAGTATTGTCTATAATTATGATTTAGTCATGCTTAAGCAAAAATGTTGTACTAAATTCAATGTCTGAATATAAAATATGCAATAGAGGAAAGTATTATTTGTTTTTAGGTACCTATAATTTCTTAATATAGCGTTTGCCTGGCTTTGTTGTTGTTTACATTCAGCAGTAGGTACTGAGAGGGAACTGGAATCACTTGATTTATTCCTCCTAATTTAACATATTTTTAATTTTTTTTAACAATAATATATACGTAAGAATTTAATATACATAACTTGAACACATACATTTTTTTTATTTTACCTGGTTTCTTTATGATAATTTTTTGTTGTGCCGTTTCCCCCTCGCATTCAAAAGTCCGCGGGGAAAGCAATGGTCGGTGATTGGCTGATTTTTTTTTAAGAATCTTAGGGTCAATATCAGTGCATAAGTGTCGTAAAATGGTCATTATTGACGTGAAATTTGGAGCCGATTTACATTTTAATTAATGATTTATTGTATTTTCCACAGATATCATTGGCAAATATTGTATTTTTTTCCATTTACTTGACATTTCAATCTATCAAATAAAATAATTGTCAAAGGTACCACAATTGTCATATCGCAGAAAATAAATAGTTTTTGGTATGCTACTACCATGTTAAATAGGTGCTTTTTGCCTACATTCACGTGACGTCATGTTTTTGTGACGTATGGTGAAAGACCCGTATTCTGGAGATGAATGAGACATTACTCCCTGAAGGTTGGACCTTAAGACAGCTCTAACGTTATCATTGTCTAATTTCGAAGACAAAGAGATGCAGATTAGAATTTCGTAATTTTGGGAGAGGTAAGAAGAGCATTCTAAAATAATTCAAGTTCATTATCTCCACACTGCAAGGCAACGCCTACAACCACAACAGCAAGTTGATGGTCCGAGGTGGATATGCTGGGATTCCAGTTAAACAGGTAATCCTTTCTACCAGTGTATTGGTACTTATGGACGTGTGTGGGAACCAAAGTTTGGCCCTGTGGCTCGCCCAGACAGACGGAGGCAGCGTGTCGAATGTAACTGTGGCGCCTGCACCTGCTGGATGCCACCAGGTGGCGCCCCTGTGAAGCCCACCCACACCGCAACATTCACACGCCACTTCGCGTTCCCAGCAGCACTCTTCGCAACTAAGTTGTACACATCGGTAGCAGAGAAAAATACCGATACAAGAAATACTGTCAGACTTTTAGTTTTAACGTCTCGCATGAATAGGCTTCTGCGTGTTCTTTACTTCTTGACACTTATAACATTATAGTAACTGTCAATTTAAAAAGGTATACTAATAAAGATGATATTCACACCATATAATATAAAATATTATTCATGGTAAATATATCATTCTTCCAGTATTTTATTATATTATTGATTTGACATGAGATTCTATATGTTTCACACCTATATTTTCGCTTGACTTGAGTTATGATGGAGTGACATTTATATGGAGGCGGTGACAAAAGTTGACCTCACCACCAGTAGAGATATTCCGGCGTTTGGATCGACGTACTCCATCACTCGTTGTGGTGGCCAGATCCAATCACATAGCGATTCAGCGACGACTCGTGAGATTGCAGAGCACACAGGGGGGAAGGGAGGGGGGTCAGACCAAGAACAAGGGATGCTGACCTTCTCATTTTTCTCCTACATACAATTCCCCCATCTCCTCTCTCCCTATTTTCGAATCAAATAACCTCCTCCTACTATTCTTTATATTTCTTCTTACTTTCGTATACCAATTTCTATGTCTCTATACTTTTAGCTAAGACCAAAAAATCGGAAAAACTTTCATCTATTCCTTAGTAGCACCACCACCCACTTTACTCTCCTTTTATAAAAGATTTTTTTTTTTCTTCCTCTTCTTTCATTCCTATATACGACCTTTATTCAACCTTTTTATACAGGCTTTTATACTATCAGCATTGTAATGAATTTTAATCACAAAGCAAACTTGGCCGGTAGTTCGCTCTCTTTTATAGTGGGGGCATTGGCTATTCTGTAGACCTCCAGTTTGACTCTTATCTCGATAAAATTTATTCTAATGTCAGAAGGTTACTTCGAGTTATGGCCGACGTGAGATTGGAAACTTTGAGAGAAAAATTGGACTTTCACCCCTGAAGCTTATACAACCCCTATTGCACAATGAAAAAAAAAATAACATGTCTAAGAAAAAAAGAACAATTTATCTAAAGGCAAAAGATTGCAGGTATTTATTTTAGCTATAGCACTGGATTTCTAATCCAAGAAAGCAAGGAAATGAAATCTTTTGAGTTGCCAATCTTTGAATGAGTATATGGCAACAGAAGCAAGTGAAGAGAATACTAAAGTTACACTGATATAAACCATAACTCTTCGGTATAAGACTGTTGGTCCATGGAATCTCTAGTACGTATCCTCTTGAGGATTGAGATGACCAATGGCTCAGCTTACTAATGTCGAGTTAAGATTCTAAGGAGAAACAGAAGAACAAAAAAAAAAAAAAAAAAACGAAAAGAGAGTGGCACACGGGCTTGGCTTGATTAACCTTATTAGAGTTTGCTGAAAATAAATTGCCCCGTGCGAGATTTAGAGACAGCAAAACCAGGATAAGAGATTTTTTTTCCTACTTCTTTATTTCTCTTTTTGAAATATATTGCTGAGCAACACAAGATATTATTGTACTCCAGCATCTTTATGGAGCAGCTGGGTAGGCGGTGTTGGCGGCGTGAGAAATCTTGTTTCAAGAAAGACACAAAACTTTTCTGATTTTAGCAGTATAGTAGAACTGGCAATAAGACAAGGAGTTGCTGGAGAAATGTGCAGTCTGACAAGATGAGTTAAAGCAGCGTTTATATGTTCACGTCTGCTTCGCCACTTGTGCTGAGGAAGGAAGGAAGAAAAGGGGCTTTAACAGTCTGTATTTCCCATTAGATTAGAAAAAGAGAGGAGCGAGTTGATGGGAGAGCTATTATAAGACACATAAGTGCCTCATCGTATAGTGAAATCGTATAAAAGCAATTTAAAAGACAATTTTTATTATCATTAATTATCATTGTCCTTAGTATAATGTTTTTATATAATGTGAATTGTATTATTATCTTTTTTAATAATACATTTATGCAATGAATTGTTTAATTAAAAGAATCATATCGAATTAAAAAGATATAAATAAGTCATGTGTTTAATATAAGCAATGAATTATGGTCTAATTGAGTTATAAATTAATAAATTATTTAATGATGGTATTTTTTTTTACTAAAATGGATCATTTTCTCAATTAAGATATTACATTTGGCTTCGTGGGGGTGGAAATTTATTTACATTTACATCAAGTGCAGGGGCAAACTGAGATAAAAAAAAAATGAAAAGTAAAATGAAAACTGAGCTCTATATATTAAGGTAACACTTCTTTAAAGGGCAACAATAATATAATAAGAAAGTTAGGCATAGGGAGTGACCCGAAAATACTAACTACTTTATGCTTATTTTCAAAAAGATTGTAGCTATGTTTTTTTTAAAGAGAATTTTTTTATTGAAATTTTGTTTAAACTTGCAAGGTATTCCCAGTAAACTAAAAACTGACTTGCATGCATTTTAAAGGAGTATATTAATATGTGGAATACAGAAAACATGTGAAGAACAAAGTTAATTCGAAAAAATTAATACCAATAAAAATATACAAAATGATGATTAGTAATTAAAACTAATTATGATAATGAGGCCTCTCTATAGGAAATGCGAGCATGCAGTTCTCAGCAATTAGTTTGGGCTAAGTAAGCCACGATTACACATTCATTCTGCCACATTCTCACGCCACACACGTCAGTGAGTTTGCCATTCACCTGCTGGAATCTGTGAGGCCATTCATAAAGTACGCCAGCTGATAAGAAACCATATCTCTCTTCCTTACGTCCACAATACTTTGTTAATATTTATTAACACTTTAATTAAAGTTCGCTATATTAAATTTTTATGTTTGATTTTCACCAACATTTATTGTTTCACGAATTGTCAAATTTTGTTATTTTACATATTTTAGCAACAAGCATAATTATTTTAAAATTGTAAGCAAAATTTTAGTGAATAATATATTTAAAATATATTTGTTTCACTTCTGCATATTTTGAAACTTCCAATTCAATTCAACTTATTAATTTTTACAACAATGCTAATTTTTAGATTATTTAGTAACAAAATTCTTTTTGTTCATACCACGTTAAAAATCAATCAAAGATTGAAAAAGAAATACGTATTTTTTTTTTTTTTTTTTTTTGCATTCATGACTAAAAAAAGTTGGCTTCAGTTAATGCTGAATGGTATATTTTTGATACGGCATTATATCAATGTTCAAGCAAGTCACGCATTAAAAATAGAAGGCAATTTTTATTGAATATTTTGATTTAATTGTATGACTAAATTTTAAACTGAAGCTTCAATTTACATAAACCTCTTTGATGTACTCTAATCTCTAATGGAAGCGATCTACTACAGTACAATTTTATTATTATAGTGCCATTGATTTAATAGTTTTAATATTTATATAGTTATAGGTTGATGCTAACTTTGGTTAGTGGGAGAAAACTTGGCTATAATACTTGGTCAACTCCTTCGCGTCTAATCCATTTGTAATTAATTATTAAAATTTTAATTATTATTAACTAAAGAAACTAATATATTAATAAAAATAACATGAATTATAATTAGTTGATCATAAATAATTATAAGATCATCTATAATTTTCTAATTTAACAATATATTACAATAAAAAATAACATGATTTATAATTATTGAATGATTTTTGACCCATATAAAATATAAATAATAACAAAAATATTGATACAATTTTGTATATTAAAACTGATCAACATGTCGTACATAAATTACTTTTATCACGCAATGTCTTAGAAAAGCTATTATAAATAATACGAACCTGGTTTAAGACACCGCCGTGCGGCGGTTAAAGTCTCGAGGTTATGCTCCTCGCTGGGCCTCCTGGACACGCCCCTGGTGGTATGCAAAACGTGACTCGCTCTCACCCTCACCTCCTCCTGGCTGATTGCGTTACGATTATACGATCAGCACAACCTCCTAAAGGTATGCCGTAAGGCGGAACCTTTCTAACTACCATCAAAGTATCGAACATAATTTGTATATACTAGAAAAAAAAAATATAATGATGGAAAAATTTAATTTGAAAAATAAAGTTTGTCAAAAATTTACTTGAGACCACCAAAGAATTAAATATAAAATAGTGGTATGTATTATTTCAATAATATTAATAATAATAATAATAAAAAAAAGTCTTGCAATTTTCTCATGCGAAACATCATAAACTTTTTGAGGTATATTATACTTTAATATATAATATACAAGTCAGTAGCGAATCAAAAGAAAAATTATATTAATAACCAAGTTTAAACTTAATAAATGACGAACAGCAAATATATATTAAATTCTGGACGTTTATTGTATAAATTCTTTGCAAAGGATTATTTAATAGTTATAATATATATTATATGGATAAAGAAAAATTATTATTATTTTTAATTTTTTTTTAATGGGTAATGTATATATTTTATATCTTGCTGATGTATTAAGAGGAATGACCGGTAGGTATATATATAAACGCCGTGTTAACTTTTTAACAACAAGTTCTTTTCTGTTAATGCTTAAGAAGCACACTCACGATTCGTTGTATTTAAAAAACATTTGTTAGATCCTCCAAGTGCCGCCACCACTGCGTATCATATTATAAAATACATGCAGCAGCAGCTATGGTGCGCTTTCATTTTAAGCTCGGTACTTGCTCATATAACAAACGAGGGATTTGTTAATTTAACGGCTCATTAATTTTGATGCAGTCGTGACTGATGATAGCGCTTGGCCTTTGTTTCAAGTAATTTCGAGGAAGTAAGGACTGCAGACGATCTAACATGACATTTCACCACTGAAGAATCAGTCGATATACTGCAAAGATTTTTATAATAATATATAATAGTAATAATAATAATAAGTAAGTTCATAAAGACAGAAGTTCCAAACTGTCACGAGGAACTGTCAATTATTTAAGGAAGGAAACAGAAACTTAAGATTATTTTAAAGATTATCATCACAAAATTTCTAATTTTATTGTTATTAAAAGAAACCTCATAAATAATTATTTTTAATACAATTCTTTAATATATTACTTTTAATCTTTTTTTAAATTTATAAGTACAAAAACGTTTCAAAAATAAATTTCATGCAGATAGTGACTAAAAAGTAAAATTTTATATATTTTTTACCTTTTTGTAAACAAAATACCTAATATATAATTATACTTTACTGTAAACAATGTACATCACAGAAAAGAAAAACCTGGCACACCTACTATACTATATAACAAGGACTTCTGATTGATTAGTTGATTGGTATTTTGGGTCAATTGACACATTTTGGTCATGTATGCCTCCTAACAATGACTTTTGTTATATGAGAATAATATGTAACACTTCCTTTTTTATGTTTATGTGTAACGGACTGTACGTTGCTTAAAAGTTCTCTGTCGAAATGAGAATCCCATCTGCCTAATTAAAGTAAAACATTTATGACACTTATAAAAATCTATTTTATGAAAATAAAATGATATTTAAATATTATATTAAATTTGAATTAGTCAGCTGACTGAGGGTACTTTAAAAAGTGGGCGTGGTTATCAACAACAAAAGTGGGTAAGCGTGCGTGCCCAAGTGATCAGCACGCCGCCGTCTCATCATCGTGTGTGTGTATTCTTTGGTGTTGCGTGGGAGGAGGGTAAACTTCTAAGCCTGAGTAGCCGGAAGAGAAACAGTTTCCACACCACGAGGCACCTCTGGAGGATGTTTAGTCAGGGGGCGGGTCTCTTCTTGCAGAAGATTTCATCGTCTTATTAGCCCACGAGGTGAACGGTCTTGACCGAACAAACACAATCTCCATCATCATCATCATCGGCTCGCATTTCTCACGAGCTTCATTACTAATGGACCGGAGATGCTGTAGTGCAACTCTTCTTGTAGCTCGAGGGCATCTTCCCAGAGGTCACACAGTCTTTACTCTTATTTACAACACTTGCCAATATCAATCAATTTCCATCAATGCATTTGTTATTAGATTGATTAATGAAAACAGCCGCGAGTGTTCAAAAGAAAACTTGTTATTAAAATAAATAATGTTAAATGGAAGACTTTTAAAGCTGCACCTTATTTTTTTTATAAGAAATTAATTAAATTAAAAATAATTCAATTGTAAGCTATATTATTATTACTATTTTTTGTTGTTATAATTTCTTATTTTCTATAAGAAAAAATATTTATGACAATGTGTGTTTTATTAGGTATGTCAGTTTCCCCCCCCCCCTATATTGGCTAAAATAATAACTTATTTATTTGAATTTTGGGGTAATTGATACATTTTGGTTATGTATGCCCTCGAATACAATGCAATGACGTAAATAATATCAATAAAAAATAAACCTCATAAAAACTATTTATAAAAATATTATTATACAATTATCAAATTATCATTAACTGCAAAGAGTATATGATATTAAGATTCTATTGTTTCTAATTGACATAGAAATAAAAATTTTATGTTGGCAAGTGGACGGAAGGTTCCCAGGCCCAATTACAGCCGTGTCATTGAATTAATTACGTGCCGGTCGTAGTCTCTCTGCAGATGGCTACGATATACTCCTTAGATCATCTCCTCTCTAACTCCCCGCCGCTGCGCCATTTGGAGCATTAATTGTAACTTAATCTTAATGTCCATCAAAACAGAAAAAACCGAAAACAATTTGTATTAATAAACAGTTTATATTAATAACAAAACTCGACGTATATTAAATATATAGCTTATGAAATTTTTTAATCTTATATTTTTTTGATCATAATATATGATAAGAAAGTGTGACATAATTTAGTTTGATAAAAATATAATAATTATGATATCTTGATTTAATACTTAATATTTTAATATATATTATAATATTTTAAGAAGTTATTATATCACTATACTGTATATTATATTATAGTGTCAGCTCAGTATGAATTAATTATTATATTTATTTTAATGTTATATCATTGCTTATTTTGATATGTAAATAGTTCATGACAAGGTTTAATTTTCACGTCGTGTTCAAATCAAAGACAAGTTAGCTACAATTATTTTAGTATCATAAATGTTTACATAAATCATAAAATTAAAATGATGACGTTCGTATATTCATGACACGATTATTTTGAATAAATAAATGAATAACGATATTCTAAAGAGAGTAATTAAAAATTACACTAACATAATTACATACTGTCTTATAGTAATAATGATTAGAAGGATATTATTATTACATCATAAATTAACATGATATGTGGATGTGGGCTTGTATATTAACATAAAAAAATATTTATGTTCTAACAGTTTTTATGATTCCAGTTGCTGTAAATAATTCATAATAAATAATTTTAATGTGATTTTTTTATATATATAAATTTAATCTGAAATTGAATTAAAAGCAGCCAATTAATTCAAATATTACTTTCGTTTTAAAAAGTCAATTAAATTCTACGATAATATTATATTATTATTTTCATTAATAAATATACATTTTTAAAATACATGTCAAAAAATATAAAATTATGTAATAGGAGATATTTTATTGAAAAATTATTGTAATAAAGCTTTTATATAATCTATATAAAAATAAAATTGAGATTTCGGTTATGATTATAAATAACACAACATAAAGATTATTAAATATTAAAAAAACGACTTACTAGCGGAAAATATTAGATAAAAAATGCACCCTCGTTCTTTATTTTCTCCCCTCAGATTGGTTGGTCTAAATCGTTTCATGCAACCCTTCATTATTCTTTATGACGAGTGAATTAAATTTTCCACGCGTGTTTTAATTTCCATATGGATGAGGCTGATGGGAATAAACGCTGTTCACAATTGGTCTAGTTTTTCATCTGCTGCTTCTGCTGATTACTTTTCACACATCCCCACCCCATCGCGTGTAGGCAAAATTTTAATTACAAATTATACCCTTTATCAAAGTGACAAAATATTTAATAACTATATCTACCTGTAGCTAATCTCTGTTTTATGTTAAAATGGTTGCTGTCTAAATATATTTAAATTTTTATCTTTTTTAATTAGCAAGGGGATTATATATTGCTTTTTTTTTACCTATTTTTTATAAAATAATTAAATATAAAACTGAGGCTGTTTTTGAAAAATAAAATCCATATTATATTATTAATTTTTAATGATGATTCGTTTATATTCTATATATTAATATAATATGTTTCGAACCCTTATAATCTCAAATTTGTCAAGGATACTCAAATAATTTTGAATACACCAACTAAATGGAACAAAATGGTCGATTAATTCAAAAGAAGTTTGATAGATTAGGTCTCAATTGAGCTACGAGAGGACTAACAATGCGATGCGCGGATGATGGATGCGTCGTCCCTCAAGAGTGATCCTCCGCCACGCTAGACCGGGAGGACCAGCAGCAGCAAGCCCCTGGAGAGCCCAGGGGTCAAGGGTCAAGCTGACTGCGCAAGCCACACACTAATAGATGTGTCAAGATCTTCCTCCCGTGTGGCCACCGATAAAAACCAAATTTACCAAACACTTTAAAAACATAACTCAATTTAAGTTGACATTCGTATTATATAAAAAAAATATTCTATTATTTATTAACAATGATTACTGTGTTATAAAGTATTATATATTATATTAAATTCCCATAGTTTTTAAAGTAAATATACATTAAGTATATATACATATATAATGCTTTAGGCTGTCGCACGACTTCTTTAAAAAAATACCGGTTTTTTTATATTATATTATACTGACCATCGTTGAGGAGCGTTAGCTTTATCTCTTGTTGAATCTGTATAGTGTGGTAGTAGCCGCTTGAAGTCGTAATGAGATGCAAAAAGGGAAAAACACCGCGCGCTAATAAAATAGGAGAGTTGACTCGCGCGTGCTGCTATATAATCCCATGAAGAGACACACGAGCAAGTGAATGCTCATGTATAATCATGCTCGGTGCATGTCCACTTTATTGTGACCAGCAAGCAAACAACAACGACCACACAGAGTTAGCTTTGCAAGTCAGCTGCCTGTTTGCCCTCTTCCAATTTTTATCTTGAATTAAAATCTGTTTTTTTGTTTTAGATGACCTCATAGCCGTAGCTTCACTAACCTTTTACAAAAAAAATATAATATATAGATAAACATCCATATACATAAAAATTACTTGCTTAGCCAAACGCTAGTTTCATTACGTACTTTCTAACTATGATTAATTACGTTGATTTACTTTACTTGCTTTTTTTTCATATAATCTTATGTTGTGAACATGTTTTTTTTAAAGACTAATTAGATCACTTATATTGTGTGGCAAAAAAACACAATGTTTAATTTATTATATTTATTACAATGAAAATAAGCTACATGTATATAAATATGTTAAAAAAGAATGCTGTTAAATATCATATATGGATCAAAAATTCATAATTAAAAAATAAGCAATTCAACCACAAAATTTGTAACAAATGAACATTTTTGCTTATAAAGAATTTTCATTTTTCTACAGCATATTTTAATTTTAAAATAAAATTAATTATTGCAACTCCCAGGGTTGTAACAATTTTAACAAAATTTGCATTTATTAGATAACTTAGCGCCTGCAATATAGGCATTCCTTTGAACATGATAAAAATAGTCTTCAAATGTTTACTACGCCCCTAGATCATAATGATTCAAAGTAAAATTAGATGTTTCAGGAAGATTTTCGGGGGGAGGGGGGAGTGCAGAAGGTTTCCATGCTAAAAAAATGTATTTTTTTACGCCAGACGAAAGTGACGCTTATCATATATAATACAGCTATTTTTTTTTTTTTAGTCAGTTCATTTAAAATACACACTATCTTGGTAAAAATTACGTATAAAAAGAGACAATAATATACAGCAGTATATCCTATAGCTGGTGTAAAAAAATATTTTTGTTACCAACCGCTACACTCATGCAATTGATTTCTGCATGGTTATTTATTTTTTCTGACTTTAATATAAAGATAAGCAAGGACATAATATTAAAATTTGTAATTATTGAAGAAATATTAATCTGAAACCTAAAAATATGCAACTACTCTGCAATAAGATATGTTTCTCCAGCTGGTCCCTGTGCTAAGACAAGGTTCTCCAACTCACCATGGTGGAGCACTAGACGACCTTAAGATGGTCCAGCTGGTGGCACGCGCTGGTGTCCCGGGGTTAAACTCACCCACCCATCTTTATGTTTCTGTGGACCCTCTTTGCTATTAGACGATGTGACGAACGCTGAACAGGCGGCAAGCGGTCTCCTTTTATCTCGGTAAACAAATGAAGCAGCGTCGCAACCGCCCTCACTCACTCGTTATTCTTGTATATTTACAGATAGCAACATGAGTGACGTTTCACGTATAATTCTGATTCACGTAAGATCTCATTGCATTTAAAATCCATTCAATATAAAATTTCCCACCTTTTTTTTATCCTTTTATATGGGTGTGGTGCTTTTAAAAGTACAAGTGGATACTTAATTATTGTACATGAAATTTAATTGATATGACTTTTGTTATCATGTAAAGATTTGCAAATGTTATTAAACATTTGGCATTGTTCAAATTTTCAGTAATAGCCTTTATAGCTTAATCATAAATATATGGTATAGATTATGTAATCAATAAAATATTTTATATTAATTTTAAGTTATTTATTGTTTGTTATACAGTGTATATATGTATTAAATTTTTTAAAAAAGATGAGTAATTTAATCTTTATTTTTCTATGTAAACAGCTAATATAATTCACTAATAAATCCATGATAATCTATACGGTATATAAAATGAAGAAAGATCTAGGCTGTTGCCACACATATATCGTTAGGCCTAAACTATAATATGAGATTAGTATAAATCCACCCAAACTCGATCCTCATTGCCAAACTAAAACAAAAGACAAACACGCATCATTTTTTTTTTACGATGATATTTTACGATGCTAACACACCTGATATTTTTATAGTTTTTGTGTCATAATTGTGATAAGGTTTTGTTTAATATTGTATATTTAAGGTGAAATTTAGGTATAGTATATTTGATGACGGGATATGACGATGTTTTTTCGCAAAAGCAATTGTGACGCATGTTCTGCAGAATATTGTCACGCTGTCAGTATGACGAGTACACGAGGAGAGTGAAATAATTGTCATGACGGATTTACATCTTAGGACAAAAGTTCATCATAAACATATTGGGGTACAATTATTACTTAAGCAATTATACCCAATTTGTGTTGGTATAATAGTTTATTCAAACATATTAGTATTATTTAATATGAACATCAGTTGGATTGGATCAACACAATGCTTTCTTTTTTTTTTAATGGGTTTATTATGTTCTATGTCTTTATTTACTCAATTTACTCAAATATTTTTTGATATTGTAATTATGCCAGTATTATAGGAGACATTCAAACATTCTATAATTATAATATCTTCAATAATTAATATCAAAAAACGATGCAAAGTTTGTATTAATGAATGAAATATTTTCTGTTGTATTAAATATTTCTATAAAAAAATTATTATTTAAAGAACAAACAATAAAATAATAGTTATAATTTTTTCCAAATCAAATTAATAAAAATTAAAATTTTTTAAATTTATCAAGTTACAATAAGCAAAATATTTATCATTTTAACATGATTATAAAACAATGCTAAGTTGATATTATTGCTGTAAAGGTGCAGTACTGTCCTCCAGCTATAACAAACCAACGATGTCCATACTGCATGCAGGCTCAGCGGGAGGTAGTTATAACCGCGGCATCGTTTCATACTGTCACGTCAAATTACCCTTACGACGTTGTACTTGGAGGAGATGTCGAACTAAGTAAACGTGAAGGAACAATGCAAGCAGAGCGAATACCCGCGCGTATCACGGCAGCAGCAGGAGGGGTGTGTGCGTGCGAGCATTTCGGGACACAAACAAGGCCAACAGGACTCACTTATAAACTATGCACCAAGTCATTAAATTTTCAGTGTACTTACATTCAAATATGGCAATACAAATGTCAATATATAACAAAAAAATAGCTTTAGTTATAAATTAAAGTTCAATTATATTGACAGTAAAGCACAACATTTTTCATGGGAATAAAAAATAAAAGAAGAAGTGTAAAAGAAAAAAAATATTATCGTATATATATATCATAATTTTTTGTTCCTTAATATGATTTGTTTAACGATTAAATTCTTATATATTATATAGAGTTCTCAATAACCTGAATTCTTTATCATATTATAAGAAATTACCAATTAAAATTCTTGATAATTAAATCGATATATTATACTTATAATTTAACAATATATTATAAATATATAATTCTTAAAATAATAAAAGTTTAAATAATATTTATATTTTAAACCTTGCGGCATACATCAAAATAAAGTAAAAAAAATGATACAAATTGGGAAATATAGTATAATCCATGCAATAAAAATATTAGATATATGATGAAAATAATAAAAAAAAATGGGGGATTATGCATATTATAAAGTTTTTTTTTCTAATATTAATTCCTGTTTATAAAAAAAGATAAGCTTATCATTTTTATACTTTCTGAGGTATTTGATTATGTTATCTAACAATTTTTTTTTTATTCTCCCCCGTTCTCTTTTCAAAATCATCTAACTTTTTGTTGTAAAAAAGGTAAAATTAAGGCTAATAATAAAAATTTCCGATAATTTGACGAGGTGGCTGTTATCGCCGGCGGATGGTAATTGGAGTGATACAGATGGGCCTCATAAATCAAGCCGTGACAATGTATGCACACGCCGGTGGAGCGCTAAGCCGTGGCAAAGCGGGGGGCGATGCAAGCAAGCCTCTGTGATGATGATGATGCACCCACCTCGTCGCGGGGTTATCGGAACACGATGATTGGAGCGCGGCCACGACAAACAAATCGAGCTTACAGCCTCAAATGATGGATCACCGGAGATTTAACCTTATATGCTAAAATAAATAAACATATTTTTTTCCCTACGATGTTATAAAAATATTATATGTTATGTGTATTAAAAACGGTTTTAATATTAAATTTGTATGACTAATTATTTTGATTATATTTATGGAATGCAATAAATTGTGGTAATATATTTTTGTTTCCAAAACGGGGGTTACTGTGTTATTAATTAGACAATTCCTAATAATAGAATTTAATTATGTGATTTTCGTTTTGAGTTTGTGTAGTATTAAAAAAATATATATGAATATTGTACTCTTGTTTTAGTTAACTTAATTTATTTGGGACATTTCAAATCTTGATAGCTAATTAATTAAAACGTTTTTCAATAGATTTCAAGTGCACGCAAGAGATAAAATATATACAAATTAGAATTTAATCTGCATTCCAAACAATATATCATTTGATACAATCGACAGAAGTATAAAAGCTTCATCATTTGCTAAATATGATATTTAATAGCCTTTATAATGTCGCTGCATTTGAAATGAGGTGATACTATACGTCAATTAAAATATTATAATTTTATTGATAACGTTATCAGTAGATTTATATGAATTAAATTTTAAAACATTTTTAATATTTTATATACAAACCATTTAGTAGATAATCGTAATGTATTTAAATTAAAGATAAGCTATAAATAAGAATATATAAAAAAAATCAATCGAACAAGACAAGGTATAGCAACTTGTTATTCGATCTCATTCAACCTTAATAAACTTTAGTATAGATTTTAGACTAGTAAACCTGTGAAAACAACAAAGTTCTTGTCCGATTAATATATATAAAAAAAACGTGTCGAACTCTTTTTTTTTTTTTTTTGTGGGTGTTTAGTTGAGACTAATTGATATATAGCGAGATCGGTTAAGCTTGATATTGGACAGCAATCAAGGCAACAACAACAGCTACGACGCCTCCGTTAATTAAAATGACATATCATGTGTGTTGAGTAATTAGTAGTAACATAGTTCAACACTTCAAAGATCCATTACACTTTACAAAAAAAAAAAAAAAAAACGAGTATCTATATAAGGATTTAACATAAAAACCAAGCCTAAACTAAATATACATAAACACATGTTAATGTTTTACCTATCAACTATAGTATATACTTGTGACGGGTACAATGTTATGCCCAAATATATATTCTAAAACAAGGCTATTGGTATGTATTTTGTAATTTAAATTCTTAACAATGAATTACAAAAGTCAATATAATAATAATAAGATTGGCATAACAATCCACCATATGCAGAGTACTTTAAGTTTTATTATTGTGCATTATCTGTATAGATAGACATCTGTCGGTGACAGATCTGATGTGCTAAAGGGTTATGAACTGCAAATACTGACGTAATAATTTATATTATAAATGTTTTTATTCCTTATAAAGAGTAATATAAATGTTAATCTTGTACGTATTGAAATAAAATCAATAGATAATACATGTAAAAAATATTAATGTTTTGTTCGTCAAAATTATATTTAATAATATCATTCTGTATTCATAATAGGAGCATGAAAACAATGCAGCATAATAATAAAAATATGTAGCTGCAGTATAATAAATTTTATTTATAATTAGCTATCATATATGCAGCTGTCAAACAAAAATCACTGAACTCACATGACATGCATCATACATTGAATCGGATTTACATTCTAAGTTTTGTTTGACTTCGTGTTTTTTTCAGGGTTTTTCACAATTTTTTTTTCAGTCTTGCGTTTATTTTTTTATTTTTTTTTACATAATAATTAAAAAAAATGAGTCTCTGCATGCAGCATGGTTTTAGATTTAACACAACATAATATATCAGAAGACTTTGCAATTAATTTTATTTAGAATATTTACCGTCTATATATCCAAAGTTTTTACAATACACCCTAATATAATATAGCAATTTATTATATATATATATATATATTATATATATATATATATTAGGATTACAATGCATTTTTTTACGACTTTACTTTGAATTCCTCAAAATTAATTGAATGAACTACTTTAGCTGGGATAAGCTTGTTTGCTCAACTGCAGTTTGCATTTTAATCAAATTCACTCGATCCAATTTAAATAAATTCGAAAGCTTCTTTTTCATAAGAAGATCAGAAAAGTTTCAAATGAAAAATTATAAAAATTTTCATACAACATATTTGTAAACAAATAACCTAATTTAATCAAGCAGATACTAATTAATTGTACATAATTATACTCGTATTATAGAAAAAAAAGTTTTATTAATAAAAAAAAAGCTTGAATATTTAAAAGGAGTTTCTAATTTTGTTTTATTATTTTATCAAAGTAGAAATTTAAAGTTAGCAAATAAATTTGTGTTTTAAATTATATGTTAGCTATCTCTGCTAATAATTATTCTTATTCACATCACAGCTATAATATAATAATAATATAACAAGAATTAATACTCAACCTTTGAATGCTATTTTAATTTGTATCTTTTTTTTTTTCTAATTTAAAATAGCATTATAAGATTAGTTTTTCTTCCATTTGAAAAGCTCTCGCTATCAAGTCTTTCTTGTTATTATTATATATAGAAGTTAATTGAGAAGCGAGGCGCATGGGAAATCATCATCGGGTCTATAACTAGAGGAAACGTGAGGCCCCCGGATCTTACTGCCGCTGTCTCGATTGAGTCACAATTTCAATTAAGCTCTAATAAAGTCAATATCGTGATTGATATTATTGAACAATAACCGTAGGTGACTCGACATTACGATGGAAGAAGATGCCGAGAACTGATATCGTAGCAAATGCATCAATGCAGCTATTAATTGATATATAATAATAGTAATAATATGTTACGTTGTTCTCTATATATAGCAAATCAAAAGTGAATGTAAATTTAAGTGAACTAATATAAATTATTATTAATATTAATTAAAGAGATTGTAACAAAATAAAACTATTGAATTTTCTTTAAATTTAAGAAAATCTGCATGAAATAAAATTTGAATTAGAATAATTTTATTTTCAAACTTTGATTGTTAGTAAAACAAAATCTCAATTTTCTAAAAAAAAAAAACAAACAAACAAACAACAACAACAAACAAAAGCTAACGTGTTGTGGTGTTATTTTGAAAAACAATTTTACAATAGGATGATTGCCTATCGTCGTTATTAAAATATTTTAAGAACTATAAATTCATGGAAAAATATAATTCTTTCAAATTACATTTTTCAAGCACATGATTTAAAAAATATTTATTATACCATATACTTAATTCATCATATATTATATATAATAATATACAAAATATTTCAATAAATCAATTTTAATTTACTATCATTAATTAATAAACAACTGTACTAATAATTATATTTTATATATATATATATATATATATAATATATATATATATATATATATATATATATATATATATATATATATATATATATATATATATATATATATATATATATATCATTGCTAATAGTACTTGCAGATTAAACATTACCAATACTGTATTGATAAGTAAATACCTCTATGTAAGTTACCTTGGCATTATCTCTATCAGCAAGCATCTCAGTGACTTTTTTTATTTTACTGACTGTTTACCAGGCAGCTCATTGCATTGTATGTCGTATTCCACACACGGGGAGGCTCGTAGGTCACACTCAAGCGGCCGAGCTGCACTAACGAAGCATATATGAAACTTTCAACACCACCCGCATAGCTGCACCTGACTATGTTGGAAAATTAATGACTTCAACATCAGCTGATACTCCAACATGTAATTTATCTAGCAATAATGATATTTGGTGGCAATTATATAAATTAACATATGGTGTTTTTGAAATTTTAATAAAAGATAATGCTACTTAATTAACTGGTACCAGAAGCTAAATAACAAGGATTACGTCAATATTACTAAAAAATTTATAACATAATTGTAATTTAAAAAATTAAAATTAAAATAACTTGAAATTTAAAAAAAAAATTAACTTCCACCAGTGTAATTTAATAATTCCCAATTCCAGGCTATTTATATTTAACAAGCATGATCTACAGTTAGGAGTTGATACACGTACTGTTCAGCGCAAATTATGTATAATTTTTATTGCTCGGTAGTATGAATATAGAACATAATAATAATTTTTTATTGCAACTAAAATTGGTACATTCCAAACATTCACATTTTTCTCGGTAATACCTCTTAATTAACTTTCAACGTTTGGAACTTTCTTTGATCATTTAATTTGAATTTTTTACATCCAAATGCAAATATAGCACGAGGAGAGTTTGTAATATAATAATATAAGACTCTAAACTACTGAACTGTATGTTCTAAACAGAAACAAGCTTAAATACCCAAGCAAACAAGATACTGTATTCTGAAGTTGGTACAGTTTCAAAAAATTATCTATAATAATAGATATTACAAATGTTGTAAAACTTCGAAAACCAATTTCGACGTAATCTATGCCATGTATATCCCACAAAGTTTGCATAAGTTACACTAATTGTGTAAATTTGAAATTAATTATTGTAGAAAGTATATTAATTTGTCAATGTTTATTATATTTCAATACATAGATCCGGCTTATTGATAGCTTTCATAGCATTTCGAAGTAATAATTAAATTTCCAAAAAATAAATTGTATTCATTTTTTAAATATTTTTTTTATGACTATAATTTTCAAATGTAATTATAATGACTATGTATTTGGAACTGACATTACGTTTAAATTTAGAAATGTAGATATAATTTAATTAACGTCTACTCAATATATAATCCTAGAAAAGAAAAGTTAATGGATTGAAATTTGATTCACACGAAATGACTAACAGTATTATTTTTGTAATAAAAAAATTATAAAATTTTTGTGAGAAGACCTAAAATTAAAAATGTAGGAACGAGTTCATCACGTCGTCTCACAATTTTCCTGCTGTCTCTCAGACTGCTGGCAAATTACACCTCCCAGGCAGCTACACTGCCCACCACCCTCCCCGCGAGTGACGTCACCACGCGGTCAGATAACAATCGATAGAGGAAAGTGATTGGGGATTGGTCCTTCAGAATAATGTTGCGAAGGTAATATTTATTTAATTAAAAAATTATCGTCACATTGAATTAACTTTAAGAAGATAATAGTAAGAGATGGTGGGTGGGTAAAGGACAGAAGATTTTTAAACAAAGATTAAAACGAGGTGTACCTTTTTTTATTAAGTTACTTTTTACTTTTAGTATATTATAGGTGTAAGGTTTCTTCCGATTTTGGTTTCTTCACCCTTTAAGTTGTTGTACTGTGTTTTATTTTGTACTTTCACTCAATTTAAAACAACTATTATTATATATTAAACAAAAATTGAATGTATTTTATTTTAAAAATGATTGATGAGAGAGAGAGAGAGAGAGAGAGAGAGAGAGAGAGAGAGAGAGAGAGAGAGAAAATCAGTTCAATTTTAGTTAAGATTATAAATAAATCTTTGTTTACATGATTATAAAGTACAATTAATGCATGTGGTGTAAAATTTTAAAACGTTGGGTCGATACTAATATTTTGATTGAATATTTAAGTTAAATGATATTGTATATTAAAATAGAGCATACCTCGACGCCTTCAGACACGCAAATGTAAACTAATTTAACTAGTTTGATGACGTCAGTCGGTGGCTCGGTGGTTCTCAGTTTACCTTGCGTAATGACATACGCTGTGGGCTACACCCAAGGAGGCTGAGGGCCGTCCATCCCGCGGGCTTTACTCAGGCGGCTCCCATGTCCAAGCTCCATCGTTAATGAGGGACCCAGGCAGACACGATCACCCTCATATTATTATGCCTAACTATAATTAACTTTAATTGCTATGTAAATCGATGAAACTGTTGATTATGCTTTGATTTATTAATATTTTACGTGTTACAAAAACATGGATAAAAACGTGCTCTCAGCAAATATATATGATAAAAATATATATTTATTAAGGCTTTGGATGAAAAATATACGGATAAAGATCACTTTAATACTGTTATTATTATTACTTTTGCTTATACAATCATGAACATTAAATTAGATCAAATAAAAAGAAACTATATAAAATATATAACATTGTTGAAAATATATGGTTTAAAAAAAATAAATAATAATATAAAAAGATAATCGTGATTTCAAACAGCTGCAGTTATTTTGATTTCTGGTTGTCATTAAAGTGAAATTTAGTTTTTGTTGTTGTGTCTTATTAAAAGATTTATATAATACAAATTTTTCAAATTAGAGAAAACAGATTAATTTTTAGAAATAGAATGAAAATTAGTTTGTACCACAAAAACACATACTACTATATATATTATATAACACATATCAAACACGTACTGACACTATACAATCAAATATATATAGAAAACAAACAATGTATTTTTTGTGAGTTATAGAAAAAAAAATGTAAATTATACAATCTTTATATTAATATACTCAGATTTAATATTATAAATAATACATATTATATATATTCATTTCCGCACTATAATTAAAATAATACCTGCTGTTTTTTTTAATATATAATAAAAGCTACATTCTCATGTATATATGAGCATATATAGTAAAAAAGTTAAGATCCTAATTAATATTTCAAATTAGAGTTTCATCGCGATATGGTGTAAGAAGAGCCCGCGGGCGGTGGTTGGTTACAAACTTTTAATATTACAGATTATTATCTCAGGTTCCATCGTGACTGAGCTAATTAATAGAGTCCTCTTCTTATGTACAACGACTTATTACGAAGGTGACCCATCCATTATGTATTGGAGCAATTATCTATTATAGAATACCATAGACAATATATACGGAGGACTATTATATATAAAAATCACTATATGTGAGAATTCATTAAAAATTTTAAACACAGAAGGATATTAACTACTGTAAGAAAATGGAACAAAAAAAAAGTGATGAGATCTTCGCAAATATAATAATTTTTCTTAGCAGTCAAATATAATTTTTTTGTACTGTACATATACTCTCTGAAAGACAATAATTGCATATCATGCAAGAGTGCTTAATTATTTAGTTAACAAAAGAATAAAAGCTTCTTCCTCCCTTCTGTTACGTGCTCAGTTCCCACAATGACTTTGCAAGATTGTTTCAATATATATTCATCTTTTAAAATAACTAGCATGTTTAATAATAAACATTCATATTTTTAGACAACCTTATATTATATTCAAAAGATATAAATATTTACATAATAATATGAAATCAATAAAAAAAAATATTGTTACTTAACAATATACAATAAAATATATTTAATCGTCGATATTTTGATTAATGATTATTATTATGCATATACTATAAATAATAAATGCCTCCATCTTTTATTTTAAAAAGTTTTCTTACAAATCTATGAAATTAGAACAACAAAAAGACTTTAAAAATTCTAGTAACCTCGTTACGTTAATTTACATGTTTTTAAAACTCTCTAATTGTATATTCCCATAACTAATGCATGCAGCAGTAACTTGATATATAGAAGCTTTTATAAGACTTACCGTAACCAACAGTAGCTTTCCAGTGGTTTTGAACAAAAGTAAAAACGTTCCTGCAACCTCAATGAAAGGGAATCGGAAAACAAATAGTCGTGCATGCAGTGAACAGAAGCAGCAGGTAACAGTGAACATTTGACTTGCAAATTGCCTTGCTTGATCTCGCTGGCTACTAGTTACTGTACGCAAATTGTCTCAAAGAAAGCGTACGGCAGCATGGATTTTACAAGATACAAACTTTTTTTTTTTCTTTTATAAACATAAAACGATAAAATACATTACAATTAAACGAGACAATATATTAAATGGTAAAACTATAATTTAAATATATAAAAGTTGAATATCAACTTATTTATTTTATCCTATTATACTGCATGACGCTGTTAAAGGCTATTAGTTTGGTATGCATGAGAATCGTTATTGCATATAATAATAATATAAAACGTAGATATATATTGTAAAATTATAATTCCTTTTAGAAAATGATGACGTACTTTTTAATTGAGAAACATTTTTTAATTAGAATTACAGTATTTTCATTTTTTTAGTAAATTCTCTATGTAACAGTTGTACTTTATGGATTTTTTTTTCACTCTAATCTCTGTACTATTTTGGCATGTAAGAACAAAAAATAGAAACAAGTTTTTGAATTTTTATATAAATCTCTAAGAGATTATAATATAAATATTATTTAGCAGGTAAAAAGGTAAGTTATAACAATTTTTCCAGGCAAAAATTCGATCATTCGTTTCATATATTTATCAGTATGGCCAACGGTTCTCATATATATTATAAGACTATATGGGCACTATTCACAAAGAATAGTTCAGTTCTTTCACTGTTACAATCACGTTTATTATATAGTGTCATTCTAAAATGCACTAACCGCGGTTAGTGAAAAACTGGATAACTCCTTCGTGAGTCGAGCCCTATATTTCTATCTGCAAATGCACAAGCCAATAAGCACATACTGTAGATTTAAAATTTGGGGCTTGGATGTAGCAGGGCGGTCTAAAGACCGCCCTGGATGTAGAGACTATCAACTTGACTATACTTTTGCCCCCTCCCCCCAATTAATTGAAGTGTTAATTGATGGAGTTTGAATTCGAAAAGAGGGGTCATTGTATTTTTATTTTGTACAGTCAAATTTGGTGGAACAGCACATGCGTACGTACAATACAGAAATTTCTGTCACACTATTTATTACTAACTAGAGTGTCTTTTTCCTTTTACTATTATATCTTTATGTCACGAAATTAGAAACTATGATTTTTATTCTGCAAGTTAGGTTCTTTCCTTGCTTACAAAAGCATATGTCTAGATTTTCTACTCCAATGTCATACCAGAAACAGCAACAATATTTACATGTACATTACGAACTTCTCATGTTATCATTATATGAAGGCAACTCTCATATTATATGAGTCATACCGAGAATAGCATGCAATAATATTTACATATGAACCTCATCTACAGATGAAGCAAGAAATAGATTTCATAACTTATATTATATATATACAGATATTATACAAGTATTTTCTCTTGCAACAAATTTTTAATATTACCTTCAAAACATATCATTCAATCAATAATATAAAATAATAAAAAACAATAAAATCCATTTTTTTTATCTGTATATAATAATGCCAAAAAAAAATATTATTAACATATTTCCATGGTAAAATCTTCGAAAAATGATAAAATAATACAGAAGCTGGTGTAACGTTGCTTACAAATGGGATGATGTGGTGACGTCATGAGAACTGGAAACAAGAGGATCTATGATCGATAGGTGAAGCCCTCTGAAAGACACCGTGGAGTTGTGTTGCTGGAGGATCATGCATGGCGAGAGGCCAGCAGCAGCCTGCCTGAGATAGATAGCGCGGCACATCAAAGACATCATCGCATCAACTCAAATAAAAAAATAAATAATAATAATAAAAAAAAAGAGACCGCCTTTAAATATTATGACTATCAACATTGACTTGATTTGCCTGTTGTACATAATATATATGTAAAGGTTTTAAACAATACTTCAAAGTATAAATATGAATAAATAATTATATTTTGTAAAACTTTTAATTAAAAAAGTTGCCGTGCTGTGGCGCTACAGAGCAGTTGTATATATAATATTATAAATTAATTTTTTGAAATAGAATTTTCAATGTTTTTCTTGGACAAAGACTTGCTGAACTCTGATCGTACTAATTTGTCATTAATGATCAACGAATGTTAAATTTAATTACCATAATTTTCAGTAATCCCTTTTAAAGTACAAAATGCAGGCTTTCTATGTAGGCTAATGATTTTATTTCAATTAAAAAATATAATAATCTAGCTATGCTGCTTAAAATTTTGATTGAAATTTTTTTAAAAGTTTTGCTTGCGTTCAAGTCTCCTAACATATCTGAACGTTGATTGCATATATATATATATATACTTATATATATATAATTATATATATATATAAGTATTATAATAATAATAATGAAGACAAAAATCCAAGGCATATTAAAGCATATAGCATAGATGCAGTAATGCATGTGAATTTTGAATTGCAGAACCGAATATCTGTACAAAAAATATTGAATAAATCCATCGATCGGGATGAAGGGGGAAAAAAAGGCAGTGGCAGGCGTGCGAAATAAGAACTCAGATATTATTCTCAGTGGAGAGCGAGAGTGGTTGTATTTCTCGAACATCACAAGAAATGGTTGAAAATACAATTTTTTTGTGTGTGCATGGTCATTACGATTCCCCCATCTTCCCTGGTATATAAAAGAAATGGCTGCACAGGCGATGAGTAATGTTAGGCTCGCGCGGACATAAGCATTCGTCATTGTCACCCCCGCTCGCTCGCGGACTTTAATCTGACCTCGTCGGGGAGCGAGCGGGGACCCGGGGAAAACTTTCAAAGAACTTCACGATAAAAAAACACGCTTGTTCAGCCAAGCATGCATGCAAAACTTTATCCATATATTCCTATAACTTTAATATATCAGGGACCAACTTTAGCACATGAATACATCACTGACAAAATGAATTAATATTATAATTCAATGTTAAATACAATATTGATCATACACATGAAGTATGTTTATACAACCGATGATACAATTTAAGTACACTGCTAAGCTACTCATCATGCCGAAAGTCATAATGCATTAAAGTATATTTTATTATAATGGGTGCTTTTCTTAACCAACCAAAAATTGTGCATGAATCTGTATTTCTTTCTCTAATAAAACTACACACAGTACACAGTGTCTTCAAATCAAGTATTCGTTCCGAATGTACACTTATCGCCTTGGAAAATTTCCCACTTGCAGCTTTGTTAATCACCATGCCCTGCGTAATTTTGACGGGGCATGGTGATTAACAAGGCCGCAAAGGGAAATTTTCCGAGGCGACGACTGTACCTATAGTTGTAGTTGTTAGGAAACCTCTATCAAGCTGTATGAGTAATGGAGTAAACTATATATATAATTTATATTTATATATTTATGGATAAAACGTCAAAACTTACACTAAATTTTATTCAAACTTATATTGCTGTTAACGTGAGACTATTTTTTTTTTATCAATATAAAAGTTTAATTTATAATACCATGTTTTATTGTTTAATTCCTCCGCTTCGCTCTCATTGGAAACATCAAATGTTATATATAATGCTCCTTTACGTTAAAGCCAGCTTGTTTTGTAACAGATATAGAATGAATACTTCTTTAAAGTATATATAGCTTTGCATAACTTCTTTATATATTATTATAATAAAAAGTCGTCAAAGAATGAAATAAAGTAAAAGCAGTAGCTTATATAGAATTTAAGTTGCATCGAGTTGTTTTAGCTGTTTTCACTTAATATATACCAAGCGACGACGAGTGAATGCAAAACAGTTTTCTGGTTGTTATACATGAATCTCCCAGCTATTGTCTTCTTCGATATAAAAAGATCAAGAAGTAAGCGAGTCTTGTTTTAATTTGCTGAATTCGTTTATACAACGCCGCCGACGCCGTCTATGTTTTTAATTGCTTCGTATGAGCGGGCTGTCATGGTTACAACGATCCTCTGGGTCCAGCAAAAGAGAGAGAAGAGTCCTCTAGCATATGTAAGTCCATGCTGGATGCTTGTATCAGGTAGCCGTAATTAATAAAACAAGCAGCACTACATGGTCCAAGGCGAGACCGAGCAGTCATGTTCCTCAATGCATTATTTTTATTTACAATTGAGTCTCCGTGAATTCTTATTACTTTAAATACATTAATTTTTTTTTCAAAATCTGTAATATTTTATTCACAAAGACAAAATAATAAAATTTCACATAAAATTACAAACAAATATATATATATATATATATATATATATATACAATATATATATAATCGTTTTCTCGCGTCGGGATAAATATTAAAAAAAAATGTACACTTCTGAAATATATAGGTCCTTTTCTCCGTTTGTGGAGTTGATATACATATATTATGTCTGTGGAGGCTTGATGACTACTTGGAATTGACTATAGAAGGGGTGCTCTTTTTACTACACCACAAAATTGTAAATTTGCATTTATTTATTTTGTAGCTGCAGAGCAACAAACGTGCAAGGGTAACGTTTCAAGTGTCTCAATCTTTAAATATTTATAAAATATTCAAAATGCATATATTACAAGCTTACTGTTAGTTCAATAGATATAGGTTAAAGGTTTTTTTGAAGAAAAAAATAGATACGCTGTACGATGCGTCAATGCTGTCAAAAATTACTCCCAAGCACTCGAATGTCGTGATCTTATTACATTATGAAAACAGAAACATAAATTCATTATTTATATCAATTGATTCAAGCAAATAAAAGACGCAGAAAGAAGAAGCTAAGTGCATACTAGCAGCATCCACTTAAAACGTATAACGAAAACTTATAAAAATATATATGACAATCGGTTTACTCTACAGCCAATAAAACAGCAGGCTGCAGCTTTACTCAGTTTGTAATATATCGTACAGGCAAAACTTGGCTGCTATAATACTATATAAATATATATAGGGGTTACATATTATAGGCTGCCAGCATGATATATGGGCAAGTTAGGGTCGTCTTCGCTTGCAAGTAATGGAAGCGAAGATTTGATTTAGAGCTCGTGCCATCCGGAGTCTTATCTTACAGACCTGTCGTGTGGTCAACTGGTCAACCAGGGGTCGGCCAGGCAAATGGAACCTCCACCCCTGTCTATCGTCGCAAGGAACTGAGCGTTCACTGCTGAACTCATCACTATTTCCATGCAGCGTTGATTTCTTCCAGTTATAAGAATCTTAAAAGGGAATTTCTCGGGGATTTAACAATACACAACTCTAATTTGTAGCTATTTAAATAATAATAATTATGTGTCACAATTAATTATAGTTGTGACATTATCATAAATTTCTGAAGTACTTTAGTTTAAAAAACATGAAAACTTCTTGTAGTTTTTAAAAACAATCCCTAATATATATATTATACATGTATAAATATATACCATGAATTTACCACCCATAAATTTAATGTTGACTTTGCGAAGTCCTACACAAGGCCTATATACAAGTATATATACCAGTATATATACCAGTATATAGTATATAGTTCTCGAGTCCTACATTATATATTAATTATATGTTTTATACAGCATTTTTTATTTTTATATTAATAACTTATAATTTTTTAAAGTTATTAAAATTATACGACTCGTATAAAAAATTATTAAACAGTGCAGGTGTGTATTAAAATTCAAAATTGTTTTAATTATTAATAATAGATTATGAAAATGCAATGAATGTCACGTAAAATATTATTATAGAAATTTTATCATTGAAATAAAAGTGCATTTTTATGAGAAGGCATGCAATATTTTATTACTTAGATATAACAACAAGAAGATATAATACTTAAAAAGCGTGTCGTCTCATCATTTATATACACCGCCATGATTATATAATTTGTTTTTCGGTGCCTGGAGAAAAAAGGAGTTTATTTATTTAGCCAGCTTCGAATGTGTCGGTCGGCGCTGCAGAAATTACAGGGACGAAATGCGTATAGTGACAAAAGATGAAATGAGGAGGCTACCGTGGAAAAATAGTTATGTGTGTGATAGCCAGGTTTAATGTTTTCCACGAAGTATCAACGAGAGACGCTCGTAATTAATGTAATAAATCGAAAGGTGCTTCTCTCTCGTGCATGTTGGGTGCATAAAATATTATCCAAGTCACAAGTCTATATCATCAAAGAACAAAAAGGCAAAATTTAGCATTAATTTTTGCTTAATTTTAATTAATATTAATTCTATAATTGAGTAATTTTCATCTTAATTTTAATTATGAAATTTGATAGAACTGATGTGCTAAAATTAATAAAGAGATGAATGACGTCATTGAAATTTCATGTGAATTTGAATATACATTACACCTTGAGGTTCCGAGCTGTGGTGTTATGACCAAAGTTGATGGGCGATAAAGCTTGGAGTTTCTTGGCGACGGTGGCGCCAACCAACGGGGGCTCTTATATTCCAATCTTTATTTCGTTTACGTGCAAGCAAGAAAAGAAAAACATTTCTGACTGCATTATTATGACTTCTCACGCGCTCTTCATGAATTTTCTTGTTTAAATATAATTATTTAATGTTTTTTCACCTGTCGATTAAATATGACATTTCAATAATATAGTAATATTTCTATCAATAGAATATAACAAATAAAATAATTTACATTATATACATATTATAACGATGTATAATTAAAAATCCCCTTTGATATATAAAATATATTAAAATTCTTAGTTTAAAATAAAAGAAAAGCCATATATATACTTTGTAGTGTTTAGTATATAGTGTATATATTTTTGAAAATATTTCCAATGAAATAAAACGTAATAAAATATATGATTAATATGTAATTTATATTTTAATTAAAAGGAAGGAAGGTGAAGGGGCAACAATACTTTTATATATATAAAATTTGGATTTCAGATCAATTAAAAAATATATTTTTACCGTACATTATTTGTGTATATATATTGTGTATATATTTTTACAACTAAACTATAACTTAAATTAATTACAAATATTCCTACCATGGTTAAAATAAATTACATGGTTATACAAATTACATGGCTATATTCAGCCTGCTGTATTTAAAATAATTTAAATCAAACAAAGCCCCCCCCCCAACCCTGATAATTGTCTTATAATTTATAACATTCCACAAAAGTGGACAAAAGTCTATCAATTTAGAACCAAAGACCGTGGAAGATGAGAAAATTGAAGCTGTAGTTCACACTTTCTTCGACGATGGCGGAGGACTTCGATCCATTTAAATTTATTGGTGTGTCGTCATCGACGGAGGTGCACGGCTGCATGCTGTATAGTTGACTGTGACGTCTTAAATGGTATTTGATTTAGTACGAGAAGAGTCTGGTCTATGTTTGACATGAAATCCAATCTTTGAACACATAGCGAGAGTAACGTAAGGATAAATTTCAGACTTTTCTTTTAAAAAATTTCTTGGAGTAGTAAAACAAAAATAATTGCAATGTTTAATTTTAGTAATGAAAAAGAGGAGTTTGTAATTATTTAAGTACAAGGACATTTTCTTCAAGATAAAATCGACAGTCACATCATATTTTTACTTACAAATAATTCCTGTTTAACGTTTAAAATTGTATGGTATATTAGGTGTACACGTATAGTTATGACTTTTAAGTTATTAATTTGCTGGCTCTGTAATTATGAAACTCTTCAAATACATTTTTATCACTTTACTCAGAACTGCGCTCAGAAAGTTCATTAAAATAATTTAAGTTAAAATTGAAGTAACAATTATACAAATCAATCAAAAAACTAAATTAAATTTTTATTAATTAAGAGTATAATCAAGTCTTAACTGATAATAACACTTATGTCCTTTTTCTTTTCCTTTTGTACAAATGACAATTATATCTTTATTATATTTTATATCACTTTATATATATTTTTAGATTAGAAATGCAGTGATGTAGAAAGAGCCAATTATCAACGTGCGAGTTATACCTAAATGAAATGCTTATTGAAGCGACGATTATCAAGAACTTCTCCTTTTCTTTTGTATCTTCTTTAAGAAGAAGACACTTAATAGAATCAAGGACCATAATATAAAGATTGGCAATATGGTTATCACATTTTCACGGTTCGTGTGCACGAGAGATCACGAGAGGGGTGCTTGATCATTGGATTACACTTCTTAACTATTGCGCACTCCTAAACAAGAACAACTACAAAATGTAATTTTTCTGTATTTTCCTCAAGAGGATTTAATAGTAAATTCTAAGTTCTTTATTAGTTAGGACATTATATATATAGAGAGAGAGACTCGTTCATTTACACAGCTCGCTGGCCTCTATATCTTCACCACGCTATTGTCGAGCAGCACAAATTGTATCCTGACCTGTTGTTCTTTAGCTACAATTTTTTTTTCCTCCTTCTTATTTTGGTCGTTAAAAAAGCCGAAGAGCTGCTATGAGTCTGCGAGTCACTCGTCCGCGTAAATCGATATGCGACGCTTCTCTCTCTCTCTCTGGATGGCAATGAAACACCAATGATTACAGAGCCAAGTGTCAGTGTTTTCTTCTACCCACTCATCGGTATAATGTATATGTGACTGCACGTTTTCTGCATATTTTGAATTAAAATTGCATAAATATTAATAAACTTCTGGATTTTTAATATACCAGTAACGAATTTATATAATATTATTTTTTTAATATACAAGAGTAAAATAATCATATATTATGCATATGAAAAAATGAATTTTTAATGCATTTCATTGATTTTTTTTTTAGAGGTATGAGAGGTATAATATATAAAATTTAAAAAGAAATTTGTATATAAACCTTGAAATATACAAAAATAATGCAGTCATTAATTTTCATATCTTATTAATTAATACGATAAGACTGATAGATAATTTCATTTATATCAAAATTGATTGACTATTAATATGATTAGATTACATAGATTTTCAATTTAAATATCTTATATATGGAATACATGACATCACCGTGCTATTTTATTATTTTATCAATGAATTTTGAGATTAATTGAGAATTTGAAAAATTTATTATCAACCTATCAAGCAAATATAAAAAAAGTAATTAAATTATATCAACGATTTGATGTGGTTCAAATTTTCTGCTAATATTACCAAGATTGTGCATGGCTCCACTACACATTGCACTTCTCTATTTTTTTTTATGGGCATTGCGCTTTTATGGTCTGCTCTCGTAATTGTAATCGGGTGAGAGACACTATAAGAAGAGAAAGAGAGAGAGAGAGAGAGAGAGAGAGAGAGAGAGAGAGAGAGAGAGAGAGAGAGAGAGAGAGAGAGAGTGAGTGACACTTCTTGAAAGGGCGCCACGAATGTAAGGAGCAGTAATATAGGATTGTATATATATATAGCTGGATAACAACAAAACGCATCTTACAGAGCTGAGAAAAACCTCATCCAGTGTCTTTATCTTCACTCTCACAGACTCTCACTCTCTTCACAAGACAAAGACTTTTAGCACTGCTTTGTACGACATTTCAGGAATGATTCCCCCTCAATATCCTCCCCCCCTATCACTCGGCGTCGAGCGTGGCGCGGGGAAATTAGAGATGCATTTAGAGTCGAGCGGTGCTCTGATTGCTACATGCTGCAGTCTGACGCTTGATGTAAAGTTGCTATGGTAACGGGAGAAACACAAACATCTACATTTATTGCTTGGACGCTCATTTCCATATTCACACCATTGCAGACGAGTGAATCATGAATCATGCTACTTATACGTTTATGTGTTGGGGCGTGAATCATCGCTCATTTGCATAGATGGACCATTGAATTTACCAATGTTGCAATACTATATATATGTAACATTTTTGTGGTTTAATTTCTTAATAAGAAATACTTTAGTTTTATTCATTCTGAGAATAATGTAAAAAAAAAATAATTGCATAACAACTATAATTGCATTTACAAATAAGGAAATTGCATGGTTACAGTGAAATATGAAAAAGAGTATATTAAGGTTTAACTTCTAAGTAGAATAATGAAATGTATGGAATAAATTATAAAAATGTAATTACGAAGAATTTACATCTTCTAACGGAACTCCCTCTTTTACTTAATAATAATATAAATGTTTATTGAGCAAAAACAACAAAATAAAAAAAATGTATAACAGTGCTCATAAATAGGTGACTAAAAAAGGATATCCCATTTACTAAGGTGTTCACTCACCCGAGTTTATATTTTAAACGATTTTTTTTTTTTTTTTACAATATATATTTTTATACCAAAAATACAAAAATTAATTCGATTCGAAATATAAAAAAATTACACATTGAAAACAAAATATCGTCTTACAAAATAATCGGGTATATACCTGTAGTTTTCATTAATAGGTGCAATACGTAATTATATAATATAAACTATTTTTATAACGGCATTTGAAATTTGACGTGAGTCAGTCTTGTTGCAGGAAGGTTAATGCAAATGATCCCCTCTCAATATTTACGATTGAGTCATCGCATTATACATTAAATATGATAAGACTTCAGATTTCCGAGAAAAATAAACAAGCTAGATAAAAAACTTTTTAATATACGGAAAAAATATACAGTATAATATATACGTACTGTAACGCAATCGATGAATGACATTTATGTAGGACTTATCTTGCATAAATTTAAAAAAAAAAAAAAAAAAAGTTTCTCATGCATTGATAAGTACTCGGATCAAACGTACGTTATTTGCTTATGAATGTCGTTTATTGACGCTTCGTAATGTCACGTAATTTTACTGCGAGATAGCAGCGGATTGTGCAAGTAATTGAAAACAATGCTTGTTACCGTGTGTCGCTTAAAGCTATTATTATAGAGAAGTGAGGAGGTTCTTTCCTCCTTGCCGCTGCCTTTCCTTAATCTTTAGCTATAAAATTACAAAGCGTTGCTCAATAACAATGAGTGACCACGTCAGAATTTTGTGCTAATTTGAATATACTTGAACAAGGAAATTGCGGCTTTAACTCTGTTTTATCCTGTACCTTTTTTTTTTCAAATAGTACAATCATTGCTTTGTAATTATACTGAAAGTATAACCTTTAAAATTTACGTTAAAATGTAAAATGTGCATTGTATATGTTGGGTGCGATTCACGAAGCAGTTAACCAGGTTTCTAACCACGTTTACCTTAACCATGTTTAAATATACCTGTTTTACGTGTTAAACAACCCTATAGTTAAACGTGGTTAAGCTAAACATGGTTAGAAACCTGGCTAACTGCTTCGTGAATCGCGCCCGTTATCGTCACATTTAAAAATTAAAACAAGTTACAAAAATTAAAAATAATAGCAAATAAAGTTTTAAAATTTCATATCTTAACCATTTTAATATAAAACGTCAATTTGCATGTGATGTTACTGCATGATAATATCAGCTAGCTCACGCGTTAAAATTAAATATTACCTTTGATAATACCAAGAAAAATGATTATCACGCATTTAAATTATTAAAAAAAGCAATTTTATTATCTTACGAATCAAGATCCAACTGACGCAACTTATCAGGTAACTTCCTCTGGTACTTATACAGTAGTCCACGGCATCTCATAATATACCTTATACTGATATCAAGTAGCCGTCGCATCAATTAGCTGTCAGCCTATAAGTGAATTAGTTTTTTTTTATATTATATATATATATATATATATATATATATCAAAGTCAGTATGGTAACAAGATCCATCCCAAAGACTTTTTGTATAGTGCATGCCCGTGGGGGAGGATATTATAATGTGTAATTTTTTTTGCTATATTGAGCACCCTGCAAGATTGTATAATAATAAAAAAAATGGTGCAAAAACAACAGAAATTTTAAGTGACTAATTAACATACTATAATCAGAACATTTAGTGATTTCACTTCATGTAATAAGACTATATATTATGCAGAATTATAAATTTTCTCTCATTGATTATGTTTTCAAAATCTCAGATAAGTATATTATAATTAAATATATAAAAAGTGTAAAATAAATAGATAAATGATTGGCATATATATGAACATTTCAAGCAAACTTGGCCTTAATGTTTTTCTTTGAATACGGTAATTAAAGTGAGGTGATTTGTGACGTCACGTTACGGAAGTATAGACCTCATGACGAACTGTGATTGTAATATTATTACCACCTATGAAGCAACTATTTATACTATAAACACGTTCAAACTCCAAGAATATTCCCTGATAAAAGCATATAGAATAAGAAATTGTTCTAGAAAACAATGATAAAAGTTTCTAAATAAATATTTAATATTATTTAGAATTTACTTTATATTACTTTCAATAGAAAAATTATATATTATATGCATGAAATGTATAAATTATTGATTTTACAGGAAACAGATAAAAAAATAAAAAGTAAAAACCTAAATAAATATTAAAATACAATTTATATTATCAGTAAATTATATATAGACTGTAATTACAATGTAAATGTACAGTAAGTAAGATATAATTCACAATTCCACTTTAAATAATCTATTAAGTAATTATATATTTAAATACAATAATATTTTTTTTCTTTTCAATATTTAACATATCAATAAATATTACGCGCTAAAACAAAAGAATACGTGCAATGTAAACAACATGTCATAACCTATATGACGCGATTAAAAAAATAGCATCGACGGTTGTCATGGTAACGAGTGCTTACCTTTATTTTTTTATACAGATGAGTTCATGCAGATAATTGGCACGTGCGATAATTCGGAGAGATGAGCGCGGCGGCACAATATAATGTCACAAATCACCTAACGATCGTCGTCGCGGTTCTACGACACACAAAACGACTACAGGACGGAGCATTATGCACACATGGTGTCCTTATCAGTCCCTCTTTTCCCTCCCCACCCCCTCCCTCTATTTCAATACCACCCGTGAAAACTTTTACGTCTATATATGATGATGGCTTATCATAAGTTTATCCATCCCTATACGCATGCGCTATATTATATGTATATAATAAAATAATAACATAATAAGCTTTTGGTCATTGATAACGGTATAGCTCGTGCTATACTGTTTTTATTTTATTTTATTTTTTTTTTACGTTCAAGTTAACTTCCCTTATAGCTAATACATATTTCAACCATATCATCTTATCTTTATCTCTCATCCTAAAATGACGTCACTTCCCCTTGAAAGAGAGAAAAGTAACGCATAAGTTTACATAAGTAACATCGCCCTACCTCTCCATAACTGCAAGGCGCACCTTTTTAGTCTTCTTCCATACCTAATGGTGTTTGTATGTGACTCATATTTTTATTATGTTTAAGCTCTCTCTGCGGGGAAATCCGGATTATAGCTTTAAAAATGACGTGATACCTTCGTATTTAAAATATTGTTAAATTGATGTTGCAATATTGCAGTCTATGTCACATTCTACGAATGTAATTAAGTTTGATTTGTATAATGTTTTAATAAGCTGCAATATTTGCGACACTAGAAAATAATGCGATCAAAATTTAAAAGTAACGATGAACAAGGATGTTAGAGTTCAACCGTATATAAGACTAATTAATTATAGAAATACCATCGAAATCATCCCTTTCTTTCCTTGATTCCAAAATTTGAATGCAATTAATGTTTTATAATACTTTCCCAAAGTAAAAAAAAAAAAAAAAAAAAAAAAAAAAAATTATTCAAGCATAAAAAAGAAATGCTTGGAATTTGTTAAGCCTATATATACTTAATATATTTTTAATAATGAAGTATTTAGAGAGAAACCAGCGTATATAATTAAGAATTAGGTAAGACAATAAATATTACATAAAAGCTGAAGACGCAGGTGTCAACAACGTTAAAAAATACCATGCTGATTAAAAAAAAAATCACCACTTAAATAATTGAATTGATTTCTATGACAAAGTCGAGAGCTCGTAAAAGTCTCATTGACACAAGAGTGTTTTTTTGGTGCTGGTGCGTTCTCCAAGCTCTACTTTGTTTGGAGCGATTGTTGGAGCAGTGCGTGACGGCCCCCGCGGCTGCTCGGCTTGAGGGCCTTGTTTGCAGACCACGGACCCGACGTGGTCCAGGGACCACCGCGGTAGCAGCAGCCTCCAGAGAGCACCGGACCGAGACAACTCTGAGGTGCTCTACCAGAAATACTAACGTTCGATGTGAAATTTTATGACATTATACTGTTTTCAACATAATTTATTCTTTTGTACATTTGACAGTAATATAGCAATCACTTTCCAAAAGAATTATGATATTTTGATGTCATAGTTTGGCGCTGAAAATAATTTTAAAAGTTTGTAAAAATTAAATTGGTGAAATTAAAGACGATTGACCAATTAAAGCAAGAGCACTTCACACACAAAATACCAGCTCTAGGTTGATATCATCGAGTGAGGCACACGAATTGGCCCAATAGAGCTGAAGTTTTGCATGGTCTAGCTGGAATAGTAAACGTTTAAATATTACTTATTACAATTGTAGTTGTGTATCGTTTGGAAGTGCATGCACAGTTTATAAGTCTCCAACAAAATATTAAAATATTGATTTTAATTTCTGTAGATTGTATATAAATTGATACATCGGAATGTATAATAATTTTACACGTCATTTTTGTATCAATAAATCTGTCGTATAGTCAAGTGCAATTCAAAAGTTATAGTTAATATTTCTTCTTTATCTTTACTGTTTATTGTTCGATTTCTTGACTTCTGATGACATGCACTCACCCACTCAATGGCTTGCCTACAAGCAAGCAGATGTGTCATTGATATATAGAGCTGATTTCTGTTTATGTTTACGTGAGGCGGGAGAGGGGTTTCCCTATACTTACACATTGCGAAGCGGGCGCAGGTTTGGCGGTGAGATTTTTTTTTATGAGTTCTATCGTGTACTGTTAAAGTATTATTAAAGTATTTAAACTTGATTTATTTTATTAAGTTAAGTAAAAAATTATTGCACACTTTGTTTATATGCTAGTCCGTGCATTCTGGCCCTCCTCGCATGACGTCAGCACAATCCCCTCTATAGTGAGGGCTGCAAATATCGTAACAAGAATTGACCGAGAAAGTGATCAGTGCAAGAGAGGTAACGATGAAAAAAAAAAAAAGAATATGACCTTCGAACTGTTATAACATTTTTAAATAAACTAACTGTACAGTACATTTTACTCTTCTGACGACCTTCTCTGACTTCATATAGTGGTGTTTCATTACATCAGATCTGTCATGAGGACTTATGAGCGTATATACAGTATAATACGACAACTGCGTACATAGGACATTGTATTAAGAACAAAATTCTATTTGTAAATGAAAAATACGCTTTAATATTCAAACCTATTATACGTAGCAGAATCTCTTGAATATAATTTGTTATGCAATCGAAACAATTTAAATTCTAACTTTTTTATTATTCAAATGCTCATAAAAACTCATTCATTTTCTATTTCTATTCATTCTCAAAAACTTAAATTCTATTGCCGTAATTCAATTCACTTTAGTAAAAAAATAAAACTCTATTTAACACGTGCTGTAGATTTCTTTCACACATATAACATTATAGTCCAGAGAGCATGAGATCGCGTATTCAAATGGCATTCTAGCTGACCACTTGTATATTTATATTGGGTTCCCGTGCAAAATTGGTTTAGTGACGCTGATGTTTGGAGCACAAAAGTCGCGGGTCCGGAGCGAACGTATCCGCGAGTCGTGCCACCTACCCAGCACGTAGCCTCCTCCTCCTCGCTAACAAGCCCCCGCTGACTCGCTGGGCCCCCACCTCATTCATCATAAAAATCTTGTATGCACGTAAGAAAAAACAAAAAAAATTCAGCTTGATCCGGTATAATTGCAAAAATAGATGGTTGCGACTTCCAAAAAAATTTTGTGACCAAGTGAGTAATAAAAAAGAAAAAAAAATGTATGTTACAAAATTATATAAAAATATATATAATTTAGAGATTTTAGAGAAAAGAGGTTTGTTGAAATTTCGAGGAAAATACTTGCTCTCAGCATCTTTTCATTACTCTCTTGTTTGTACTGTGAACCTTCACAAGATTTTGCTGTTCTTTTTTTTTTTTTTTTTTATTTTTTTTTTTACTTTTTCACTTCTTGTGTCTCTGGTTGTGGTGTGTTGGAACTAGTAGCTCCTTTTATTTTATTTTTTTCTTCTTCTTTTCGTGTGGGCTTTGTGAGGGTCAGTTCGCATGGTAGAAAGCTTGCTTGCTTGCTCCTTAATTAAGCTCCTTGGCCCGTTGAATGCCACCTCCCACCCCTTGCAAGTCTAAGGAGAAATAAAATCTCTCCCCCCCCCCTTCCGCCCTACACACTACTAGAGCACATTTACCCTGTTTGACTGAGGCTCAATTACAAGTGCTTCTCCTCTATATATGCTACTGTGACTGCCCAACGTCTTGTGATTAGTGCCCAGACTGTTTCTATGATCTTTTACACTTTCTACACCCCTCCTCAGATTCATTGCCACCTACTAATATTGCCAGCTTGTAATTACGAAGATGAAAGAAATGGTTATTTCCCAATCCCAATAAACGTAAAAACGTCCCCACATTTTTAGTCCTCCTACTAATGAAAATGTGCTGAATAAAATAATTAAGATAAATTGTTTTTATTTTTAAGTCCAATGTATTTAATTTCTTTTATATAAATTAAGTCGAAATAATGTTTATTTGATTGAAAAATAAATTACATTCATCAATATATAACTTATTCTTTATACAGTTCCTTTCTTTTTTTATTTATTTATTTATTTTTTTACTTCTTTCTTGAAAATCTCATGCATAAGGCAAATAAATATTCTTTGTTTTTCTTTTAGTAAACTTGATTCTGTTGTATTGTATATACAGCTGATTTTAAAATATTTTCTCTCAGGAAAGCAAAGTGGTGTACATTCACTGTAAAACAAGTTTAAAAAAAAACATATTTTGTTGAAAAACACGCTTTATAAAAGAATACACAATATTATTGTTTATAAAATTAATATGACTCTTTACAGCATAAAATTAGAATACCAGAGGCTCAGTTTGACGTGTATATTTTGCATATTTTGTATGAAACTTTATAATTCAGTGCAATTTTTGTTGCCCCAGGTGTACACATATGAGAGTAGCCTGGCGCAGCTGGCCCCAGTGAATCCACAATGAGCTTTCTTGCTCTCCACTCGAGCTCCTCATGTGCTCTATGAATGATTCAACGTTTCAATCTACAAAGTACACAGCTAGGATAGCACTGGCTGGAGTTCACACTACCACCCCCAACCATCGACTTGCAAATTCTCTCAAAATATGATCGGATTTTATTTACCATCAACCTCAAAAGCAATTTTATGATACAAAAAGAAAATAAAGCACAACAAAATTTGAAGAAAAAAATTCTATGATATATTTTATATTAGGTAAGTTTTGTTTTGAAGTTTATATAAGTTTTATAATTGCAATGTTGTAAAAAATGCAATAATAAAAAATCTTTGGTTTTTGCAGAAATTTTAAATTCAATTTACCAGGGTAAATTTTTATCAATAAGAAATAAAATAAATAAAATTGAACACCAACTCTACCCTACTATGTACCTCAAATGTACCATCAAATGTTTGATGTAAAAATTGATTAAATTATATCATTTTATGCAACAATTTTATTGATTTGATTTCAAAATAGTAATGTCTATATTTGTTTATTATTTTTAATAATTCACAAACTATATTAATACGTACACTACACTATATAATTACATATTCATTGTATTTCTGAGATATTTGTAATATATATTGAATGTTGATAATATATTTTTCTAAATAATACAATCAATATGCTTGGTATATTGATTAACAATGTTTACAATGTTAACCGACTTCTTGGAAACGGGAAGGAAAAGTTTCTAATGCCAAGTTCATGGCAGCTGTCTCGTGGCATTTATAAAATATTAATAATTTTAAAGTATTAACACACAGCTAATATTGCGATTTTATCATTATAGTGAAGTGCAAAAAGACCCAACTTAAGTTGAAACTTTGGTTGCTAAATCCTCACGACTAACGTTAAGACTTTATAACCACTCCAGTTACAGATTAATTAAGGCTTTATTGCGCATCTTGATACAATATATAAATTTTAATTTCTGTAATGTTAAATTATTAAAGAAAACAGCCACGTCTGTACATGCCTTTATATATAAGTCCCATGCTTCGCTGCTATCCTTTTCCTTAATTAATTATTATAAATGATTTTTAATTTTGGAATAATTAACTTAATAAATAACAAAAATATTGTATAAAAATTAAAGAGTTTACTAATAAAAAGTAGGAATTTTTATTAATGCACCCACGAATTGATTTTATACGAATATTATTGTTATTTTCCACCAAGTCAATAAAACGAATATTTTTGACGTGCTTGCTAATTGAGTTTCCAGTCCTGCACTCCTCATCAGTCCCTCGAGGTGCTGAGACGGTCCTCCTCCTCCACAGCATGTGCAGGTGGGACTTACCTTTCTGCCGCCGCGCTCCTCTCTCGGCGTCCCGCACACACACCGCTAATTACCTTGCTTAATGAAACTAATTTTTGACTACCTGAAGATTTTTTTTTTAGCATCTTATAATGTGTGGTAAATTTCCCAGTATTTACTGTGAGGCGGTATTAACTCCTTTGATCACAAAAATTACTGAAAGATTGGGTCATTTTTAGAAAAAAAGAAATAAACAAAAACTTACATAATTAAAATAAAACTTAAATATAACGTTTAGATGGAAATATTAAATATTAAATTTTTAAGAATATTTGTATGAAATATTATATAAATAAAATTTATTTTTTAGTAAAATTTTAGTTGGTATAAAATAAAAAAAATAAAGGTTAATGAAAAAGATTATTTGTAAAGTAACTGTATTAAGTAGCATGTAGTAATTAGATACTTAGTGTTTAATTAGTCAAGAGATCGAATGTATGGACTAGAGATACATAATATTAGCAACAGTGTGCTGCTATCTCTCCCACCCAGCACCGGAAATGGCAATAATGAGGCGCAGTTTTATTGTTGAAGCTTAGAGAGCACAGAAACGCTGTTCGTCTGCTAAGGAATTCACCATGAAATGTTAAATGATAATTTCTACGTTACCTCACATGCTGTATACATACAAAGTTGGTGCTAACAGTTCCTGTTTTCCTGTATGATGTAAACTATAACCTTCCTTTGTACGATAGGTTATAGCAAAACCATTCTTTATAGGATGTCAGGCAATGCAATTTTGATTCCACATTACATTATTTAACGAAAAAAAAAAAAAAAAAACTTAACAACATAAAATGTCCAAGAAATGCATGTGTGTTTATATTATGTTTATAAATTGTGAGAGTCTAGGGTAATTCCATTACATGTACTTGCTTGCAATTAAAGTATTTGTCATAATTATGTAGGCATTCTTAACTAAACGTAATTAATTATTGTTATTTATACATAAAAAATTGTCGTTGTAATTTTTATGTTGCAGTCTCTACTCTAAAGTGGAATAAGTAAATTTGTATTTGTTTTGAACACCTGTCTATAATATTGCCTTTACATTCATATGTCTGAGGAGCTGTAAGAGTATTTTATATAACATAAATTGGATTATGAATTAAATAAGTAAGAAGAATAACACAAAATATAAATATTACAACAGTAAATCTTGCCTCTTTAAAAATATATGGAATTAAAACAATGAAAATTGTTTATAAAGTTTCAAACATAACATTATGAATGCAAAAGCAAAACTATCAACTTTCAGAGCGATTGTATTTCATGATAAGAGACCGTAGTTTTATTCCACAAACCGTGATCTTGACTCTCTCTCTAAACTGACCCAGGGCCAGCCTACTCCACGTAGGTCAGTCAGAGAGGTAAATCTTCATTAGATCTTTATTCCCATCGAAACTAGCTGGAAGTGCAGTTTCTTATGAATATTTCAACAAGTTAATTTTTAAGAGACAAAATTTAAAATTTCAATGATGAACATAAGAGCAAAAAAACGAGCACTTCCGGCTACTTCCGATGTGATTATCAAATTAATTATACTGTAGCAATCTAGCTGAGAGTGAGTGGTAAGGATTTTGGTAGGAAAGAAAGGAGGCGGAGTGGTGCTCGCGAACAACACGCAACAATGATAACATGCACTACAACAATGGTGTCCTACCTGAGTGACGTCACAGCAGCTGCAGTCCCACGCAATAATGTAGATCACACCAGCTTGCCTATGACAACAATAAGCAACGTGCAACAATCAGCATACATTCAAGCAATGACAAACATGCAAATTTTACACACAGTTTGAACCAATAACATGAATTATAGTTTATACATTCAATATTTACTGGATTTTAGAACTTCACTTCTAGCAAATGCATGTCTATACACAATATCCCTAAACTCCAGGGTCCAGATGGCAACACCACTAAAAATAATAATGAAATTTTGTATTTTAAGCTGTAGCAGTTATTTGCTTCATTTGATAGAAATGAAAATTTACATAAACAATAAACATAGCTGAATCCCCCCCCCCCCCCAAGTACAGCTTTTATAACAGAGGAATTAAAAAAATTATATTATTTTGGTTGAGGGAGGTGTGATTCATTGTTTTTATATTTCCAATAAGTTATTTAAAATTAAATTAATTTTATAAATTAATACTAACCCAGTTTTTAATATATAAAAGTAATGAATTTTTATTATTTTGAATTATAGTACACTCAGCCTCTGAAAAGTTCTCTTTTGCAGCCTTGTTAATCACCATTGTAATATATTTACAGGGCATGGTGATTTACAAGGCTGCAAAGGGAACTTTTCAGAGACGAGGAGTGTAAAACAAAAAATAAAAAAATTAGAATAAGTTTATATATTATTTACTCTGAACTCTTTGTTTTCATAATATAATTATTATATCTTAATCTTTAATTTGAAAAAAAATAATGTTGCTAAGTTATATATTTAAATCATTCAGGATCTAATAAGCTATATCAATATAAAATTATTATTTATTATAGTTTATTGCTGCATATGTCTACTAAAAAAAATAATAATAACAGTTTGGTCACATATCATTGTCAAGCAATAAAGATTTGGGATATCATTTTGTCAACACTTAAAATACCAGAATCGTTGTCGTCGTCGTACGCTTTCAATAGAATGATAAAGAAAATAAATAAAAACACATCTATTGAGTAGCTTATTCATGTACAAGAAAATGGTCTTGAAGAGAGAAAAAAAAAAGCAAGTAGCTCGTTATACGAAAAGATATTTAATGTGGCATGAACAAACTAAACAAATAATGTTAAGAATACCCCCCAGGTAGTAACTACATAAAATGTTAATGTAACAAAAATAAAAAAAATATATATAAATTCAGTAGTATGTATACATGTGTTTTCTAGCTTCTGTGTGCAAATAGTTTTATTCATTTGAGAAACGACTCGATCGAGTGTGACTGTTTCTAACAAGACCTCACAGCCTAACTAAAGGTGTAAGGAGAACGAGAGAGAGAGAGAGAGAGAGAGAGAGAGAGAGAGAGAGAGAGAGAGAGAGAGAGAGAGAGAGAGAGAGAGAGAAGCCCTAATATAAAGACTGCATGCAGTCTGATTATCCATGAGCAAGGTGGGAGCTAAATGTTACCATCAAACTAAAGCATTTTTTTTTTTTCAGTCAGTCTGCCTTCTTGCTTACCCTGGCAAATACACTCAAGTAAACAAACAAAACGAGGAGGCTTGGCTACAGAAGACGTTACATGCCTCAGTAGGTCTTTTGGTTTGCTCCTCCTGCTTATTATGTGTGCCTAGTTCCAAGTAACTTAGATAGGCCATAATACTATAATAGTACATTGGGTGCTATATCTTATTCGTTGTAGGTGGGCATTAGTTTAGCAAAAAGACTTGGTGGAGAAAACTTATTTTTAGCCACCCCCCCCCTCCTCCCATCAATCTACCCCCCACTATAACGTGCACTAAATCGACCAATATGGTTCTTATTCTATCCCTTACTTTAGATCATCCCTTAGAGAGATAAAAAATATAAAAAAGAAATAGTGTGAATTTTTTCTCACCCCTAGTTTAACCTATATACAATTTTCTTTTTTTTTAAGACGAATGTAGAGGAAAAAAAAATATATAATATCATGTATTGAACTTCATCTATATACGGGCTTAAAATGAGAATGTAATAGGATTCATTGTACACAGGAGACATGACGTCATGATGATGAAGGGGGAGGAGGGCGGGGGTGGCATGTAAGATTGCTTGTCAAAACCACTGTAAATCCTTAGAGCTTCTCAACGCCGCGATTTCCCTTTTGCATTTTCTATAAACTAGGGAGAAAACTTTACAAGACGTTTGAGAGATAAAAAAAATATATATAAAAGAAAAAAAGAGAAGGAAATAAAAAGCTATTTTGGTGAATAAAAACACGTTTGTTGGTCGATTTGAAATTCTAAACTGTGAGGGTTGAAGAAATATATTATATTTTTATACATAAAAAAAAGAGGGTCTGTCATCGCTTGGCTTTTGTGAATACGCAAGTAAGGGTATGAAGATGTGACATCTTGCCCTCTTTTCAATCGTGTAAAATTTTCTATCGTCTCTCCAACCCCCGTGTGTAAATTTCCTACTCAGAGATGCCACTTGTTTGTTATCAAAACGTATTTTAGTGCTTTCAAAATGAACTAGTTCTGTCAGAGGCAATAAACACGGGAATACGTCACAACTCCACTGACCCGAGACTTGACATGCTGCTAATTAATGGTTTCACTATAAAGTAGTAAACATTGCCAATTTTAATTTAATATAAATTACAGAAAGTTCTAATTTTTCTCTTGTGAATCACAAGTTGTTTATAATAATAAAAAAAGCTTCAATTCTTATAATAATAATAATAAAATGTTTTACAAACTCTCACAAAATCTTACTTGACATGGGCTATTATTTTTCATACTATAATTATACACACATTTTTTTTACGTTAGTAGTTGGATGTTAATCAAGAACTCGTGCTACAGAATTAATAAGTCAACTTGAGGGATCAAAATATCATATAAAAAAAAAAGGTTCAATATAATGATAATAATTTATTATTTTATGCATATGGCATTCGGTAATTTACAGAGTGATCGAAAGACGGCAGCAGTAAGGACGATGCGAATTATTGTGACATAACTATCTCTTTTAAATGTATATAGAGATAAAAGACTAAATAATTAATGTAACTAAGCCTTTATTATAGGACAGATGTATACCAAATGATATGGAATTGAATTTTATGGAGAACTTATAATAACTTGCTCTTTAGTTTATTATGTGCAGTATAAAAAATGTAAGCGTTTATGAAATAAAAATTTCAATTAATATTATTTTAATATTCTTAGTTCATGTAATTACTATTAAATGGCATAATATAGTTCTGGTTGAATAAAAAAGCTTCTAAAATTATTTGTATATTTCTTTTAAACATTCAATATAGCTGTTATGTTACTGAATGGCAGAAATACTAATTAATAAATATAAATATTTTATTAATTATTTAAATTACTTATAAATTTATTTTGAAATATAATACATAATATATAATATATATATTAAAAATCTATCAAAATTATTATTAAAAAAAATATTACAAGCATTGGGGTGCCGTTAGAAATAATAAAGGGGTAAGGGTATGCAACTCGCATCACACCGTGGCTGCAACGTTGGCCTAGCCACCAGGCGCTACAGAGGGCGCCTAATGCCGGGTAGCGCCACGCACGCTGCCCCTGGCGCGCATCTCCCCTCCCTATGCTGAACAGCCCCCTTCCTTGCCGTCAATAAAATCGCCCTTCTCTTTGCCGCCGAGGGCTGTGATGACGAATGCCACACAAAGAAATGAATATTCCAATTTGTTTAATTAAAGTACAACTCAGGAGTGGCTTTTACTAATGTAGTGGAAAATTATTTTTTTTAAGGAAAAATGCATACATTTCAGTAAATTGTAACAAAATTTTAGAAACTGCATGTATAAATTATGCTCTTGTGGAACAGATATTTATTTATAGCCTTAATTTTTGTTCTTTGTAAGGGGCATTCACAAAGCCTTAAGGCGGATTCAGATGGCGACAACGGCGATGCGACGCGATTTTGACGTAAAAGCTGTGAAATCCTATGCGGCGGCGAATTCGCCGGTAATCGCGTTAATTACGATGCTCTTTTTCTTTTAATCGCCCAATATGGCCGCCAATGGATGTTTAAAGCAAGTGCGCATTATTCGCGTCGCGTCGCATGGTAAAAATCGTCATGTGAATCCACCTTTAAGGCCACAATTAAGGCTCAATAATTTAAGACCAGAAATTTTGGGTCTTAAAAACACGTCTAAAATCAAGCTTTATAAATTATCGAGCCTTAAATGTGGCCTTAAGACTTTGTGAATGCCCCTTACATGTATGTTTTTTTTATCCATGTAGTATAGTTTTAATTAAATTAAGTTATATCTTCAAAATATGACAATTAAGTATTCAATCAATAATGAATTTTTAATCAGTTGTGATTTTAATTCTTAAAAATTTCAATGAATTTCATGATTAAACATTGCAGAAAGAGGAAACCGTTCTATAAATAATAAAAACTATAATAATTTGGGAGATGTACATTAAATATTGATTTTCCTCGATTGACAATGTCATATTCTACGGTTAGAATGGTTTCTTTTAGCAGCTAAGAAAAAGGGGAGGAGGGGGGGGGAAAAGGGCAAAAATACTATAGCAGATAGAAGAAGCAAAGATATCAGAAAAAGAGGGAGAAAAAGAGAAATATATAAGAAATAGAACATAACTTTATTTCTCTTCGCATTGCTGGCTATTTCTGACCGTCTTTCTCCATAATTCAACTTCACCCCTATACACAACCATATATAAAAAGATCATACTCTATAGGCATATACAATGATCTAAACCTGCATGAGCTTTAGCATATCGCTATATGGCTGCTACAAATCAGAAGCAGTCATATCAAAAAGATGCAAGTTATATAATATTTTCCGATATATAAAATATAATATTATATAATATTTTCTGATATAATAATGTTTTCTTGCATCGGAGACCCTCGAAATGATATTGAGTGATCTTGCTATAATAGTTATTATGGTATGAGAATCCGAGCAACCATCAGAAGCATTCGATTGCACATGGCAGGTTGGTGGAACATCACTGGCAACTCTTTTTTTTTTTTTTCTTCTTCTTTCAATTCCTTACCAATCAGACAATCAAGTCGAGCACATCTGATATTTGATTTCCGAACTTATTGAAAAATTCTTACAGACATTTTGATTATAACATCAATTCCATATATATCATTTGAGATTACATTTCTTCCAATATTATATATATATATATTTTTTTCGTTTTTTGTATATTATTACTATATCAACAATATAATATTGCTTATAAGATATCATAGATAGATTTGAACTTTAGATGTTCTTGAAACTTTTTAAGATATAAAAAAAGTTCTATGTAATATTGGATTCAATGAGAAATTGAATACAGAAAAACAACATCATTACTATTGCAGTTTTAGAAAAGGATAATGATCAAGAAAACTTATTTGACATGAAATAAATATTTTTTAAGCTTCTTGTATAGCATAAAATGTAGCTAATGGGTGCGATTCTTGAAGAAGTTAGCCAGGTTTCTAGCCACGTTTAGCTTAACACGCAAAACAGGAATAGTTAAACGTGGTTAAGTTAAACGTGGTTAGAAACCTGGCTAGCTGCTTCGTGAATCGCGCCCATTATATTTTGCAGCCAATTTCATGATAACAATAACTTTGTAACATGTCAAATTTCGTAAAACGGAGTGAACTAATTAGAATATTCAAAGTTGGTAAACAATGCACGTATTTGCAAGCAGTGTCTCCAGCTGGTGCCAGCAGTTTGTTATTCACTGAACGGCGAAGAGGGTGGGGGATCATCCCGGGTGATAGACGGCCGGGCGAGAGAGATGAGGCGATCGATCGCGGCAGCACGAGAATGAAAGAGCGATCTAAAGTGACTCGTACTTTCACACCAATCCCATACATTTCTGTCACTGTGGCAGACCAGCCAACTTGAGACCAAGCCACAGTCTTATCCACGTGTGACTACAAAAATAAGACATTTCTTAGAAAAGCGAATTCCTTTCTTTAATCGTATATGTTTCTATGATGGAGATGTAACTAAAAAATCTAGAGTATCATTATATTCAAACAAACAATGAAACACTTCAGACAGATCAGAACAGATTCTCATAGGCAAGCAAGTATTATAATATACACGTTTTTGAAATTGAAAATCATTAATTATCATTAATAAACAAATCAATTTGTGTTTTTTTTTTAAATCCTTAATTGCTTAATTCAAGACCAATGTCTAAAATTGTACAATGTTGAATGTTTGCATACAAATTGTACACCAAGTTAAATCAACATTGGGAAAATATATTAAATAAGTTCCCTTTTCGAATGATATAATTTGGAATGCATATTTTAAATTTTTTTTTTCTAAAAAAATATATTGCCTTTCATGCAACATATATAATATATATATTATATATATATATATGAAAACCATTTTATTTTTTTCCTTTTTTCAAATTGAGGGTGGTGAATCCATTATTCCAGTTGTGCTGGCATTGCGTGCGTGTCTCTGCAACAAAAGCCTACTAACATCGCCATATTATCCTTGCTTGGCTAGAGAGAGAGAGAGAGAGAGAGAGAGAGAGAGAGAGAGAGAGAGAGAGAGAGAGAGAGAGAGAGAGAGAGAGAGAGAAGGCGCCATATTATTCCTACAAGAAGGTTTCACGCGAAGAGAACACGTTGGGTCGGGCGGGTTGCCTGCCTACTGCATCAGGTTCCGCCAGCATCGATCCGTCGTTTATTTCTCTCCCTCATACATAGGCAGCAGCAGTGAGCAGCATCCAAGGTGGGGGTGGTTTCCATGACAACGATTCTGAGGACTCTGCAATAACATCTGAGCCTGCACACCACCAGCCAGCCTTGCCTAATATCACTTTCTCGTCGTCGCACACTCTCCCAAGATAACCAAGAAAAATGACCAACTTTTTTAAAACAAATATTTTTTCTTTATAATAAAAATAAATATTGTTTTATTTATGATTGTCTTTCTTTTCTTTATATTTGTGTGTGTATTGTGTGTTTCTTTTTACCTTATTTTTTTCCCCAAAGAGGAAGATATTATTTAGTTGGGGCAGTCAGAGTTTTCTTCGTTCTTGTTAGCGTCTCTCTCTCTCTCTCTCTCTCTCTCTCTCTCTCTCTCTCTCTCTCTCTCTTTTCTCTATAGTCACTTGCAATAATTGGCTGAGTCCTCTTGAGATGCTCACCCCACCCCCACCACCCCTAATGCACACACTGTTTTCCTGACCCACCCCCAAAGTTGGGGGATACTACGACGACATCCAATCAGAGGTAGACAAACTCTAGCAAGAATCTCTAATGGCACGTTTAATTAACAATGCTCCTTTGAAATCTAAGTTAAAAGCATTTCCTATCTAGGGGGTTGAATTAGAAAGAAGGAGTAGAGATTAAAGATAAGAATCTATCCACAGTTTCATTGGGAAATTAAACAGGAACTTTGTTAAAAAAGCAAATTTTAAAATTACAATCTCAAATTCACTACTATAATATTATCATAATATAACAAAAATATATAAAAAAATTGTTTCCCCTCTTTTTATATCTTATAATAATAATCTAAAAACTTGTAAATTCAGCAAAAATAAGACAACTTTGACTAGTTTCCTGTCTAGGCATGTCCCCTCTGGTATATGGCATGCAGTTCCGTGTCCACATTCAATAATGGGATTCCGTGTCCGGCGAGCACTGGCTGCCGCGAGCAAGCATGCAGTAAGAAATAGGATGCTCTTCCATATCTCTATGTGACGGACATTTGTGTACGACTCTCTTATACATTGGGGGGAAATCATAATGCGGGAGGGGGGAATAAAAATAAATTCTCTATTCAACATGAGATGTGACGTCACTGTGATCTGCCTCTAAGGACCTACGCTTGTCAAACAAGATTGCAGAGAGAAGCAAAAATGTCACTTGCTTTTTATTCCTTATGGACTACATAACAACAACAACAAAATCTCTGTGCCAGGGGATCGGTTGCCTAGGACACCTCCAACAACAAATAATACAAGAAATAAGAGATTGAGATAAAAAAAATATTATATATATTTCTTCTTCCACCTTAAAGTTTTGTTTTTAAGTTGACATCGTGTCTTTCTACTTGTGTTATGTATGTTACTAAAGCTACATAGGCATTTCTCTATAATCTCTCTCTATGGGTATAAGAAACAATGACATGAGCTGGACCACACTAAACTCCCTGGAGAGAGAGAGAGAGAGAGAGAGAGAGAGAGAGAGAGAGAGAGAGAGAGAGAGAGAGAGAGAGAGAGAGAGAGAGAGAGAGAGAGAGAGAGAGAGAGAGAGAGAGAGAGAGAGAGAGAGAGAGAGAGAGAGAGAGAGAGAGCAGCTAGCTAGCTAGTGCACAAAAACCAATCTCGCTGAATGCTACATCCACGCAACGTAGAATAATAGAACATGGAAAAATCTCCCACAATATACCTCCTTCTTTTTCTTCTCCAACCTCTTCTACATTTTATTTCTTTTATTTGATTTCTTTTTCTACTTTTTTTTTCTATCGTATTGGACAAACAACTTGCCACCAACGTGCTAGACTTTCTTTTTAGAAACCCTTTAGTTACACCCAATTATTTTGAATAACATTGTATACAACACTCTGCTTGCCATCACTGTTGGATCTATTCAACATTACACAAAACATACATACAAACTATTTTTTTTTATTTATTATTCAATGTATTTAAAAATATATATAATATAAAAAAAAACTTCCTTCACTATTGACACCAACGACGTCAAGTTTTAAATTTGGAATTGCCTCAAGGTGCAACGATGTTTCATTCACTTCGAATATATATATATATATATATATATATATATTACATGGGAGTAGACGACGCCTGACGATGGAGGGGGGGGACATTGCCAGACACCTAGCATCCTTGGACAGATTAATTTCCGTGACTGTAAGCGTGAGACGACTGAGATGGGAGACGATCACCAGAATCTTATTTAAAATTTCATTGATGATTTGCTTTTTTCAATTGTTATATAGTAAAAATTCTATTGAATGTAATATTTCATGGTATAATTTGTTTGGAATTATTATTTTTGAATGCCAAAATTCACATGATTGTCCCATTCGTTGATAAATTATCAATAAAATAAATGAAAAAAAAAATAATGATTTAGTCTTTATTTCTATATAGAAATAAAAGACAATGGAATTGTTTTAATTATAATTTCAATACGCGTCCTTTTTAGAAAAAATAAAAGTAATATATTTTATTCAAGTCTTTATATATAAAACCTCACTATCTTTTGCTGCTCTTGTGTTATACGCGTGCAATACACGTGCGTGAGTGCCTCTTGTGTGTTGATGGAGTGACCCCCTCACCCCACCCGTGCGATCTTGTTCATGAGATGGGGATACACCGTAAGAGAAGATGAAGGCTTTTACCGCATCCAACTTAAGAGTAAAAAAACCGGTCATAGCTGAACAAAAAAAAGAAAAAAAAAATAGAAATAAAAGTTTAACCCCTTCTTGTGTCGGCGGGTCTTGTTTTGTGTACAAACACACACGTGACTATCATCAGGTTGTGTATGACACCGCGAGACAACACACACGCGGCATCAAGAAGACACGCGGCCATTCGAATCAACCAAACGAAAAAAGGGTTAAACATTTTTTTATATCAACTATCTATAAAAAAAATCACGGTAGCTTGCACTCAGGTATTTTTATATGTTTACAATATATACGAGTGTTAAAAAAAAAGGCTTTTTGTTAAATGATTATCAAAAGGAAATTAATCTTCTATAAATGTGAATGTATAATAGTTTACAAATTAAGTTAATAAGATTATAATATTATGCTATCAAAATAATTTCAAGTGAATCTCAGCATTTATTTTGTTTATAAAACAAAATCGTACAGTATAAAAATATTAAAGTGATTGCAGCATGTCCTAATTTGAGAGGTTTTCTACACCATTAAATCAAAATGAAAGGTGATTTAAATAATTAAATTGACCGGCTATTCTGGTGACCATTCACAGGTGCACAGGGGTAGGGGTGGTTTATTACATCGTGACGACCCCCGTGTCGTGATAGGGCACGCCCCCCACCCTCATCCTTCGTCTAATTGGTTCTGATCACGCACATATGGCTATAGCAAATTAAAATCGACAAAAACTGCAAACGTCTAAAATTTTAGATATTTCCTGCTTTCGATAGTTTTCAGCTTTGAACGATTTTAGTTAAATATAGACGTTTTATTCAATACATATTAAAGACAATAAACGCCCTGAAACATTATATACTTGTAAGAATCTAATAATAATATTAGTTGTTCTTTTGATCTTTGGACAACGTTTAAATAATTTTTTTTTTTTTTTTTTTTTACTTTATATAAAAAAAAAAACTACCATTGTGTGAAATATGTTTCAAAGGATTGGGTTTTAAAATATCTCTCCCCTGCATATTTTAGAAAATCCTATTGGTGGATTGAAGTTTTTTAAAAAAAAGTCTCCTATGATCTCATTTGACTACAAAAAGGGAGGGGCTTGAACGATCTATTCTGCATATTGCGAGGGTGGCTTGCGTAACGGTCTGCCTACACTCCAGGGGTAGAATCTCCTTTTCCCTACAGATCACCAATCAAACCGCGGGGAGCGACGACGTATCCTCCTTCAAAGCAAAGTCTTCCTTTTTTTTATTTTCTTCAAGACGTAATTTAAAGAAATATTTTTTTAACCAATAAAAAAGCTTCTTTAATATATAACGTTATATTATGGCGCATATCTTGCAAGAAGCACATAGCAGAAAACATCCCTGCAATGTAGTGATAAGCTTGGACGTGAGCAGAGCGTCAGACTCGCATTTGTAACGAAGGAGAAGAAGCGAGAGGGAGTTTTTGTGTGGGGAAAATAGAAGAAAATGAGGAGTAGAAAGAGAAAGAAAGAAGAGAGAGAAGGGATGAAAATCTTGCAGACACGGAGGAGCTAGGGAAAGCTCGTCTCCAAGTGTAATCGCGAGCAGCGACGTCTTGTGAAAGCCCCCACCCCCACCCCCTCCCACTCTTCACGTCACACAAGTCCCTGGTAGCATCGCCGTGGAGCTCCAGCAAAATTGCTTCCAATATCTCACCGCTTCTCCAGCAGCCTAGCTCGTAGGTCCATCTGACCACACGCACAAATAATAATGTACACGTCAGGCGCGACAAAACTCGTCGTGCAACCAGAGAAACAAAACTCAAATAAAAAATATGAGAAGTTGACGTTGCGCATTATTGAGTTTTTCAATATAAAATTCTGTCATACATTCTGTGATGTATGGATTCATTGATTTTTGTATTCAGTCGATAATTTTTTAATATAGAAATCAAAGTTATAAATTATTATTATATTATATAAGTTTTAATATAATATTTATTAAGTTTATATAACTTTTTTTTTTAATGAAAACTTATCAATTATAAAGTTATATATTCTCTTTCTTAGTAAATTTATCAAATAAATATTTTATAAAAAAAAAAAAATTGAATTTTCTTCTAAGAAATATAAAAATACTGGTTCTCATTCAAATAAATTATTATCATTTATATTTTATAAGTTAATCTCAAGTTATGAGAAGTAAATAAGGATTTTTCTCGGCAAGTTATTGCATTATTTAGAGCGTTTTCTTTGCTCACTGTGGCAAGTCTTGCGGGGCGAATAAAGCCAAGTTGCTGCTTGCTTGCCTGACGGGACTAGGACTACTACAACAGTATAAAAGACAGCAGCTAGCAAGGGGTTTAGCGACGTTTTCTAGAGAAGGCGTCTACCAAATAAAGATAACTGGCTAGAACCTCTTGTGATGTGATAGAAGTCCCCCCCCCCCTTTGTTGCCTCCATTCTTACTTTTTAGGCTTAAAGAATGGCCATAATCAATATAAAACACTAAACCTCACAACAAAATTAGAACACAGTATTATAAAAAAATTAATACCAATAATAATACTAATTTTACAAGCAAACACATCGTTATCAAATTTATTGCGAAATTTATAGATTTTTTTTCCATACTCTATATATATATTCTTTTATAATACTAACTTCAATTATGTGACCTAAATGTTTGATAGAACGTGGGACGCATTCAAAGATCGTATAATAAAATATATGTAGTAGAGTAGTCATTTGTTTTTGCTAACAATTATTTTAATGACAATCAGCTTCGTTAAGAACAACGAGTACAATAAAATATGTCTCAAACAACTATAACAAAAGAATCTTACATACTTATTGAAATAATATATAGGTCTATTTTTTTTAAAAAAAATCTTCTCGCCTATGAGTAAACGTTAGAATATATACACACAAGTGCAATAAACCTAAATGTAATTAAAGATAGCAATAAAGTTGTATACATCAAGAGAAACCGATAAAAAACATTAGAGACACAATTTATTATTCATTAGGAGATGAAGGTAATGAAACTTAAGTTATAAAATTTTAATATCTTTTCTCTCTATTTTTTTGTGTACACATTTTTCTTTTATTTTTATGTCACAAAAGTTATATAAAAGCAACAAAAGGTTATGCATTGATTAATATATTATATTTAAAATATAAGACTTAATGAACCAAAGAGGGACATGCCGATCATGCAGATGATAATAATACTATATATATGCAAATGAGAAGACCAAGAAATTAACTAAGATTGATGTTCGAAAGAAAATATTTTGGTATGGGGACTATACAATGCAGGTGATCAATTTTGTCTGTGTTAAAGAGAATTGTCTTTTTCTGATCAACATAACAAGTGATTAATTATAATATGTATATATTTTCCTGCAGTATATTATAGATGTAATATTTTACCATGATTTTTGTGTGTCAAGACAATATTTACAATTATAAATGAAAAATATTACGTACATTAAATATACAAAAACGTAAAAATCTTCTGATATCATCTGTTTCTTTAATAGCGAGTAAAAAAGTATTATAATATTAATAAGATTTAGAAAATTGTAAACTGAAAGAACTGATTGATTTTGGTCCGGAAAAGTTTAATTTGTTTATTAAGTGTTGGTTACGGAAACAAAGTCTATAACTTAGTTTGGTAGTATCGGAAGAAGAAGAGTTTGTTAGAGCAGCCTAATGACACCGTCGGGCCGAACTGCTTGCTGTGATCGCCGAGCGGCAGTTCGTTAGTTGCTACTGCCAGACATTGATATAGCGGAGCCGCGCGCAGAGAATGACAAATTAGCAGCATCTCATCTCAAAGTCTCTCCTCACACAAAACTTTTTCCCCACTCAGTGAATCTCGTACTTACACGTTAGTTTAACATAAGCACGTGCATCACGACTTTGGAGAAAATCAGCCACTTTGTTTGACAATCCTCGCTCAATCTCTTCTACTGCTGCATGTAAGACATAAGACAAACTTCTTTCATTTACGTAAAGAAAAATACCACAGAAATCACGTAAATCCACGTAAATTCTTATAATTCTTTTTGTTTTGTTTTTATGTAAGGTGTTGTAAAAAAAAGTAAACTTTTTTTTTTAAAACATTCAAAAGCTTTCATCTTTTATATGCAGAGCCAGTTTGGTAATATGTTTTGTGAATTCTTTTCAAGGTGAGCTTGCAGGAATTACAATCACTGAATTGTTTTTGTTAACTCTATTGTAAAAATTTATTTTAAAGAAATACATTTTATTTATATTAATATATTTTTTAAGATACGAGAAAACATACATTCTAAAATATAATAAAATAGCTTTAACAGGCTAATATTTTAAATTTAATAAACTCAAATTTTAACTTAGTTATAGAATTTATTAGGCTTTTCTATATTTTAGTTCTGGTAATGACCACCACAAACGTGGCAGCAGTTGCTAAAGAGATGGTAACATAGAAGCAGACTGGAGAACGAGAAGGGACCCTCCACCACGCGCGTAACCCCGTCAGAAAAAGACGACCAATAAAAATGCTCAGCATTCCTATAAAGCCTAAATTCTCTTTGGAAAACCTTTTTTTTTATTATTTATTTTTTCATCACGAAAGTTTTTTAACCAAATATTTAGCAAGTAAAAAAGGTTATATTATATACATAAGACCATGAGTGGCGCCGAACTTTTAGATTTGTGACTATAGATAAGGGAGGATGTAACATGTATGCATGCTGAGAGGGATGACATGTTGCGTCAGGTAGGTATTGGCGCCCGTGTTAGCGCCTCCGACCTGATCATTCATCAGGGTACCTCGCCCTGTCAGGTCAGCAACATTAAATTGAGTCACCTCACACAAACACTGTTGCTAAAATATAAAACTATTTTCATATCTCGTGTCAATCATCCTAGCTTTTGTCACAAAGTGACATTTTCCCTGCATCGTCGGTTGTTGTTGGAAACAAGTTCTTAGCTCAAGTAACTTTTCATGGCATTGAATTAATCATTATATTTAATATTCATTATGATTAATTTATAAGCATAGCGCAAGTTTTATTGCAAAAACAATCCATATCATTAAAAAAAATCGATTTATCCGATGCTGTATATATTTTAAATGCATGCAGAAGCTATACGTTTGAAAATATTTACTTCATTACTATATTATTGTATAATAATCGGAATAGAAAAATTAATTCAAGTTTTGATAAATAATTGGTTAACAAAATAAGATAATTCAATGTTTTTCTTAAAAAAAAAATCCCCCTTAAACTTAATTATTTCACATGGCATGAATATAATTGCATGTGATATTTTTGCGAGGGTTGTATATAAGAAGACCCCCTTTCGACGGAGAGCAAACACGCTTCTATATCCCTGCATGCAATCCCAACTGCAGCTCTGCAGCAGCGTGTATGCAGCATCCCCTGCTGCAGCTTCGCGATAATTACTGTCCAAGATCGATACCACGAGTGTCTCTGCCTGACACTGACGTCACAGACACAATAATTGCGAAGTCGTGTAAAACGATTGATTAATTATAAATAATTTCATATCATGTACTGTTCTTCATTTTTGGATTTAACAGAAAAACTTATAGTAACAAAATATTAATATTAATATTATTAATATTAATAACACAATATTATTAATATTGAAAATAATTTTGAAAAATAATTAAACTTTAGTACTGCATAAATTCATATTATATATAGGAAATAGCACAAGATGGAAGTAAAGTTAGCTTAAATTATATTATTACACTCTGGTGACAGAGGACAAAGGTTGTGTTAGGGATGTAAAGAAGAGTCTAAAACGACGATATTGTGATAGTTGGGCGGTAGTAGCACCTGATCCATCGTGCGGCAATAAAACACGGGATAAACAGCCGCGCATCGTGGGGAGGAGGGGGGCTCTCTCGGGCTATATCATCCTATCATCCACAGCAGCAGCGATCGCTGTACCATCACCACTCGCTGACGTCGCGGCAATAAAACGAGAGAGAGAGAGAGAGAGAGAGAGAGAGAGAGAGAGAGAGAGAGAGAGAGAGAGAGAGAGAGAGAAGAGAGCAGCTGGAGATAAATAAAAAAAAAACGTAATACCTGGACCAAACATGCAGAGTCCCTACAATCTTTGTAAAAAAATACACATTTTTAAACTAGGTTTATTACACCATTAAAAAAAATGACATGTTAAAAATATGGGTAAACATTTTGTTATTTTAAGCTTTGAATCATTTTTAATTTTTTATCATAACTGATATAATACGCGCGTGCTTGATAAAACAATAAATTTGTAAAAATATTTATTTTTTATATTTCTTGTTCTTGTAAAAATAAACTATGTAACATACATAAAATATGATGTATAAACAGATTACAGACTTTTTATTCAATTTAATTAAGAAGCTGAAGTTTCATTAATTAATAATTAAAACTAATTTTTTTAATTCCATGGCCGCACAAATCTGTTTTTGCTGGCTGCTCTCTAGTGACAAAGTTATCAATCATTTTATATTTTAGTTGCTCTTCTCGAACTCATCATTTCCCATCTAAATCTTGGAACTGAATCAATACAAGTCAGCCATCGTATAGGTTCAAGTATACTTTTCAACACAAATAAAGAAAAAAAAACATGTATTTTTTCCCCTTAAAAATATTATTTTCTTTCTCCAGGCAATACAGAAAACATTCAACAATATTTTATGTTCTTTTTTTTTTCCCCGTTAACAAAATCCATTTATAATCACAAATTTTCATTACATCAATATTAGATTTCGTTTTTATAACATAACAAAAAAAGGACAATTTTTTTATATTTTTTTGAAAGGGAACAAATTTTGTTATGTTATTGGAGTATTCTTAAGTAGAGAAATATTACATTTGAGAGGGAAAAAGTTGGCACATTGTAAGTCCAAATATTACCTTTCCAATATATATATGAGCTCGGGGCCATGCAGGCTAAAGTCAAAGCTAGGGCTCCTTGACTTCTGGAAACAAGGTTTCAGATAATAATAAAGTTCCCGTAGATAATACACAATCTAAACAGAGAAAGTATCCTCCTCCTCCTTCGTATGATTTTTCTAGCTTTTTTTTTCTTCTTTTTCTCATAAATGTGATTCTGTTGCTCGAAGCACAGCGCTTTATATTGCTTTCATAACGACATACCCGTAGCTGGGTGGTTGCCTTCAGGCATTGGGTGGGGGTGGAGTCCCCATGAGTCCAGGGGTGAAAGGCTAAGGGTGGATAAAAATAGTCACAAAAATGTATTTAAAATTGTATTTTTCTCCACTTTTACTATATTCCATTTAAACTCCTTTAAAAAAATTTAGTGGCAGGTTTTAAAATTAAAAATATGTAGGATAATAATTTCTGGTTTTATTCTTGATATTTTTCCATTTATTATTATATATAGCATAAAAAAAGTTCCTGATAAGTTTTTTTGTTTTGTTTTTGTTTTTTTTTTTTTTGTAAAGATCATATGGGTTTTTGAGATTAACTTTGACTTCATAGTTTTAGGAAAAGGATTTTCAAGTAAAAGTTGTTAGGAAAAGTCGAACGTACGTGTGTGCTTTTCCTTGCTGGAGTTATACGTCCTGTTCAATCTAGCCTCTCGTGTCCTGGCTAATGGAGGGGTCAAGCTGCCTCCTAGCTGCTCTGCAGCCATTTTGCCAGGCAAATGCTCCACAGAAGGGGGAAAGAAGTAAAGGAGCTATACTCCCCCACGCACATGCTCTCTTTTGCTACCCCAATTTTATGTTTCCTTTTTGCCTTTAGGCATGTCCGACCAAAAACTCCGCATAGTATCAAAATTATGCGCAATCACACAATCGGGCGAGTAGCCAATGTTAAGTAGGGGTGTGTGCGGACATTTTAGAGTAGGTAGAAGAAAGGAAAAAATAAATAGAATATATAGAAGAAGGTGGGTGTAGCATGGAGGGTTAGCAAAAAGGAAAAAAAAGGAGCTGAGTGGCTTTTGTGTTGCTGCGTTGCTGGCTTTTCCTTCAGGGCACTATAGGCACAGAAGCACAGGCATGGAATAGCACACATACACAAGAGAGCACAGAATCGAGTTGAAAACTTTTTTCTCTTTCTCTCTCTCTCTCTCTCTCTTTTCCTTCAATAAGAAGTCACATCTCTTCAGCATTTTTTCCCTGTTTTCTTCTACTTGTTATTTTGAAGCACGAAATAAAAACGCAGCAGAGAATCTCTAGCTGTGGGGTCAAGAGTTGGAGGAAATAATGAAACTCTTCGCTCAAGGAATGTCGCGAGCATTGCGTAAATATGTCCTTCTTTCTCTCTTCCTTGCGTAATAGCAAAGCTTTGTATGAAAAAGAATCAAATAATATAATAAAGATTTTAACTGCAAAACTTTCTGGACATTTGGAGATTAAAAAAAAAAAACAATAAAAAGGCATTAAAACTCGTTTGATCGCTATGTGCCATAAACAAACAAAAAAACTATATAATTTGGCTTGGATGGAATTTTCGTCTAGTTTTTGTGTTTTATTTTCTGCATGCAAAGCTTGTTGTTTTCTGCGAGTGTCCTTGAGTTTAGTCGAGTTGCGAGGGTGGATTTGACGACCTTTCTGTCAACCCCTCCCCTTGCAGAGATGCCCTCATCTCACACGCAAAGCAGGCTTGCAATGCATATGCCTACCCTCTTTCACTATATATATATATATATATATATATATATATATATATATATATATATATATATATATATATATATATATACGATGCATGCACTCAAATACTGTGAAATTACATTTTTACATTAGTAAAAACCAATTGAACATTCAATAATAAAAAATTAAATAATATTTTGAATATTTAATTAAAATGTACAAATTATTCATAATTATATGTAAATTTTTATGTCATTTAGTTAATTATTGAGAATGAGTAAGAAAGTTAAGGCTGTCTGAGAGAGTGCAAAAGACAGGCAATTTGGTGCCGGCAGTAGTCTTGGGGCGAGGGTGGGGCTAATGAATTGGCCGGCCAGTGGGCAAGCCAGCAGCGCCACGCACGGCGCGGAGAGCGATCAAGCCGCCGAGGAGGAGGAGAGGAGGCTGCAGATCAATACTAGCAGGACCGCCGTTCTGTGTGCTCTCACTACCCCTCGCTCAGAGACGCAACCCTGCCCGAGTGTGCTTGCCTGCTTGCTAGACCGACAGCCTTATGGAAAACCAACAGCTGGAAATGAAAGAGAAATAGATGGATCTCATTCAATATGGCCGACAACCGCATGCCAACCGCGATTAAAATAAGACAATATAATATAGAAATACTTCAAATTATATACGTATAACATTTTAGTATCATTTTTATATGATAATTTTGAAAACAACAACATTCTGTTTTCAGTGTTTTTAATTGATTTGCTCCGTTTTTGCATACTGCCTGTTTTTTATGCAACCTGCAATGCATCGGCGCTAGAAAAGTTGCTGCTCTACTGGATTTTAGTAAATTATTTTCCCAGTATAAACAGATCAATATACTGCATGCATGATTTATAAACTATAAAAAAATAACGTTGAATATTCCGTTCGTTCGTATCTATATGGCTTATCCTCTCAGTAAGATTTACTACTATTTCCGATAATATCACCAGCCCTGTAGCCACAAACTTGAGGCTGCGTGGATTTTATGAATGTTTATTTTATTTATTTATTACTTTGTGTCGTCACGAGGAGGTCCCGCCCAGTGACCGATAACACCTGCAGCCGCGGCACACGTGACAAAGTCGCACCCGCCCATCACGCCTGCAGGAAGTGACAAGGTGACAACTTCACAATTCCTTATTAATAAGATTGCGTGTTAAAAAGTTAATTTAATTTAATGACAAGTAATTTTTTATCACTGCAATTTAAAAAATAAGAGATTTTAATCTAATTTAATTAATCAACACGTATTAGAAGGTCTTCATATATGTGATATATATATATATATATATACAAAAATTATATGTAAAGAAAAATACTGTAATGAACTTTAATTTTATCTTATAATTTTAACACGAACTCTGTAATTAGTAATTGCTAGCAATTATAAAAATCTGTGTACTCAAGTACACGCTGATAAACTATATTTGATTTGATAATCAGAGAAAAAAACTTGCACTTTTTTTTTCTTTATTTGTAATTGTACCTTTTATCTTCGGTTCAAACTCTCTGTTTATTAAAAAAAAAAAAAAACAAGCTTGCAATTATATTAAAATTTCACACACATGAATTGAAATAAGTGCTTTTTATCTTCCCTCTGACAATCTTTTTAATATACAGTACATAAACTTGGATAAATATTACATGTACTTAAAGTTTTATAATAATAAAGAGGTTTTTAAGAGTAAAGTTTTTAGAAAGATTGTGTAATAATAATACGGGAAGAAGGCTAGACTATCACCACATATATAGTTATCTATAAAGCAAGGAGGGGGGGTTCACACTACAGGGGGTATTGTACAGGAGCTTTACACTCCTCTTTGGTCATTCGTCACCTCGGCTGCTGCTTTATCAGAGGTGATTTATTATTCCTTGCTCGCACCCGCACGGTTGCTGCTGCATTACCAGGGCTTTGTAGCGCCACGAGCAGCTCTTGGTGCCTCCTAGCTCCTCTATATATGACGGCCGGGGATCAGAGACGTTTTTTAATAAAACACCGCCAGCTTGAAATATACGACACCGCGTATGAGTTTGTGAAATGAGACAAGCGATGAGTGATTGTCACAACGATATTATAGCCACAACAAAAAAAAATCTTAGTTTATTATTATGATATTATACTATATTACGAATGTGAAAGATTATTTAATAACTCCATCAAAAGTATTGATAGAAATTATATAATATTAAATTATAATTATTCAATTATAAAATTATTATGATTTATTAAGAAGGTCATATTAAATGTAAAAATAAGTTTTTATAAAGATATTATAAATCTTGTTAAGATTTACAATTTAAAAGATAATAGCTTAAATGGAATACTGCACGTTACACCTGGGATAGTTTAATCAGTTAGGTCATAAAGTGCAGCTTACCTGCAGTTAACGCTCAAATGCAGCAATATAAAGTTGAATTAATTTAATATCACCTTGAAAAGTTTTGTATTTCATCCTTTAATTTCATGTTATAAATCTGTTGAATTGCAGTAGGTGCGCTAACTGAGCTTTTTGATTTCAAAGTTGTTATCTACTGTCCATGTGATACTAAAAACTTAAGACTTCCGGTGGGATAGAGAAGTTAATTCAAGTGTAGTTTGTTGGAAGTACTTGCAGTCAGCACCTTCTCGTGAGTCATAAAGTAGCAGCAACAAGACGTAGAGTTGGCTCTCATAATTGAGCTGTTACTTGGCCGCTGCCGCCGCGAGTTGGCCGCAGGCGGAAACTAAGCTGGATAAGATAGAGCAGTTTCGTTACCATAGTCCTGTTTCAGTTAAATGAGCAAGAGCACGACTCCTCGGGCCATGTAATGTGATGAGTTACTTTGCTAATAATAAAGTAACATGATTCTATATAATGTATTTTAACATTAAGAGCTAAACGCTTCGATAATGCATTTATATTGTCAGATACATGTATGTGTATAAATTATTGCGAGTTTGAAGTTATGTTTTGTGGTTAATTGAGATATTTTCAAAGGAATATAAATGTACAATATTATAACATTATAATATGATGTAGAAGGTCAACAGCTGTTCAATGTCAAGTTATTCAATAAAATTAAAAAATACACGTAATAACTATTATAATACTGTGCTAAATATTATTATATAATTAAAACGAAGCTCAAAATTTAATTCATAAAATTATAGTTTTTCAACATTTTCCCCTCTTATATGAAAAAAATCTTATTTATAATCTATTCTAATCTGACATTACTAGTAAGTCTTTATTTCCCTAATACTAAAATCCCATGCGAAGGCCGTGCGTCACGCGCGCATGGCAATATAAGGTTTTGGTCAGCAGCATCAGCCGTGCGGGTAGGAGTGAAGTAGGGGTAGTCTGTCAGTCCGGGGCGCGTTGTTGGGCCGGGTTGTCACTGGGGATCAGTTCGAATTGATGGTCCAGCCCGTGAGTGAACTGGGAGGGAGCTATATATGTTTATACATATGAAAATGTGCTAGCAAATGGAGCAAAAGTAGTATGTACCATAATGTAGTAGCTCACGTGGTCACTTTTTGACTCTTAAAATATATAGGGGGGGGGGGGAATATTTTACTCCTAGTCATCATTAGTTTACAAAAAAAGAAAAACAGTATAAGAATTTCTAGGTTGCCTCAAGAGATGAATGTTAAAAAATGGCTACTATATAGTAGACCTGTGGGAATCAAATATACCCTTACGTATAATAATATTCTCCTTACATTCCTAACTTCCACCCTCATTTTTTATTATTCAACCCCAAGAGATGTTGAAAAAAACTATATATATGGAGAAAAATTGTAAGAGCAACGATTTTCAAGAGTTATTTCAAATGCACTCATGTCAATTTTTTTGAATAATCAAAATTTATGAGCCATAAGAAGTTCATATGGGGAGTTTCAATGGGGGAATATTTCACCCTATAAAAAACACCAACGTTGCAGTCACCTTAGTTTTATATAACACTATTATACTTATAGAATCATTTTCTAGGTTTCTGTCAGAAAAAAATATATATACTATAATGTTATAACCATATCATGATGATTATTTTAACTTATGGAATTACCACACAATATTAGCCGTGAGAATTACAGACCGTCAAAAGAATCTTCAACATTTTTTTTTATATATATAAGAAAATTATTATTATATTATTATAATAAAAACAAAAGATATAAAAAGAAGGAAACATAAAATTAGGCGGAAACACAGAATAAATCATATAAATGCAAAGTTACCTTTGTGCATTGTAAAACCATCTGTGGTATAATTTTTAAAAAAATTAGATGCAAATAAATACTGACCAGGAATTAAATAATTATAATAATTAGAATTATTTAAATTTTTGCATAATTTTATAACAATATTTTATCTCATTTTCAGCAATTTATATACCTGTATAATATAAATCTTCTCTTATAAGGCGCGCGTGCATGCCATTATGAAGCCACGTGATCATATACACCCTACAGTAACAACAGGTTTTATATATCGCTGATGAAAGACGACCGCTGCAACCCTATCCTTCCTTCTCCCATACATTATAGTGTGCTCCCTTTTCCTTCTCACACACGCGCAATCGCTTAGTAGCTCTTTTTTAAACGACCCCTTGATCTAACAAAAGTAGTTTTAAAAAAATTGAATGGGTGGTAACGACACATCTCAATCAAAACACCCCTTTTTTCAACCCCTTCCACCCCCTTTCTATGTCACCACCCATTGCCACAAAATGTCGGCGTAACAACAACTTTAACCCTTCTTCACCTCCTATAAAGCGCGTGCCACTTCGGAAGTTCCAATGCGTTCTAATATATCTAAATTGAATTAAATTATACACAACTCCCCCGCGGATAATAGACAACTTCCTGCTCTACCTCTATTATTACAGTAAAACGTTTTCTTTTATTATTTTTTCAAGCAATTTAATGTAGAATAATTTTCTACTATTCACTGACTTTTAGTGTGTTTTTAAAGTGCTAAAAAGAAGAACCATAAAATATATATAATTAATAAAATAAATATTTGAATTATAAATTAAAGTATATAAAAATAAACTCTCATTATTTCATAACCATCATTTTTGCAAATAAAAATAACATTAAATTAAATATACTTATAGGTTATTTTCATCATGTTTTTATTTTCATTGGTTTATAGTTTTGAGAGACCATTATATTATAGCTAGTGCCCTGTCATTAGACGAGCCAACAAATACTAAAGCTACTGCAAGGGTAATTATTACGTCGACGCTAGATAAATAGTCGCACATATATACGCAAGACGGTCATGATTGGCGAGCAAAGTGGAGACAAAGGGACCGCTGCCGTGGGTTTTATTGTTGTGGGGCGTCATAGAAATGAGATGAGAGCAGAAGTAACGACCACCATTAATTACTCCTCCGTATTTATTTCCCATCAATACCATGACTGAGATGGCAGTGATTTCATTTGAAATCATATCAAGATTGTTATTATATATATTGAGAATTTTTTGTTTTAATTACTTTTATTTTAATTATAAAAAAAAAATACTCATATTTATAATTCTAGTAAGATAATATATTACATTATATATATTATAAAGTACTTAATGTGAACGGTCAAGAAAAGTATGAAAAGTAATTAATTTAATTAAATATGCAACCAAAAGGTAATTTAAAGATATTGTAAATCATGTGAGATATTTTATGTGAATTTCAGTTTCGTAACACACCTATTATAGTGCTATGTCAAAATATTAAGAACAAAAAAAAAAAGCGCTCATATTGTTCCCATGAAGTTTTAACTTGTAATAGATGAACGTCAAGATTAAAATATATGATACCAGTGACACACACAAAAAAAAAAAAAAAAAAAAAAAATCCTATTAACTTGTCGGCGACTATACATCTTTTGTTTCTCATAATGTAACTTCTTTCCACTACTGAATTTTGCAAATTGCATGTATCATTCTATACATTTTTTTTCCAGAAGCTAGGTTTATTATATTTTAAAATTAACAAAATTTACCATCAATAACTTTCCTGTCAAAAATTATATTATTTAATCATAGAACTTTTTTTTTTTTTAAATGTAGTAATTTATTATTTTATATTAGGTTATTTAGTTTTAAATTTTTAATAAAAATTTATTATTTCATCAATTTAAAAAGCTTTCATAATACATCTACAAGCTCCATCAATTTTCATCGGCCGTGTTGGTATGGCCGTGTGGCGACAGCTTAGCCTGTGAGGAGGGGGAGGACTACGCAATATTTCACACCGAAGAACATTGGCCTCCCGCCGCGATCTACCGCATCCCAGATAACCTGGACCTCGAGAGTCGGTATTTACGTATTAATATAACTACAGCTCTAGGAGTATTCCAGACTTAGACTCAGGTATCATGGCAGCTGGAACCAGGTAAGCACGCGTGCCACGTGAAGGCAGATGGTGACCGAGCGCGACCCTCGCAGCATCACACATCGCAGGGAGATGAAGCTCCTAATTTACCCGCATTTGTGACCGACACACGCTGCTCCTCATCCAGCATAAATCACAAGATTCTTTTAATTTAAGTATAAAAAAATTATTATAAATATGATCTTTATCCATAATAGAGTATACTATCCCACGGTTTTAATAAAAATAATTGTAATATCAATTCATGAACCCGCATAAAATAATTATTATAATATTAATAGCAATAAAAAAAGCATTTAACAATTAACTATTATTACATTTATGAAAAAAAAAAAATAAGATTGTTTAGTTGATAATAAAAATAAAAAATATAGAAGAGAAAAATGAAAGTAAAAGAAATTGATTGACCTGCAAGCAAGCTTTTCAACACAAAGAAAACCCCTGATCAAGGTATATAATATGGAAGTTGGAACCAAAAGCGATCTCACATAGACTCTCGTATGTAGTCTTTTGTTTTTGTCAGACTTATATATATAAGAAGGAGGAAGGTAATCTCAACTTCTTTGAAGCGCTGCCGCCTTGGCAAAGACTTTGGTTGGCCCGGGTTAGTTGCAGTCCAGCTCTGATTAGAAGCAATTAGAAAGGCTGTCCGGTAAGCTTGGGGGGAGGAGGGGGGCTGATCGATTACCTCCGCCTGGTGGTGTCACGTCGCGCACGCTGCTCTTGCTATCCTCAAGATCATGATCTAATGTAAGCGGCAGTAACAAAGCATTTAGTAGGCAAAAACCTCATGATCACAGACATTGATTTTTTTTTTAGCATGCATGATATTACTTCTTTTATTTATAAGTTTCCCACGGTTGCACCTGCACTGTTAATCAATAAATTCTTATTTTATTGATAAGTGATAAAAAATTATTAAAGATATAAATGGCGTGAAGTTATATGAAATTGCATTGATATAAATAAAAAATTATACAACAGCATTTAATTTTCTTTTGTCCTTGTATTTTTTTTTTAAATATTTTAATTACTATTCAGTCTATTCAAGCGTTGAAATTACTAATTATTATGCATGGGAAACCGATAAAAATATCATCATAATAATCAGATCGAGATTATATACAGAATAACTTCATGGGTAAAAACACATTAAAATCATTGCTATAATATAAGAACGTTGAGCATATTTTGGAAACAATTATTGCGTTTTCTGAAAAAAAAAAAAAAAAAAAAATACATATTTAATACTCTCCATGTGATTGCCTATAATTATTGACGCACATAAATTAAATAAATGTAATGAAAGTCAGTATGATTTCATACAAATTAAATAAATTCCAATGGCTTCATTTTATAAGTAATATTATTAATACACAATTATAATACTCAGTAATTGGAAGCAAATAAATTAGATGATTACATAATTACATGGCATTATATTGTAACAACTTTAATCACTAACCAATTTATACAAATTATATTCTATAATATGTTAAATAAATAATAACATAAGGTTATTTTAAAGTAATCAATAAAAAAATGTTATAGCATATAATAATTTATTTTATAAAAATTAGTAAAATAAGGTTAATAAAAGATCATGGGAGTATATAAAATTTCATTTGTTGCATATTAAATTTTCTTTTGATGTATGTTATTCAACAGGCATCATAATATATATATGATATATTACATGTCAAAAGTATTAAGCTTGTATAATAAAAGTTAGAGTACACAAATTTTTGCTGCTTATATAATCAGACAGCACACATCACGAGTAACTTCTTTGTGGGTTAATCGAGGGTTATAGCCACCACCAGCACCAATCAAGTGAGCATGAAGAATATTATTCACTTTTTCTATTCAAGAAAGATAGATAGAAGAAGGTATGATATGGGTATATATTATATATATATAAAAAAATACATGGTAAGTAAGGCTGGCTGTGGTGTGAAGTGGCGACATGTCCGGGAGACTGAGTCGATCAATCTTAGTGATGGATGACCACACTGTGGACGCTTGCTTTTGGACGAGGTTGCTCGCTAGTTTTACGTATACTGTCTTATGGTATGGTGGGATATACAATAGGCTAGAAACTTCCTTAAAAAGAAGGAGAAGGGGGGAAAAGAAGTGAGATGACATCCTTCTACTGCCTCATCTGCTTTCATAACCAACCTATCTATCTCCTCTTCTGATAAATAAAATAACACTTTACCAATTTTGTAAACAATGCATCAATTTTTAAGCATCGTTAATAATAATTTTTATACTAGCAGCAAAAAAATATAACAACAGAGGAACCTTTTTTTTAGCTTTATAACGGTAAAGGTATATTTTAGAGATTTAAAATTTCGATAATGTAAGAAAAATTATTTTTATAGGTGACAAAAAATAGTGAAAAAATTGTTCGCGTTCTTTTTACTGTGTATAACATGGCATGCAACATAAATATCACTCAATTGCATATAAAATAAATTGCACTATTTGAGCTAATTAGGACAGTTTAGTAAAATCAGCAATGTCCATACTTCTATGAAATGTATATGAAATTCTTATGCAAAAGCATCAGGTCGGAGATAATTAAAAGTCACCTTCAAATTCACTCCAAGAATCCTGGACCGTTGCAGAGGTCTGCCATGATAAGTGAGACAAAAAGTTCGCAAGACTCGTCAAATATCGCAACACAGGCAACATGAACATGCATGAACACTGATTAAAAATTTTCATAGCTTGTAAGTTTTAAGAGATTAGAAAATCCCACTTTCAAATTTAAAATTGTCCGTTTAAAAATAATTAATTGGTTATTAATTTATATCACGCATGACGAGCTATAATTATGTTTTAAATATTCAATTAAAACGTGTAATATTGTGTTATAATTTAAAATATTGTAAAAATTATATATGTTTTTATAATTGAAATGCTCACCATAATGTAATATTATGAGCAATATTATAATATTTATTAATATACGAAAGAAAATAGAAAACAATTTTATATAAATTATAATAATAAAAAAATAACAACTCAATTTTGTCACGTACAATACATGAATGTATACACATTAAAAATATCACACGTGTATGCATTGCATGATTTTAAGTTAATTTTTATTAAAAATTAAAAAGAAAATGAACACGTACCTATCTTGAAAAATTGAAAACAGAAAGTAAAAATTTCTTACCACAAAATTTTTTTTATGTAATACTTATATTTTTTATTATTTGTATTTTTTTTTTATAAATTTGTAGCTGTAGGTTAGTATATAAATTTAAGTCTTTCAACAGTTTAATAAATAACAAATGAATTATATTTAAATAGTTTCATTATGATGACTATATGAAATAATGAGACATAAATATGAACAACTTGTTCATTTTTTACCTCGACTATGCCTTGGGGGGGTTTTCTTCTTTAAGTATTCACGAAATGCCGACCACCTGCCCAGCTAAATAACACGTATATCTTTTGCCATACTAACCCTCTAGGTCAGATCAACTGAAGAGATTTGCAACTTTCATTGCATTTCTATGTATGCAATCTTCTACCATACAATTTATTATAACGCAAAAATATCAAATTGATAGTCATAGGATAATATATGCTTAGAAATACTATAAAATAAACTTGTTATGATGAGCATGATATGTAATAAAAATATAGATATTTTTTATTATAGAATTTTTTTCCCTCTCTTCTCTACTCTGTGCTGTCGTTCGATAAAGATGGAAAGAGAAGGGCAGCTTTGGCTATACATGAGCACCATGAATTATACTGCGAGCAGTGGCCGGCTGTGTGTTGGTGAGAGATAGCAGCACGAGTCACGATGTCACCCCCTACCAGTCGTATTAACGACTTGAGTCTTATATATAAGGGATGGAACGTCCAAATTAACGGCAAAACTCTTAGCTGATGCCTTCGTTTATTGGAAACTATAAAACTTTTTAACCACACACACACACACACAATTTTTAGGTAAAAAAAAAGTCTTTAAAAAAGTTTTTTAACTAAGAATTTTTCTTTTTTTAAAACAACCTTAACTATAGGTAAAAGAACATTTTTATTATGAGAGTTTCATCAATAAATAACACTCTTATATAAATGATGAAAAAAAAAAAAAAAGAAGGGGTAGGCCAGACATGACTTTGCCAAAAAGTAAAATAATCACTAAAAGATAGCGTAATAAGTGAGGAATGAACCAAATGGCATGGAAAGACAGAGAGAAAAAGAAAAAAAAAGTTTGTATTATAAAAGAGAAATATGAAGCGTAATTGATTGATAAAGTCATTAATTGAAAGTTTGATAACGATTATCCCCAAGTCATTAAAATCATAAATACACACAGTCTTGACTTACCAATAACAAAAGTTTCCTACGAGTGTAATGGCACGAAAAGTTTTATCGTATACTTCTAGCACACACCACAGGAAACTGAATAGAGATCCAAACTGTAATTTTCATATCAGTTTTTGATCAAAAATGTGAACCTATCACAGAAAAGTTTGATTGATCTTACCTATACTATTATAAACCAATCAAGTCTTTGCATATATTTGCATAATTTTCCCAAACATTCTAATTTTCATCTATTTTTATATATAAAAAAATAATAATACAAAAGGTCACCCCTTATTCCCCTCTGTGAGTCTGTGAACTCCAATGGTTAAATTTTCTCATCATGTTGCAATCTAAAATAAGGTTTACAAAAATCTGTGTAAAAGTAACTAAAAAAAAAAGGAACATTTTGTGTGTAACAATAAAAACCTCTTTCCTGTTTTTTGTAAAAAAAAGAAAAATCTAAACTTATAATGAGAAAGGAGGGATATCTGATTATGCATGAAGTTTCTATACAATTCTATAAAAAAAATCTATTCATATAACAACCCTTAAAAAACTCTTTACACAATTCAATACACATTTTTGACCTAAAAAAAAGGAGTGAAAAGTACAAAAAAAAATGCATTGATTCACCCCTATTGTAATGAATAAAAAAAGGTTTCTCTATTTTTTTATCCGTATCGCGGAAAGTTGGCGGGTCACACCTGAGATCCCAAGGCTACATAGGGGAATTCAACCCCTCTATAGAACGCCGCGAATATTTTCTCCTAGTTCCGCGCGGCCAAACACGTCAGATCAGCGGGCGTCATGAGACTGCAAGAACAGCTCTACCCCCTCTGATAACGTAAACTAGTTTTCCCTTTCGGGTCCACCCTCGCTAGCAAAAGAGGAAATTCACTTGCTTTCTGACAGCTAAAGGTCTCAGCTTGTATGACATATTTACCAAACTCAGTCATGTTCTGTGAATTTGTTGGAGAAAAACTTTTCCACGGATGATTCTATCTTACATTTTGAATATTTCATTCAATTTTATCTTACGTTAGTAATATAAGTTTGACAATTTTTTGCTTAACCTTAGCTGCTATTTTATTGAATTCATAATCAAGGTTTTCAATCAAATATATGTTATTATTATTTAATCCCTTTATAAACATTAAAACAAATTTATTTATAAAAATATTAATATCTTAAACTTTAAAAAAATTTATAACATCTTTCTTATTTTCCTCACTCTTTTATAAGTTAAATTGAGTCATAAATCGCTTATGACCCAAGCGACTCATAATAAAGCATCTTAATTGGGAGTCTAGCAGCTATAGTGCATGGTAGAGGGGGTGGTTATTTTTAATGCAGCTTATATAGACCACGGTGAAGATGGGTGGTGCCACAAAAATCCCGGGGTGTTAATCCGCCCCATCGTTGTCATAGCGACCAGAGCCTGCTTAGCAAGAAATATATAACACACTATAATACCTCCTTGCTACATGTTCCTTCATTTTTCAACGTAAAGATGAAATTTTTCCCTATATATACTAACATTTTTTTTTCTTCATCGTATAATATTTTTAGGATGAAAATAAAAATTTTATCTTAACTTTATGTTAGTCCTGACGCTTTTCTACACAGTGATGTTTCTCTAAAAACTAAACGTCAAACGGCCAAAAGGAGAAAAAGAAGAAAAAAAAAATATATATATAGTATACGTGATGGTTTCCATGCATTAAACATTACCTTAGCAAAGGCTGCTACTACTTTAACGTCATGCATCTTCTCTGCCCCTATCACATCAAGTCTGCTGTCCATTTTATATATAAGATCCAGGCCAGAGTGACCGGCCATAAACCATATATATATATTTATACCTAACCCTTATAGTAGTGGTGGAATACATAAAAAAATAAAAAATATATCTGCAGAAGCTTAAAGTATATTCCACCCCCTGCTAAAAAAAAAGTAAACCGATAAGACACGTTTTGTGAGGGAAAGAAGAAAGATTTTTTAAAAAGAGAAGATTTTTTTTTCTCTTTGCAAAAAAGTTTTTTTTTTTTTTCTATCTTCTCACAAATGTTTCTTTATATAGAAACGAAGTTTTTGAGAAAGTGGAAGTAAAAGAAGAAAAAAATAAAGTTAAATATTTCAAACCAATAAAACTAAGGTTCTAAGTCTACCAAATACGTCTATCGTGTAGAGATCAAAGCAAGAAGGAAAAAAAAATGTAGCAAAGGGAGAAAAAGAGAGTATAGTGAGATCAGGAATTCTCGCAATCAGCTGGGAGGGGGTGGGGCGAAGTCGCCCGTGCGTATTTTTCTGTGTGCCTGGCCTGCCGCCTGAACACACGCAACCCACTGCACACAAACGAAGGGAAAGAGAATCTGCAATACTACGGTAGACATACAATCTTGTTGAGAAGAAGAAGCTCACTGCTACTGCCTGTCATTCAAGAAGACTAGCCCAGCCTCATTTCAGATAGCAACGTTGGCAAGTAAAGAGAAATTCCCAACCCATGCCAGTCAAAGTCTATGCTGTGGTGATGGCTGCTCCTCCACATTCCCTTCTTATTTCGTGTGGTCACACAAATCAACCTCTTGCAACAGCAGCAGCGTCAATCAATAAAAATATCTTCTCCCTAAAGAATATCAATATTTTCACACAACTATACAATTTATTTTTCGTAAGTTTTTATTGCAATAATAAATCATATAATGGCTACAAATAATATCATACTTTAAATTTTTCAGAAACAATACACATTTTGCAATATAATACTTTTTTTCTGCTTTTTTTTTGTTATCTATGATCACGAGAATGTAATTTCTACAGCTATGAAATGTCATAATTCATAAATATTGCTATTTCGTGTTTTGTTTTTAGATATTTTTCAATTCGCAAAAGTTTTGTAACTTAATATATTACTACTGTTATATTATTGAGGACATCAATACACTAACATTGACTATAAATGTGTATTATAAAAGTTTTTGACTTTAAAAAATTGATATTATGTGAGTAAAATAATTTTAATTTTATATTCTAGTCCTTATATACAACATTACTGAAAAGGTTTTAAAATAAATCAAGATTTCATTGAAGCGTTATAAGAATAAAAGTTTATATTATAGGATTAATATAAATATAAGACGAAAAGAAAAACATTGCTGCCAAAAAGACTGGTGCTGGTCCCTCGCTCGTTGTTACTGTCTTGTTTTTCTCCCCCTCGGAACTACGTCACATGAATATGCAACTCGGGCATGCAGTTACAAAATTGCGATCGCGACTTTTCCTCCCTCACACATAGATAGACTGGAAGGTATTGAAAAAAGCAAGCAAGCTCACTAAACTTTTCTATGATGTCATAACTCATTTCTGCATTTAAAATTATATACCAGTTTGCAATAAGTATTAAAAGTGTTTTTATAACAATTCTAGTTATCAAATTGAGAGATATAAATTTAATTCAGTGTTGACGTCATACGTTATTTATGTGAACGTAAATATACATGAAGGAGATTGCAGAGAATTTTGGTTCTCTCAGTTGGAGGATTCACGCACGAACGACCACGCCAAATGACTATTCTAATGAAGTTCCTTGTGTGCTCCTAAGAGATGGATAGCTTTCAGACCTTACTTCTGACTTGGTAGTGGTGGAATTGGTGATATTGTATAATACATATATAATAAGTAATAAGTAAGTAAGAGAGAGAGAGAGAGAGAGAGAGAGAGAGAGAGAGAGAGAGAGAGAGGGAGGGAGGGAGAGGGAGGGAGGGAGGGAGGGAGAGGGAGGGAGGGAGAGGTGTGATGTTGTACGGAAAAAGAATATTTTAGTGATGGACATAGAAATTCCATTTCGTAAGAATAATTCAACAAAAAGCAAGAAAAAAAAAACATACACATATATATAAAGAAAGGAAAGAGGGTTGCATAAGCTATAGTGACAAAAAAAAAAAGCTATGGGATAAAAAAAAAAAAATACTATACGAGAAAGACTTGAATAAAAAAGTTTTTCCATTCTCTAGCATCCCTTATTCCGCCCACCGCCCTAGAAAGTGTGAAAGTGTGGGAGGTGGGGGAGCAAGTCGGCGGCAGAGTACAAGAGAGGGGTGGGGTCATCTCACCGCGAGGCGAGCGAGACCTCGTGCTCAATAGAGGAGCGGGAGGAGCCATCACATTGCGCGAGCGCTACACCCAAAGCGGTGCACACCAAAGGTAAGTCAGCAACAGTAGCCCCAGGTGTCAGAGGTCACCAACATGATCATGAGCATCTTTCCCTAACCTTTTACAAGGTCCAATCTCTGTAATCAGGCTCGGACTGGCCATAAGAGTTGGTGAGCGATCGCTCAGTAGGCCCCCTCGGCTGGGAGACCCCTACAACGTTAAAAGTAGGCCCCCACAGGGTCAAGTAGGCCCTTGATATGGGTCCATACTAGCGTTTTCTCAGTAGGCCCTTTGAGCCCAGTCCGACCCTGTCTGTAATTATATTGTATTCAATGTAAGGATATTAGATTATTAGCTGATCTATGCTTCAGCGGTATATCTACCTCTTTAGCTAGAACAGAGGGACAATGGTCACAAATGGTCACCCAACATCGTCATACAATAAAATTCGCATTGCAAAATCATGACGAATTTAAGGGTAAGGTAACGCCACCAATGTTAAAAAAAATCCCTCTCACAAAAATTCTGAAAAAAATTTAAAATGTTCTCCTCTATACCCCCTATCAGTACCTAAAATATCAGGTATACAAATACGATCTAGTTTTTGAGTTATAAATTTTTAAAGTTGACTACTTTAACATGGAGAAATGAAACTCCCATGTTAAATTGGTCAACTTTAAAAATTCATAACTCAAAAACTAGATCGTATTTGTATACCTGATATTTTAGCTACTGATAGGGGGTGTAGAGGAGAACATTTTAAATTTTTTTTCAGAATTTTTGTGAGAGGGATTTTTTTTTAACATTGGTGGCGTTACCTTACCCTTAATGTCAATTTTTTTTTAATACAATATAACTTTAAATAATTATAAAAATTGAGAAGTGATAATTTTATTATATTTAAATTTCTCCTGGCTATAATACATTTATAAATCACAAGAAATTTTTGAGCACATGACGTCATTCCATACTCTCGCAAATTTTACTACAGCACTGAAAAGAATAAAATGGAGCTTTTTTCCCTCTCTTTTTCACACTTTTCTGGGCAGCCATTCTTCTTGACTGATACGAAATGCGAGTCTGAGGATTACATTTACAAAGAGAGGGTAGTCCGATGTATGTACGTTGCTCACAGTGCGGTGGCGTCAGCTCGTTCAGTATTCAGAGCGCGCTTCTCTCTCGCCCGTGTTACCCAGCACAGGCCAAGGGCAGCAGTATAGAAATAATGTGGCAGTAGGGAGTAAAAATATCATCCTCATATCTTCCAGGTTGAATGCAATATTTTATATCTAGTATAAGAAAAAATAAATGTAACTGTTAAATTATTACAACATCACGCGGTTTTGTAAGGTGCTACAGAAAAAAAAGTGTAGAATTTATAGAAGTTCCAAAACTAATGAATTATATTTATTATCCAGAACGAACTTATACTTGAATCATAATATCGGGATAGTGAATAATTTCAATCCACGCTCACTGGTTTGTTCTCCCCCTGACTTTCCTCTCGTTTAGCTTCTGAAGCTCGCTCGCTCATCGTTTCCTCTTCCTCTTCGCTGCTGCAATTTTTCTCCGGCCGCCCGCTGTCATTACGCTCGGTCAGGCTGGTGCAGCGGCTGCAAGCTTATCGGCGGCCTCCTCCTCCTCCCCCGACCCACCTCGCGACATCCCCGCCGCCTCTTGGTCTGCGAGAAGGCGATTACCGGAGCTCGTCTATTATCTCCAGTCTCTGACGGCTCCTTTTCCACGCTGGAATTTCTCAGAGTACGTCTGCATCATTGTTACGAGCTTTCAGTTGTCAAGTTGCAAGAAATTGAGAATCATTAATTTTTACTTTTATCCACCAACAAATATACACAGTGCGTATTGATTTACAAAATAATTTAATTTTAAGAATAATTTCGCAAATTGGCTGTCTTCTGTTTTTAAAACTTCTTATTTACGCATCTCAAACCGTCTTAAGGAAGGGGGGGGGGACTAGTTGAAGAATTATTTATGATTTTCTTTTTGCCACAAATTCTAGCTGGAATCTCCGAATTTTTGCTGCTCACCAAGTTGCATACTCATGGATTTTGTGGGCACCAGTTGCGGATCCAGGGGAAGGGGGGGGGGGGGGCAGTGGCCCTCCCGAAATTTTGGATTTAACATGGGTAAAATAGGTATTTCTCCCACTCCATTATTTTAATATTGACTTTATGGAGACGCCCCCCCCCCAAAAAAAAAAGAAATGGTTCTGGATCTACGCCTGGCAGGCACTGATTCCTTAATTGTTTCTAATTATGAGCGCACGATTACAAATTTTCAGAATGTTTACACGAACATCATGAGACATCCTGAGAGCTACTTTGTTCACCTTCTTGGCTTTGAAAAAAACGTTTACGTATAATAGAGGCGTGGAAAATAAATGAAGCTATATGGTATAGCTTAATTGACTGTAGGTTTTTTAATAAAATTATGTACATAATTATCATTATAATGACTTAAATGCATGGGTGTGGGTGCTCTTCTTTATAATCGCTCTAAAATTGCAAATCTGAATTTCTTTGCAACGCAAGTGAGCGGAGCTCGGAACTGTACAGTACAAACCTGGATAGAATATTTACGAATACCGCGAATACCTCAATGGAATACCCCCACCCCATATCTTCTTAACACAACAAAATTTTTATTTTTAATTAAATCTATAATATATATACATGCATTATAAACCGGATGAAGTTAATTTACATCATATCACGCTGTAATGACCCAAGTACAGCAATAAAAGTACATTACATCACACACTTGCTCGATGATTGAAGGCATGTGTGCGGTCCTGACGGGCGTCGATGCGGAAAACAAGCAGACTTAGCGATTACGTCACTAGCAATTAAGTCGCTGACTTTGCATACAAGAAAGAGGAGGAGGGACGCTGCTAATAAGCACGTTGATACGCATCTGCATAGCTGAATATTCATCGTGTACGACTGCTACCTTGCGTGCTTCCCTAAATATGACGTGTTAGAATTATTATTTATATGATTTATTCATCTAGTGCCTAATTTTTATACTCATATAACAATCATAATACAAAATGCTAACGGTAGAGTTCTTTACCAACCGGAAACCTATAAGAATATAAACTTCCTCTCAAGATAACATATTTAAAAAAAAAAAAAAAAGACACAAAAAGTTATAATTTTTATTTGTGTTAATTCTTTTATTTTATTTAATTATATATTAATAAAGAAAAAAATATGAATAGTATAAGATTTAAAACTTTACAAAAGTTATTTTATAATTTCTACTATATTTATAAAAGTTTTAGATAATTTTATAATATAAAAAAATTTAGGAAAGTTAAAAAAATTCCTTTTCTTTGAATGTATAACGATTGTTTGATATCCACCTGCACCCCTTTGACGTGTAAAACTTTTTAATATAAATATTAAAATTATGTTATTTCAAATACAGGAATTTTTTTTACCTACAACAAGTTGATTTTTTCCTAAAGATTATATATAACAAGAATAATAATAAATGTTTTATTCATTATAAATATTATTTTAAAATAAATGGTATAATTAATTAGTCATCGCTGGTGGCTTTGAGTTTTGAACTTGTCACTGGTCAAGTCAACAAGACCTTGTTTGTGGAACACGAACGAATAACATGAGACGATTAATATCTTGCGTGCTAAAAAGTAAGCAGGCAGCAAGCCAAAATATCGCCCCCGCGACACAACAAAAAGTTAATCGGCTAGCTGCCTCATTAGCGCTCATTACGACTCGAGGCGACGCGCGGCGGTTTCATCAAAGCCATTTCAAGTCAAAGACACCGCGAGTCTGACCGGTTGAGACTAGCTCTCCCACGCCCCCCACGTTTTTAGGGGAGGGCTTTAACCGGACCCTGTCCACGGAATACGGAATCAGCAAAGAGACGCCATGGCACTGCATTCTTAAACAAGATAGCATAAAAAATATCAATGATTTTGCTATTAAATATTTAATAGTGGAATTTTCATCTTATAAAAAAAAATATATAGATAGAAATTTCAATCAAAATTTTTTCGAAAAGAAATAGACCACCACACAAGAATTTTTTTAAATTACTTGTATAAAATGTTAAGTGTGAATACTTATGTCAAATTAAAATTCTATATAATTTAATGACTTGATATTTCAGTTTATGACATTATCTTTTACTATAAAATTTTCTAGCAATATTCTATAATTTTAACAAAGGATGAAAAAATAAATACATCAAAGAAACCGAATATTTTATATTTCCGCATCATCAGCTAAAAAGAGGAAAAAAAATATATCGTTTATGTATGAGAATTCTGCAAAAGATATATTGCTTTTAGATTTATGTCCCCCAATTTGTATTAATAAACTTAACTTGCATGATTTCTTATGCAAAAATATTAAATTAATCCAAATTCTTTCACTTCATTTGCATAATACTAACAAAATGACAAGGGACTAAAAAATTTATATTGAGTTTATGTTAACAATACAAAAAATGACGTTAAAAATACATTAAATATCAAATTTATAACTGACACAATCTATATATAATCATATATTAAAATTTCCCAAATTTAGTATAAAAACGTTATATACAGATGCTTTATTTTTTCCATCTAACATATAATTATACATCCTTGCATGTTTAAAAAGAACGAAGAACTATGTTTGTTATTTAGATGGCGATATTTTATTTCGATGGTTCAGATGAACCAGAGTGGTAAGAAAATATATGGGAAGACAGAAAAACATTTTTTTTTTTTTTTTTTAGTAGCAAGGGACTCATTTTTTTTAGAACTTAATCTGCAAATAAGTAAAACGAGCTTTTTTTTTTATTATTATAAAAAACACGAGAATAAATCCAGTAAAATGTATGGTCCTAAGAGGGTTGTAGAAAAGGAAAAAAATATATATAGCGAGGGTTAGGTTTTTCAGCACGCAGATCTTTCTCTCGGAGGCTTTTTGTGTACGCATGCATGCAAACCCTCTACATCTCTCGCAATGTCTTCTTCGTATTTCGGGAGTGTCTGAGCCGATAAGAACAGCCAACCAGTCAGCCAAGACGATCATGTTTATTCAGTTTTTTTCTGCCTCTCTTACTCTCTCTGCATCCCCTGATCCTGTCACTGAATGCGATCTCTTAAGTCCTTGTCTCCCTTATATATTATTATTTTTTTTACACGCAAAATACATTCTCTAGGGTAAAACTATACAAGTATTTTTCTTAAATAAAATAATATTTGTTTGAAAATTTTATTATTTATTATCTTACTAAAAACACTGTTTTCATAACAGTTTGATTTTTTTTTTTTTTTTTTTTTTTTTTTTTTTACCATTCAGGAAATTGTAAGGGTGTGATTGATGACTTTATATGTTGACTTCATGGATCAATGCATTTTTATTCTTGTGAAAAAATATTAATATAATAAAAAAAAGTTTGGTTATTCGATTAGTTGGTGTTCCACCATTATCACGCTTGTATTATCCAAGGCTGCAGGCCCCCTGACGTGACGTAACGCCGCCAAGTGTCCTCTGCATAATAACGAGAGAGGACATCATCGGGAGGAGGAAAAACTTTTAGAGTGGACGAGGGAGAGAATATTGAGTGCCAACGTCTCGTGTTCGTCCCATTGAACATTGAGAGGTGTAGGGACATGCACAGAGTGCGACGCTTTGACGTTGCATCTCTGCGTGCTTCTTTAATATCATTTAATGTACGCACTTTATACAGAGTACGTGAGATCTTATTTAATTTATTTCCTATATCAAACATAATGCAAATTTAATTAATTTAATATTAAATCGTGAATGTATAAAGGTTTGAAAGAGAGTTTTGTCATATAGTTCTTAGTTTTTTACCCTGCTTTGCGATTTTTATGGGAAGAAAATTAAATATACAGGGTGTCCCAAAGATCTTTAGATTTTTCAAACCCAAATAGCAACCGTTTAGTATTTTTTAATGTTTATTTTATATACATCAAATTAATGCTCTGAATTTAACATTTTCAAAACTGTAAACAGATTTTTTTGTTAATTTTAAATGTGATTTTTCTTTTTTAACCATTAAAAAGCAAAAAGGTCACTTTTTTTTCCTGAATCACGAGTGCACCTGCACCTAAAAATTGATTGCATTAATTCTTATGCTTGTTGATTTTTTTGAATGCAAATGCTACAAGACCTCTCTAAATGGACTCCGTTGGTGGCTCAGCAAACATCCAGTCCCTCCTCGAACTCACGCCACGCATTGCGAAGCATGACAGGCACGGTGGACTGGATCGTGGTGGTGATGCCTTGCTTTAGCTCCAATAAGTCTCACACTGGAATTTTGAATACGTCGTCCTTCACATAGTCCCGTAGGAAGAATTCTGAGGGAGTGACGTCAGAGAACCTGGGGACCCATGTTGTGGGGTCCCACGTCGATCCATATGCCTGGGAACAGCTCGTCCAAAAAAACGATGCACGAAAAAGTGCAAAAAGCTCCCATTTTGCCTTCTAGCGGGTAAAAAGAAAATATCACCTTTCAAAATTTTTTTTCTGTTCACATGTTTGAAAATGTTAAATTCAGAGCTTTAATTTGATGTATATAAAGTGAACATTAAAAAATACTAAACGGTTGCTATTAGAGTTTGAAAAATCTAAAGATCTTTGGGACACCCTGTATATCAAGGCTGCCATTTTAGCGTATTTTTAATTATCATTATTTCTTCCCTCTGCAGAAAAGAATGGTGAAATGATAATAATATATATATTTGAAATTTTGACACGTTTGTGAAGGGTGGAAAAGATGGACTTTTCGTTAAAATATAATGTTACTTTGATGTCTTAAAATAATTTAAGTTTAACCTAGAAATGGAGAAATGGTTCCCCCAAAATGCAGGGAATCAGAACAATATATAGTATGCATCAGCTGCAGCATCATATAGGAAAATACAATTTAAATTATTAAATGGTAATAACATTATTCTTGTAATAAAAATATTTTAGCTGCTTATGTTATTTTGAATATTGCTGCGATAAAAGTCTAACTTAATTATTAATAATTATTACCTGCAGTGCACTCATTATTTTTCAAGCATTTCTATGAACACTCTAAAGTTGTTGTTCTTCTCCCCCCTCCCCCCTCTCCCTGGCCCCCCTCCCCTTTAAAAAAATCATCTTTAATTTGATCACTTTAATTAAATATTCTTCTATTTAATTTAAAATCCCTGCAAATTTCCAAATTTGATATTTATCCTTTTTAAAGAAATTAAAAGAAAATATTAATTTATAGAGCAGCTGTCTTTGCAGGGTTGATGTTCTTATTTAGGGAAGTTACAATTATTGCTGCCTGTTAATTATAAATGACAAAGATTTTACTAAAGCATTAAAGCTGGATTTGAAACAACACAATGCTTACCAGCCAGGTAAAATTTAAGAAAGATGTTCATTGTCTAGGAACGAGAATTAATTCAGATATCTGGGTTGAATTATACCATACGCCATGTTGATTGGGTTCAATTTTACGGTATGACCATTCGTGTTAATTAAGGTCATGCACCCCTAAATGCAGAGCTCTTTTAGTTAGCTTTTAGATAACTAAATTAAAATCAACTTTGTTTCTTAACTCAATGAGGGCTTAGAAATTCAATTAATAATCAGACATTTCTCAGAAGAAGAAAAAAACAATGGACACACAATTAATGTAGAGATAAAAATCAACTCGTATAATACTGGAAAATAGTGGAACACTGCATGCAACTGTGATCTCTGTTCCAATAAATACTCTTAATAGTCTGTAGAAAATGGTGGAATGATTAAAAATTAGTATACTTATATTTAATGAAAAATCTAATACAACCATGTGTAGTTAAAAAGAAGTTGAGTTTAATAATGATGAGATATTGAATTTAATAAAAATATACACCACTAATTAATATACTAATTCCATAATTGTTATTTTATGAAGATTTGAATTAAAATGCATGTATATATATTTTTTTAAAATATTGATTTCCATAAGTTAGTTTCATCAAATTCCAAATTATATTTACTAAAGGGTTAAGTGTAAAAAAAAAAAAAAAAAAAAAAAAAAAATCAGGATCAGAATTATTTTATGTATACCGAGGCTTGAAAGTTGAAATAAATTTAGTATAATTACAAGTTTAGCTGATCACAAGAGTATATTTGTGAAGTTGACAAACGGAATGAATTAAGTTTAAATATGAACTATGTAGTGGAGCTGTAAATAAAATTGTTTTCACTCCTCTGCTGAGATCGAGCCAGTAGGATAGTAAGATTTTACTGAAAATCCTACTTTGTAAGTCTTGAACATTGCAAATAAACAAACGAAAATTATTCCCTGCACTCTCTTTCACAATTAAGCTCTCTCAGCTCTAGAAAAAGTGTCTAGGGTTGGTTATAGTGACGCTGCGGCCAGTCTGTACTTCAGTCGCCTCAACTGATCGAGCTACAAACCCTCAGACAGATAGACAAACATCAACTAGACCTAGAAATCATGTTAACAAAGCAATCAACTAACAATCATGCAACTATTTCTCATGCGAAACATCAAGATTTTCTTTTAACCATGCTAGCACCACTCGCACGAGGAGAAAAGGAACAAAGTTATGTGGTTTCCTGCTTTCAATAACAATAAACCAATAATAAAATATTTTATTCATCAAATAATCAACAAACACATTAGTTACTTTAGTTATTTTAAAATTTATAACATTTTATTGTCCAGTAAATAAAAAATTGACATGAATTCATGCTTTTAAATCACTGTCTTACTGCAGGTGCCAGGTAATCCAATATGAATTGTCACATAATTCTTGATTAAGTTTTCATATTTGGTGTTGTTATCACTAAAAGCACTTTGATTAACTAGTATCAACTCACTTTCCACTTTGTATACACCAAAAACCATCTACACATCACTTTATCATGTATCCATAATATGGCATTTCTGTATTCTGTATTGGATCCAATAAACAAATCAAATCAAATCAAATCCATCAATGTAAGCAGTAGTAGCATCCTTTGCATCTCAAAACACAGCTTGCTACCATTATATAATACCACCATTTTGTTACAAATATGCATATTGAGTAGTCTAATGTATTAACTGGCTGATATTATAACTATTCAATCCTCTGTCAGCAATTAGAGATAACAGATAACTATACGGCATGGCACGGGTGTGACAAAGAATGAAAATTGTCCTCGAAGGTACCTCCAGAACTTAACACCAACCCTATCTTGCTATGCAGATGTAAAGTTCTGCTATGTGATGTGTGTAGTGTTGACACAGAGCTACTAGTGAGGTCCTTTCTACTCTGCTACCAGCAGCGCACTGGCTACACTCACCCTGCGGCTCCGCTAAAAAAGCATCGGGGAGGAGCTAGAACACCGAGGGACCCAGCCGCTGTCCGTATACATCCCTCTCTACAATCCATACAGTCTCAAATGCATGCAAAGTCAAACCACCAATAGGATGCAAGCTTTACGTCCGTAGAAAAGGAGGGGATCGTAAGAGGGTTGGTTGTTCCGTTGATCGATAGATCTCCGCTGAATAAAATAGCCACGCGCTGGTACCCATAATGTAATAAGTCATTTACAAAATTCAATGCTTTTAAATAAACCCTTTTATATAAAGTATTATAAAAAATTCTATTTAATCCTTTACTTCTATATAAAGTACAAAGACTTTCTTACCCCTATCAGTGTTGTTGTACCCCTTTACTCCCAACAATGCATTTCCCCTAGAGTAAAAAAATGAATGGATTTTTTTTACAAGGAGTATGATTCACTCTAAAATAATAATTATGCCTAGGGGTCTCAGTACCACCCCTTTCACTCCATAAAAAATAAATCTGTCTTCCTTTGCAATAACTAGCACATGCTCGGGGGCCATTTGGTTAACTTGCAGTGTTCCGCAGAGCAAAACTACCACACTTGCACTGTAGCACACTTCCATTTTGATAATGGAGTTTTTAATAAGTGTAATTAACAACTGTAGAAAATTTAATTTGTATGGTTAATTAAATTAATTAAAATTTAATTTGTTACTGTAAAAAAAAATGTAATTAAATAAATCTAACTGCATGCAAAGGTACTTAAATGTAGTTTAGCATGTAACAAGTAAATTTTCATCAAAGATATCAACCCCTTTTAAAACTAACAGGGGGAACAGGTAGCTTTCATTTTTTATATAACAGCAACCCCTTCTTCTCCACCCCTTTTTCTGTGGGGCAGCTGAGAGTGAAAAGTGAGAAAAGTGAGAGGGGAGGAGTGAAGGGGTAAGGGGGATGAAAGGGTAAAAAAAGGGATAAAAAATTGCAAGTTTAATAGAAGCAATTATTATTGGTGAAAAGATATGGGGTTAGAGCTATTATTAGCACCAACTGTTACCTCATAACTAATTTTACCTTTAATACTTTTTGCATTATACATATCAAATTTTGTGTAAAAATATAGAGTAACAATAAATCTGAGGTAATCATAAATTAATTACCGTTTTAATTAAATCAATGAGATTTAGGGAAATTTCCATACAATGTACCAATTCAAAACAAAAATTTAGGAGTAATTAAGAAATTAAATTTACTCAAAATAATTTTTACACAAATTTGTAATTTGTATTAAAACTGCAGAAATATTAAAGGATGATGTTAATATAATATGTCGAATGCACAGAAAGCACAGTTTTCTAAAATTATTATTTTTATTTGCTGGAGTAAAAAAAAAAAATAATAATAAATAAATAAAATAAAATAAATAAACAATAAAAAAATAAAAACAAAAACTGGAATTAAATGAAAAATCCATGTTTTTGTTTTTAAATTTACTTTCGAGAGCACATTTGACATATTATACAAGTCTTATTATTATTATAACTTACCTAATGATTAATTTTAAGCACCAAACGGAAGGCTGAGAATCGTTTTATGCGAGGAAGGAGGTAGCTGAGGAAGCACACCCAAATTCACTGTAGCATCTGTAAAACAGAGTCAAATTAGTCAAAGTCACCCCACATTCCTCAGCAGACAGCCAAATTAATTAATCCCGCCAAAATTTTAATCTAAACACAAAATTTTATGCTAATTAAATGATAACATAAAACAAAATCATTATTTATAACATTCCAGTGATTATTATCAACATGTAATGGATAACGTCAAAAGAAGAGCATTGAAAGCAAATTTGATTTATTGCTCGAATGGATTTCACTTTTGCTCTATTTTTTGTTTAATCATTTCAGAGAAGAATTCCTCTGGGGTCTTGGCCAGTCGCGCGCCACTACCTGCTTAATACGTCACACTAACTCAAGGGTGATTGATTCGACCAACTTTCCACCCAGTTCGCCCACAAAATGCGTCGAAAACAATATTTAACAGGTAATTCTATACTTAACGTTTAGCTGTAAAAATGATCAGAACTTTAATATAATATAAAATTTATTATAAATAATATTCTACTATAAATCAATAATGACAATTACAGTAATAAGTACTGTAAAACAATTAGAATTAAACATTAGATCCAAGCATTTGATTTTTTTTCATTAAAGTTACGTGCATAGTAATAATAATAGCGTATACTTAAATTAATATTTTTATTTTCATTGCAAGGACAATATAATAATATTAATCCAATCAAGAAGTTTATAAATATTAATATAAAACATTAAAACAATGAAGATTACATTATTGTAGAAAGATTATTTACGTGTTAAAATGCAGTTGACATTTAAAGAGATTTACTTATATTGATTACTGCAGAGGTATAATCACTCGTATTGATAGTTAGGGCACGAGAGTTGATGATCGGGGTCACAGCCGGCTAAACGCGGGGTCATCACAGGTAGGGAATGGTAATTAGACACCGTGATGAGCATGCTAAGAGGCCATCAAGGCAGATGAGCCGCGATAACCAAGAGAGTGCAATCAGAAGCTATCTCTGAGGTATTGCCAATTTATAAACAGCTTGCAACAAAAAAAAATCAAGCCAATAAATTGAAACGATTAGCACGAAATAATAAATTGTTGTATTTATGAGATCATCGTGTTTTTGTATCGCTAAAGTATATAATACAGTGTATGAGGTAGGTTTCACATTAAATTGTAACATATAATTCAAATGGTTTATTATTTAATAAAATCAAAATAATTTGTCCACAATAATACTTTTAGAGAGAAAAACAAGTAAGATATATTGGTTTAGAAACTTAAGAATAATTTAAAAAAGTTCAGCAGTAAAAAAAAAATAAAAAAATGTAGCCTGCATTGGTCAACGGAGAGTTAGAAGTACATTAAATATGCTATAATGGGCCTATACTTACTGGCGTATATATAATATATTACTTTACTTACAAAATCCATGGTAAAAAACTTTGTGTCTCTACTAGTTATGGGCTGACATTTTGTTTAAGGGAATCAAGGGCACGTTTTTGATGACACTTATAGTATAGATCAGTGTAAAGTGTAAAATTTTCAACTTTATATAGTAGCACTAAAATTATAAAAAATAGTATATTATTACGCATATAATGAAAATTCAATATTAATAATCACATTACATTTACATTTAAAATAATTTTATTTTTGAATAAAAAACATGCATAATGATAACAATTCGATTCAAGTTAAAGTTGTTAATATTATAGTCCTCATTTAAAAAATTATATATAAAAAAAGATGTGACTAATATAGTTACCGTTGTTCCTAAATACGCAAATTCAATGCTAAATAGCCTGAAATTCACTTAATTTAAATTTAAGAATTTTATGTTTTAAATGTTTCTCCCAAAATAAAATAAAAATAATTATGCCAGGAAGGTTTATTAGTTATCCTTAGAGTAAGTCTGTAGTAAGCTAAAATTTGACCACCCACAAAGAGCCCACGAGATCGCTTCAAATATTGCGATTTCAATTTGATGGACTCCACAGGTTTGTACAGGGTGTTGCGGCGAGCCTGGGCAGCTGCGGCCGGCACGTGCCTCTCGCCCCACGATTACGGAGGCTCGCGGCGGGGCAGGCATCAGCGGCACGCGAGGACGACCGGCACACAATTAGCTGGAGGGCCTCTGCAGATCATCGTTATCACCGTGATAATACCTCGGCTGATGCGTGATGAATAAAATTATCAAAATAACATCGATGCTTGCAGGCCATCAATTCGCTACATCAATGCTAAAAATCCGATGATGGTATATATATATATTGCATGTAATATTGTCAAATAATAACAGTTGTAATAGGATACATAATTTTAAATTTCAAGGTGTAATTTGAAATAAAAGAATTTATTTTAATTTTAATGATAAAGAATTAAAATGTGGTACTATAATATAATTGACATGCATGCAGCAATTTGAAATTAAAAATAAAAAAGCCTTGTGCGTTATTTTTACAGTATAATTATAATATATCTTCTTTTTCTTTATCATCAGACAAAAAAAAAAAAAAAATAAATAAATAAATCAAAAGTACTGTAAAAAAAAATAAAAAAATGAAATACAATTTAATATTATTACATTAAATGTTAAATGTTATATATAATTATTACATACAAACTTGGAAAATAATAAAATAAAAATTAAAGAACAAATAATACCAATACACTTTTGTTGTAAATTGACACTGTATGCTATGAAATAATAATTTACATTTTGATTTCATATTTATAATAAATTCTTGAATGCGAACTCCGGACCCACCCAGTCCATCAACATTATTCAACATACAAGTTCCATTGTGCGCCGAGGTGTTCCACTTTGGCCCACCTGTGTCACGTAACTCTGCTGAGTATCCACGAAAGCGGAGAAAACGCTCCACAAAAAGGTGACCGCCACCCGTCTCGTGCAGACCTCCTGAACGGCGGATTCTTCCGACCTACCGGCGCGCTACCTCTCAGAACTCTTCAAAACGATCGAAAAAATTGAAACCCGATTGAAAATTTTTACATTTATTCGGAATTCTCAATGTTGGTACAAAAAGTGGTTCACGTTGCATAAATTTAGCTGTGGCGGTGAGATGCAAAAGACTGTAGAGTCCACAAAAAGTCAAGAGGAGCGGTCTCGGCGGGACGCATGCAAACGAGGAGGTAAACAAGCGGGGGGCATCACAAAAACACACATCACGAGAGAAGCCGGTCCCAAAGTCTGGGATTTACGTGCCTCACCACAATCAATCTCCTTCATAACTTTCGTATATATATATATATAATCAATGAATATATAATATTTATATCCATCAAAATTATCAATATTATATTAGAATCGATATAGTAATAAAGAATTGTGGAAAGTATTCAAAAATTTAAAGAAGTAAATATGACACAAACTATGAACCAATAACACGGGACATAATATGATGATGCCATGATTACACAAGTACAAGAATATAGATATAGTATATTATAGCAAAGTTCACATTTCTATATATAGCTGAGTATTCAGAGTTGAATTGGTTCGTATCATAATGGAGTGTGCTAAAGGTTAGCGTTATCTAGCTAATAATAATTATAAAAAAAAAACAAAGAAATATATGTAATACATTTTCTCTTGTATGCAGCCATCAGCATTACAAAGTCAAAGAGTATCTATCTATTTATATATATATATATATATATAATATATATATATATATATACAATATAATATAATATAATATAATATAATATAATATAATATAATATAATATAATATAATATAATATAATATAATATAATATAATATAATATAATATATGTGTGTGTATATGTCGATGAGTAAACTGCATTACACAATGTGATCTCTTATGGCTTTTATGGAGTTTTATGACCTTTTATCGACCCAATATACTCAATGCATATATTTATATATCGCTGTTTTTTTAGTTAACAAATTTAATACATTTTATAAAATATAATTATAAAGGTCTATAATATTATCACGTAAAGAAATTTTGTTTTATGATATTTTTTGTTATATCTATTTTTAAAACACTATTTTGGGAAGGAAGGGGGAGTGGCTGATTAAAAAAAAATCGCCATTTTTTGGGTCTGTCATCAGTATTCCTTGTCATCTCCTTCGCAGTCGACATGAAGATATAACTCGCTACATTGACTACATACTACAACATATATCCCTCCCCTATATACTGTTAAATTGATCGGTGAATTCTAACAATCTTTTTCCCTACTCATAATCTGATGATGAGCAAAAATAATAACAGACTTTGAGCTCATCATGCGGCAACATGTAGAGGTCATGTATGAGAAGGAAAGTAGGGGGATGATCAGTTTTTTTTACCAATGGGGTGATATTTCTAAAAAAAAAAGAAAGAGAAGATATTTATCTGATACATAATATACCCTCGTTTGATCTCAGCTCAGCATATCGAGGTAAATCAAGCATTTTCTCCATGACTACCAAAGAAATCTTTGACGTTGGTCCTCGTTTTGTGCGTTTCAATCAGTGACTGCAGTGGCCACTAGTAATGAGGCTAATAAGACGGAGGGGGGGGGGGGGGGGTCATCGGGAGATGAGAGGGAAAACGAACCGGCAGAAAAGGAAGTAGAGACTGCTGACGACTGGAGAAAGGTTTCTTCAATCAGCTCTGCAAACACGCTAAAATAACAAAATGTCTCTTGGCTATACGGGAGCAGCAGAAGCAGAAAGTAGACAGAAGCGTCCTCCTCCTCCCAAGATCAAACTAAACAGAAAAGACACGCTGATATTCATTCCTTTGCCCTCTAGATACGTTCAGGAGGGAGAAAAAAAAAAGTATAAAAAAAAATAGAAAGAGGGATGTAAAGTAATTTTCTTTCCAATCATACACAACATTTAAGGCAAATCAGGATGAAAAGAAATTTTTGTTCGTTGTGTGGATAGTGGAATAAGTTCCCTTGCGGCCTCACAGGACTACTCTCCATGTAGCGAGATAGTCAAACCCTCTTGTTGCAATCTCTCCTCCCCACCCTCACTGGCTTACGTCATCGGGGGTTTACAGCCACGTTAGCAAAAGAATATCAGCATTTGTGACGGTGCAGCTGCGACGAATTTCACCCCAAATGTGACATGATATAATATTTTTTTATCTTTTAGCTAAAAATAAATGTTAGAATATAATATAATAAAGCAAATAATATTATAAATTATGATATCACAATGTGAATTTGACATATATAGGAAAAAAAAAAAATTACTACGCATTTTGCCTTTAAGTGAAATTTAAATGAAATTTGATTATTAAGCTCGATGACCTTTTTTTTCCTTTTCTTTTTTGAAATTTCATAAACAATGGGAATTTCCTAAGTCAATGCGTTCCTCAATTATATAGCAATTAAATTTTACCTCAATTTAGTGAAATAGTTTTATTTCCTCACCAAATTTGTACTATATATACAACCATGCGCAAATACCAAGTGCAATTAACACACATAATTTATGTACTAAATACCAGGACACACTTTCTTATAACTATGTTTTGAATTTCCGGCTAACTACGTACAAAAAACACGAATTTAATTAAATTAAATATTTAATATTTAAATATTTAATTAAATATTAAATTTAATATTTAATATTTGATTGTATGAGAAGTAGTTTCGTTAGTATTATTCATGAATTTTCTTTTTTGTCTAAAGCAAATATGGTTTAAATTCATAATAGTACTAAATAATCTTTCATATAATGATCATAAAAGTGATGATTGTATGAGAAGTAGTTTCCTTAGTATTATTCATGAATTTTGTTTTGTCTCACTTTCTTTTGTACATTTCGTTTCTGATATAATAGCTGAAATATAAATTATTATGTTTATTTATAAATTGGTTATGTTAAAATTATAATTTTTGTTTCTTAAAATCTTGAAGAACCAATATGTATTCTGTAGCGGCCGACAGGGAGAGTATATCCCTGGCTGGTACAATATCATGTAATAAACAATGAAAATGAAAAAAAAAAAAAAAATTTAATTAATTAACGCAATTTCATTATGATAAAATGCAAAGTTACATTTATTATACAGTATATAATATATATATATTATATATATAATAAATTAAATACATCATTTTAATTCAAGAGCATGTTGTTATATGACGTTGAAACACCGCGCGGGTATATATATATAATATACCCTCGAGCTTTAATGATATAATAATTAAATTCAAACAATTGTTTTGCACTTTAAGATGCTATACTTACGTATAGAATACAGAATATATACTGTGCTACATAAATAGACACTTAACTTTTATTGCTTATTTTTCAAGAAAATAAAGTAATTACAAGAAGTTATAAACAAAAGCTGGCAAAAAAACTATCTTATATAATTTGTTCTATGGGTTACATAACAAAATACTGCACAGGTGTCAAATTTTCTCACAACGAAAAATAAAAATTAGACAAAAAAATCCATTAGACCATAAAAGAAAGTGAAGGTGGCGCTCATTAGAAGATGAAAATTGATCTTCGAGCTCCCGTAATAAGCCGGCCTGAGAGTGGGTATATAGCTGCTGTCAATTACGTGATCGGAGGCTAACAGCAGACGGCGCAAGAGCGATTGAGCAGCCGTGAGATTGCAACTTTGCACCCCCCGCGACACAACGTACGCCTTATTAGCATCCCTCGTACTGCAGTCACTTGGGGGCGTGATATAAGTTAGCACGCTTTAACTGAAAAATTAATGGTTTTTGTGGTGAGCCATAAAAAAAATTTGGATAATTTGCATAGATTGATGACTTTTTTAAGAATTCGGAGAGAATGGCTAAGGGGAAAATATTCTAAATTTTTTGATACATGCATAGAGCATATTGCTGATACTGCATGCATGCAGATTTAGAGAGCTTGTCAAAAACTCAAGTCACCATTAAAAATTTGTTATTGAAACTGAAACGAGCCTAATGTGTAGCTAAATCAGAAACCTCTTCCTTCAGCATGCACTAGTCTTGAAACCAGAGCCATGGTATGGATATCAGTCTCATTAAATCCATGACGGAGGACGGGGACCACGGGGCTCGATGTGGGGACCCAGTGGTGCTCGCGGCGGCGCGGTGCGGGCCAATCGATCTGCACACGGCGTGCGGGTGCGCTGAGTCCCGAGCTGCTATTGGCCCTATCGTGCGGCGGCGCCTGTGGTGCACTTGCACCCGTCTGTAGCGACACCTCGCGGCCAGCATTCCTCCTCCAGCCACAGAGAACATCTCACCTCACCAACTCGAGACCGCGAAGAGCACCATGCAAATGAAACTGGACCCCCACTGTCACGATTGCAAGGCGATAATAAGCACAAATTTGTATATTTTGCATCAATGGCAAATATTAGTAATTAATTACCGTGAGAAAAAATTAGCGAAATATAAAAATACGAACAAATTTAAATTAAAGTCAGATAAAACCCCCAGGACCTCTTCTTCATTATATGCAGCTTTAAAAGTCATGCAGCCTTTTTTTAAATAATTTTTTAGTTCACATTATATCCTGACCATGCATCTCATCATTCATGTCATATAATTATGCCGTACGCAATTTAATCATGCATAATTTTTGAAAATTGCATGTGAATGTGAAAATAATGAAAATATATTAATTTGACATATTGAACAAATTTATTTGTTTAATTGTTATTTAAGTGCAGTATGGCTAAATTTAATTAATGTGAATAAAATTGTATTGTCTTGAATAATTATTATAAAGGAAATGGGCCCTATAGAAAGGATTTTTTCTTAAATTATATCAACTATATTTGAAATAATAAAATGTAATAAAAATTTGAATTAATTTTAATCACATTTTGACAGCAACTACGCAAAGTAACAATATGGGTGATAAAGCTTGATTAGTAGGGAGTCCAAGGTTCGTGTTAATCATCTCATGTATAGAAATTAGTTGGATTGCAGAACTGTGACTCTTTGAAGACGCGTAAGAGCAGGCCTCTATAGCTGAATGGACCTCCAATCACTTGGAAATTTGGAGCTGGAAAGCCGTTGCTGCAGGGAGACACACACCCTACGGAAGGTGCAGCACAGGGTGAAAGCCTGCGCTAATGAATTTTCCGTGCCGGAATATAAGGAACACGGAGATACTAATCGCTACCTTTTTACACTGCGCTCTTCTTCTCTTTTGATGATAAAAAAAAAAGCAGTGATGATGAGAAGCTTGGTCGTTACGGGCCAATGATCACAGGAGCTCTGATCACGCAGAGAAAAGCAGATAGGGGGCGGGGGGTACATCAAAGAAGTAAGGTCGTCGCAGCATCTTTCACACTGATGTGCAGCCAAATTAATTGTTCATCATCGTACCATGAAAATATCTTGCAAAGGAATATAATTTTAAACCAATAATATCGTCAAACTGTATAGTTAATTCAATTACAATCACTGTGGTTTTTATTGTCTGAAAAAATAATATTAAATTAGTCCGAAAACACCCGCGCGATATTCTCGGCAAAGCCCCTGCGCTCTTGCTGGTATTCTTACTCGCCGGTTTCCCCGCTTTTTATATTAACTCAATGATTTCTAAATTTCTACACCATGTCACACGACATAACACTTGAAAAAAAACTTATTTTCCTCTTCTTTTTTTATAAGCCATACAATATTTTATATATAATGTTTTAAATTAACTAGAAAAACATTTACCTTCTTTTTTTTCCTTTGTCCACATTGAGTTTGTTTTCACTCGATGGTCGCCATATTGACATACAAATTTTCGCTTCTTTCCGTGGATTTTCGGATTGCGAGCGACAAGAAGGGAGTAAGGGGTGGATTAGCAAGCAGCAGCAGCAGCCACCCCCGCATGCAAGCTGCATATATGTGCTCATGACGCGGGTCGGGTCAAATGGGACCCATCACGGAGGGGAGAGGTTACTAGAGGAGGGTGCATGCTGCTCGCATTTGTTCCTGATGCAGTCATCGTTTTTGCTTATATAGTCTGCTATGAGAATTTCTTTTATACATTTGCATTCAATATATAAAATTATTGCAAATAACAAGATTTTATAGATTTATCTTTATTTTTATTTTTTTTTTTTTATTATTTACATTTTTCTTTCCCTCCCAAGTTCATGGTTAGAGTTAAAATAAAAAAATACTATAAATAAAATAAAAAATGTTAATTTTCTTATATAAATAAAAAATACATTAATTTCATTTAAAATTTAAGTTACATTAATTTATGAAATGATCACACTGCCATCAGCGCAAGATTGAAATATGATAAAAAATAAGTCGTGCTCACAAAGTGTTCAAGTTCGTTAATCTAACGTCATTATAAATAGTGAAAACTGCAGTATATTAGTAATATGTATTATATTATACAGTTGGGTTCAGTATTATAAAAAAAATAAAAAAATAAAAACATCAAAATTTTAAAACGAAAATACATATTTTAACTCAGTGCGAAAATAATATATATATTGTCATATCAGAGAGCTATTTAATCTTAACTGTAAGATATCTAGTCGTGTGTGTGTACTAGAGCTGCATGTAAATTTAGTGAATTTTAGCTCACTATAAATTTAATCAGTTCTTTATGCTATTTTAATAACGAAATGAAATAAATAAACAAGTTCTTGTACTTGGTACCATAATATATTGTACTTTATTTCATTTTCAAATTGGCTACCTAATATTTATTTACATTTACGCACGTATGTGGATCCCCCTCCCCTAATTTTCTCTAATTATTTTCGATTGCTGCATATTTTTTGTGCACTTACATTTTTTAAATTTTAAAATAGGATTATATGAGTGTAATTTTTTTTATCAATGCATTTTTATTTTATATAAAATTGATTATTTAATATTTCTATATTTTAAATTATGTGTCATACATTATAGTTCTACAGTACGATGTTTGATTGCATGCATGACTTAATTTGAATATATGTTATATATATTATATTTTATATCAAACTTGCAGTATCTTCAGTTGAAGATTATAATTTTTAATTCAATTAATTGGCAGGCAGGCAGCATAATTGCCATAATTACTAATTTTAATATTGAGTTGAGTGTGTGATTTAGCATGATCATGTTATAAAAATCAGACTCTTGTATTTGGTAAATTTGGTCTGTACAATTCGTTTTTTAAATTTGCTGTGCTTTCATAATTTTTCGCAATTTTTTTTTCTGAACACATTATGCCATCTATTGGATGTAAAATAAATTAATTAATGTTAAAGTTACACCTAGTTTTAACTATACTCAATAGATGGCGCCAAATAAAAAAAAAAATCTTCTTCCATCAGCTGCGATCCTCAGGCCGTAGCAGACGACGCTGGCACAAGTAACATAAATAATTAATTTTAAGTCATAACGATGACTTTATACCATTTTGGAAATTGTGTAGCTTTAGTTTACGTTCCTTATCATTTAACCTACAAGTACTCAGGGCTGTAAGTAACATTTTTAGGAGTCTTTTTCATTCATGAATACAAATCAAGTGACTGGCATTTTCAGTGTCCTAGCTGGCCGGCTAATTAGATTAACAAATTTTCATTTCCAGGTCTGAGTATGGAGCTTTTTGGAAATGCGTGCAGGCGGGGGGAATCTATGTCTTCACACAGCTTTGCAAAATGCTCGTCCTAGCAACGTTCTTCCCTACAACGGAATTTGAATCAAAAGATGGCATTGATTTTGTAGGGGTATGTATCATATTTTATATTTTTTGACACACTGGTAATCTATACTACACATGCACCAGTTGTTAGTATGTGCGCATTTCAAGTGGTTGAGCCATTGTGGTACTGACAAATCCTTTGAAGGTGGTTTTTATGTATGTAAACCATTATTATGTATTATGTATTATTGTATGTAAACCATTGTATGTAAACCATAGTATGTAATATTATTATTATTATTATAACCAGACATTTTGTTATGTGCATAGCTACACAGCTAGCTATTTACAAACTGCTGCAAGTTCCAACTTCTATAGCTCAATTTAATTAATATATGTCTTGGCCCATGTTTAAAGCGGTGTTCACATACTATAAAACTGCTATGGCATGCCGTAGTTCTCCTTGGATTTCTTATGGAGCTACATGTGCTACGACATTCACCGTAGCAATTTCCAAGTATGTGAACGCTGCTTAATAGGTTGGAAAATACCTATTAGCTGTCAGCTTAATGGTTGGATAAACAACTTTGAACTGCTTTGAAAGTGAGAAGTTTGCAACGACATAGGCACATGTAAAAGCATTTGGAAAATTCCTACAGAAAAGCTTGCCAAATTCCAAAAAGTAGTATAATATTAAAAATTCATCAAATACAGAGCCCTCTAAGTTGTGATGTAAAGAACAGGGACATATTTTAAATATTTCATTAAAATATTTTATAACATTAATAAACAATAATTTAACTAGCTGTTTTCAAGACCATGAAATCAAAATTAAATAAATGCTGATTGCCACGCCCTCTTTATATTATTAGTACGTATCTATTCATCTATGCATCATAAGACTATTGAGTACATAAAGGACCAAAAGATGGCGCTGAGCGCTGAAATTTTGGCGAGGATACAGCAATACCTATAGCATTGGGAGAATCACAAAAACAACAAATTTGATATGAAATACATATTTTAAGTTGAAATATTTTTTTATATTTGTCCGAACGTATTTGACAACCAATTATGGTGTTGTCACTTCTGTAAAATTATGCTGTGGCTGCTGAGAGAGCATTTACATGATTTTACAATGTTAAACATATACAATGGGCCTCGCTAGACGCACGTAGTTGAGCTGTTTCCCGTCAGTTTTCGCGAGGGGCGCTACTAACTTTATGACGTCAATTTTAACTGATTATTGAATTCAGTCAGTAAAAGCTTAAAGAAATATTATTTTTTAAAAGTTTTTATCAAAATCCAATACGAGACATATTATATGCATGGCGAGCTGCAATTTTCCACAGCCTCTAATGAGAGCATATTTGAAATAGTCCAAGAACTGTTTGCTGTGAGGAAAGATTAACTTTCAAACCATCCACTTTTGCCGCCAATGAGATGTTATGTCGGAACCCTGCTACGTCATGATGCTGACTTTCATAAGCTCATTTGATTGGCTGGGGCAACTACGAAGGTGCTGCTGTTAAATGTGCTGCTTTATCAGCCAATGCTACGCTATCGAACCTTGGATATCCTCAAACAGACCGCTTGAGCATGTGGCTTATTTGGCAGAATTTCCTGAAGGTTGATGAAAATTGTCAAGTATCAAGGTTCCTCAATTCAACGTCTTAGGCCGTCTTACCAATATACAGCCTACAGTCCATCATCAAACTAAAGTTTTCTCCCCGTAAAACTCTCTCCTGCACCTGTAGGCTTACTGACTAACCTCTTGCAGGAGCTGCTCAAGACCACGGTGGACCTCGCAGACCTGGCTGGCCTCTATTTCGTGCTTATGGGCATCCCCGGCAAGGGTCACGCCAAGGTGCTGACGGCAGGAGTAGGCTGGGCGGGGGCAGAGCTCATCCTCACACGTTTCCTCATGCTTTGGGTTGGAGCCCGCGGTGCAGAGTTCGACTGGAAGTACATCCAGAAGTGCCTTGAATCCAACATCAGTCTGGTGAGAATAACATATGTAACAAAAAACACATCCTTTATAATGTTGAGAGCGTGCAGACCTTGTCATATTTTGGGTGATGCATCAAAAGTACTGGTACAATATAATATGTTTTATGGACTGAGATCTCCCAAGTTCTATCTAGCATGGTAGTTGAGTGGAAACAATCATACAAAAAGCCTACCTACATTAGTTACTTTATAATTTACAAATGAAATGTCAAAAATATTTAGGCACTTAATAGTGAGAGTTACAAAAACTAAATATATTAAAAGTCTACGAAGAGTTAATTTAAAAGGATCTTTAATGGTAAAACAGAAAACATATTGCCTGATTTTCATAAAAACTTTGTGTAATTTGTACTCTATTTTAAACTTAACTGAAGTCTGATACAGTAATTAAGCCTTCTGCTCTAACTGTATTATACAGTATCTGTAATTCCGTCTATTATATGTATACATTTCTTTTTAATTAAGCAATTTTTAAAAGTAGTTTGACAATAATGAAGTTGAATTACAATCATGCACCAAACTACAAACTAAATTGTAGCAAATATTTTCCTGATAACAGAACTCCAATAAAATACCTGGTAGAAAAACTGCAGATCTGTATGGTGTGGTGCTTGCAGGTTCAGCACATCACCTCAGCGGCGCTAGTGTGGCTCTGGTCCCGACACGACCTGCACCGCTCACTGGCTCCGGTGGTGGGTGTCCTACTGCTGCTCGGCACCTTCAAGCCCCTCCTTCTGGACACCCTGCTGCTCTCGCTCGGCTACGGGCCCTGGGCCTCCCTGGCAGTGCGGGCCCTCGCAACCCTCTGCATCGGCCTCACCACGCTGCAGATCTACGCTGGCCTTGCCAAGGCCATCGGCATCTACTGAACACCCCCACGTAACGAGAACTCTGAATTTAATAAGTCATTGCAGTGTTTTAAAATTGAGAATCTGAAGTTTTTTTGTTTTTGTTTTAAAGTTATTTATATAAATAAAAAGTTGTAAGTATGTAATAAAAATGTTTCCTGATATGCATGAAAGAAACTTTAAATAAAACTTTATAAATTGTTCTTTTTAAAGTACAGTACCTATAAATTTAATAATTACCTACATAAAAGTTTTCATGCTTGCATGCAGGAAGTACAACAAAAATAAAAAGAAGAAGAAAGAATATTGTATCATCACTGTCTCACCTAAAACATTTGAGATTGTTCATGGATGCAAGGCCATTTTTTTGTAACTTAATTATTGCTCACTACATACATAATAATATATGGGGGGCATTCACAAAGCACTTTAACCCCAACTTTACTACCAGGGATAAAACTTGGGGCTAAAGTGCTTTGTGAATGTCCCCCATATGTGTATAAAATTAGGTTTGATATATTATATCAAACTCAGTTTTATGCTGGTACTTTGCTATAATTTCTACTATTAACCTCTTGAAAGAAAGAGAAGGAAGCAAAAGCTAAAATAATTAGATAGAAGTTTAGAAATACCACCCTAAATGAAATACAGAATTCTGGAACTATACAAAGTATGCAATACTGTATACAATATATAAATTATTAAAATGTTCATGTCATCTTTTACCTAGAAAGTTTATACCTTATACCATTGTAGTTGAATAATAATAATTAATCTACACTGCATTAGAAACGAAATGAAAATATGCCATAAATAAATGTTTACATTATTTTGTGTTAACTTAATTATAATTCTCATATTATTAGCTAAATAAGCATGCAACAACTAGACTAAAAATAATAATGATATATAGAGTAGTACTTGAATATTTTGTTTATGTTGCCAGAAAGAGAAAACGGGAAATAAAATTTATACCCTATGTAATATAATGGAGTACCGACCTCAAAAAAATTTATTGCAGAAATGGATAGAGGGTGCAAAAATATGCTACTCTGAATTTTTCAGATTTCTCTGACACCGGGAACTATTTTTAAAAAAATATTTGAAGTTCGTTTTATGACGTCACGGGCGTTAATGTCCTATCCTTTTCTTAAGGAGAGGCGTGACATCATCAAAACGGACTTTCAATGATTTTTTAAAAGTAGTTCCCGGTCTCAGAAAAATCTGAAAAATTTCAGAGTAGCATATTTTTGCACCCTCTATCCATTTCTGCAATAAATTTTTTTGAGGTCGGTACTCCATTATTAAAAAAATAAAAATAATAAATAAATAAATAACTAAATAAATAAATAAATAAATAAATAAATAAATAAATAACACGACAAACATTTTGGACCTGATCTTGTGGCAAAATTGTATAAAACTACTGGTAATAAAGATCTAAGAAAATTAATACAGAAAATAAATATTTTTGCTAGCAGACATTTAAGTCCTACATGCTTCATTTAAATGTTTGAAACCACTGTCATGTGTATTGTTTCAATTAAACTAGCTATTGGTGTATTTCCAAAAAAGGTTGTTTTGTTTTATTTTTATAACCAAATGCTGAAGTAACATATTTAATAGTTTTTACACATTTTACTGACTGAATTTAAGAGGTTGTATTACAAAATATTTTTTTCTTATTTTTTTTTTTCAAATCTACAAAAATATTTTCAGATTACAAATAATTAAACATTGGTTAAAGTTACATTTTTGTTCAATTTTCAATATTTATTTAATATTTAAAAAAAAATTTGGATTAAAAAGAGCTTGAAAATTTCATTCAAATCATTATTAATTTTTATCTATTGTTAGGTACTTACAATTAGACCCAAGTTTAAGTAATTAATAATAATTATGTAGTACAAAATATTTTAAATTAAAACAAAAAAACAAATAACACGCATATAAGTTAAAAACACCTCAAAACATAATTTATCATAGTAGACAATGCTAATAACTTATTATGAATTTGCAATGCCCTCTATAGCAATGGAGAATCTGCATGGATTTTTGCTATTGCAAATTTGGATAGAGGACCTCAACTTACAGTTTGTCAATTTTCTCTACATTTTTTTTTTTTTTAACCTCGAACCCTTAAAATATAGGGAAAATATACTGTGACATCATAGTCATGCGAATATTAAACATTTAACACGTAAGTATAGGAAAAGACTGATATCACCCCTTGATTTTTCAGGGTGTTTGAGGGTTAAAAATTATATTTTGAACAAAATCAACAATATAACTTGATCAATTTGAATATGGAATTACAAAAATCATGCAGGTTGTCCATTGCATGACTATATAGCTACAATAATTGAGAGGGCCTCTTGCTCTTAAATGACAAGTGAGATTAATTAATTAAACTGATTGACATTATCATTGATAATGGGTAGAAAAGAACAAAAAAGTAAAATTAATTCAGCATGTGTATGATATTCTAATTAACACATATTTAAAACAAACAAACTATATTTGTATCTGCCAAGAGGAGTATAGTATATACCTTAATAAAAAATAACTTGTAAAAATGAAAATTACACATTTTATAAAAATTCAAAGCATTATTAACTGTTATTTAAAAAGTTTGCAGTTTGCATTGAATTTAGTTAATTGATGAATAAAGGATTATCTTCATTAAAAAGGCCTTACTAGCTTTTTATAATGTATGCCTTCAATTATAATAATAATATTACTATTACATTTTTATTAATTTACAATTATTTAACAAAATGAGCATAATTTGCAAATAGTACTGCAGGTTACCTCATAATTTTCAGAGCCCTCTGTTAGCTGCTATATGAACTTCTTGAAGTCGGGCAAGAGGACTTTAGCTTGTATGTAGAGCAGTGTTGAGATCACAATGAGCTTCTGAGGTGTAATTCTTTATTTTTTTTTGTAAGCTCAATAGAAACAAATTGAAAAATATCTGTGAATTATATGCATTTTTTTTTTTAAATACGTACTCCATCTGCTAAACATGGAGATTTAAAGAGGTTACCTGAAGGCTCCGCCAGCAACTCCTATAACTTTTTTACATTCTTCCATTCGAAACAAACAATTCAATTAAAATAATATAACACTTGTAAACGATTGTTGCTGTTTATTATTTTTCCCATAGCAACAAGGTTGTTTCAAAGTTTAAAAGTATCATATTATATATTATACATTACTACGCAATATATAGTTGCTGATTGCTTGTTTGACTGAAAAATGTAATGACGTCAAAGTTGTTAAAGTCCTTGTTAAAGCCTCCAGGTCATATGACCTCTTTAAACAACCATCTTAGGCAAGACAAGGTATTTAAAAAAAAAATCCATAACATTTACCTCTCCTTTTGATTGAGTCAATAAAAAAATTACACCTCTGAAGCTCGTTGCAGGTCTTGCCAATCTTCAAGAAGTTCTTAATGGCAGATAAAGGTGCTCTGTTTGTCTAGAAACTTATAAGGGGGCACACATATACACCTAAGCAGTAGTGGGTGGGCTACGCAACACACACTGCTACAGCTAAGATGTTATACATATTTATATTGATCTATCTACTAGCTACACATTAATGAATGTACAGTGTAGATAACAAGTTGTTTGATCACATCAAACAATAATAAAAAGTCAAGAGAGACTGGTGAAAAGTGAAGCATTTTAAAAGGACCACCACACTATGGAATCTTCACAATGATATTAAAAAAAACAGTCTTCTCTAATCAATAGGAAACTTAAAACGATATTCAACTCTTCTACATATTTAAAACATTCAAAATAAGGAAAGATAATGAGAACCATAAGAGATAAGGAAATTTATGGAAAGTCACACAATAAGTTGTTGGGAGAAATTTTTTTACTACTGTATTTTAGGAATTGTTATACTGCACAAATATAACAGAGGATGTTACTAAATTTTTTTGTGTGCTACTTATTTTCATTTTTTTTTTTTTTTTAACATTGTCTCTCATTTAGAAAAAATAAGAAAATTGCCTACCCGGAATGTGTGCAATAATGACTGTCTGCTACGAGTGGAAATTCTGAATTTTAAATTGGTAAATATGCTCATATTTGCACTCATCTGATAAAACAGACAGTTCATAATCAGGGTAGGCAGCAATCTTATTATTCTGGACAAGAGATGATGTATCGCTGGACAACAGTAGGCTTGTTATACCGTACTGCAGTAAAAGTAATAGAGCACTATAATAATAACAACGCTTTATGGTCCATACAACTACTAACAATGCAAGTTCAATAATCAATTGTGTAATGTTTTCCATTAATATGCTGTACCATAAATGTGTATCATTTCTCTTCAAAGCTGACATGTAAAATTTTTTGTTATTAAAATGGACACAGCAATGCTATAAGATTTACAATTTGATGCAGCTGCCACGAAAGTCTGTAAAAACTTATTTTATCTATTTTCAGTAAAATTCATGCAGTATAAATACTTTTTACAGTATAATTGTAGCAAAAAACTAACAGATAAAACAATTGAGAGAAAATTGAAGTAAAAATAAAGTTATAAGAAAATAAGGGAGAAGACAGTAACTTTATTTTTTATTTTTTTATTTCCAAGTGAAGAAAAAATGAATCAATATTACTGTGTATAGTTATCTCTATTGTTGCTGGTACAATTTAATGTTTAAGTAATTAGTATTAACTTGAAAGTTTATGAAGCTACATAAAATATATCATACCTTAAGTTATATTGAAATTCATCCAGTAACAATAAATATTCTAATATTGTTCTTAAAAGTTTGCCATTAAGAGGTACTTGAAATCGTTGAAAGTGATGAAGAAGTGAAGGAGCAGTTGATGCCCAGGTACCAGAGGAGAGAGAGAGACGGTGACTTACGAGGGGGAGCATTGCACACGTCCGGGCCCGGCATCTTCGTCGTCATCATCGGTGCTGTCCACTGCTGCTGGGGGCTCTTCACTCGACGAGCTGTCATGGGCCTCTGGCTCTGCCTGTGCCTGGCTGCGACGAGCCTGTTAAATACACCCACCATTGATTTATTGAATTTTTGGATTATTCATACATGAATACCATTGCATACTTCTGTATTAATCTTATTAAAAGAAAAGGATAGGAATAACCAGCAAGGCCTTACCGATCGAAAGAGTCACAGCAGATGGAAATTCTTGCGGTCACAGAGGTTCACTCGAAAGTTTTTACATTTTTGAAACGTTTCGCATCATGGAGATGCTTCTTCAGTCACAAGAAGAAGTAGAAGTAGATTCCACGATGCGAAACGTTTCAAAAATGTAAAAACTTTCGAGTGAACCTCTGTGACCGCAAGAATTTCCACCTGCTGTGACTCTTTCGATCGGTAAGGCCTTGCTGGTTATTCCTATCCTTTTCTTTTAATAAGATTATCACAACCTAAATGGTTTATTTTCCTTAATTTGAATACATACTTCTGTATTGTATTTTATACTGTACAGTAAAGCAGTTTAGTGCTGGATTCTTTTGTAGGAGATTATAAAAATAGTGTACTGAAAAAAAATGGATTTGATTCCAGTTTCAACAAGATTATTTCTGGAAATAGCTTGAATTAGAGGAATTATAATCCTACTGTGGATTTACATGAGGGATTTTTAGCCTGCAACGTGACACGAATAATGTGCACTTGCTGTAACATCCACTGGTGGCCATATTTGTTGATTGAAAAGAGCATTAAAATTCAATGATCAATTTCATTAGCTCAACGCATTGAATTTGCTTTCAGCATAGAATTTTGCAGCTTGTGCATCAAAATCTTAATGCATCACCATTGCCTCTCATGTGAATTTACCCTTTAATATGAAAATTGAAACTAAATCTTACATTTATTGTGCTGTGATACCCCCAATATCTCGGAGTGTTTCTTAAAATAAAATAACACTTTTAACTAACAAAACTGCATCTATAACCAAACTTTTCATTAAATAATCAATTTTTCATTTAAATAAATAAGTGATAAAACAAGGCTGACTAGTAAAATAATAATAAATAAATGAAAAAAATAAAAATAAAAAAGATACAAAGAGAAATTATAAAGCACTATGTTCTCAAAAAGCTATTTATTATTCCATTGCAGTACGCAACAAAATTTCTATGACCTCTGTACCTTCTTTGAATTTGAACTTATAGGACCAGATAACTACTGTACTCGCAAATTCAAAATAATCTTCTGCATATGAAATGGAGAAAGTTGCTTACCCGTCCCAATCCTTCTGTAGTTCTGCGGATCTGCCGCCACAGGAACCACAACATTTGACCATCGAAGGAGTCAGGATCACCCCTCTGTTCATCATCCCTGGACTTGCGGTTTGTTATCACAGTCTATAAACAATGGGAATAAAAAATTAAGCAATTTCGAATTTATTTGATTGTTATCAGTTAATTCCAATAAGAGCTTATAACATATTTATACTGAACAAACTATGGTACAAATGGGGGATACTAACAACAAATTGTTTTAGCCACCTAATCTTAATGTTATTTTAAATAGAATGCTAAACACAGTACAAAAAAGTGGACCAAGTCTATTAGTAAACAATGTTATTGCAGATACTTTGGCAGCTATACACAGATTTAGACAACATTTTTATTAACGTGTTTATGTACAGTAGCTCATGTTTAGCACTCGATTTAACCCAGGATAAAAATATAGGATAAAGTGGGATAGTAATCATTAAAATATTTAAAACTATTAATTTAAAAACATCTTCTAACCTCCCAATTAAGAATTTTCTGATTGATCAAGAATCTTTACACTTTAAAATTGATACACTTAATTAATTTTTGAAATTAATGAAATCTAACAGAGACGACGTAAAGCAGCAATATTGAAGTACTGACCGACTTGAGGCCTGCCATTGCCGGCTCTTGTTCATACGAGGGCACCCAGATCTTAACGTCATCATCTAGGCCAGAGGTGGCGAGCACGGGGAGGTGGGGGTGTGGCTCCAAGCAGTTTACCTGTAGACATAGCATGATCAGACAGAGCACCAGGCAGGCTCAAGAAGGTACTCACCACTCCATTCTCATCAGCATTCATCCACTGCACGATGCTCTCTGTGTGCTTATCCCAGAAGTAAACATTGCCACAGTCCGAGCCAGACATAATAAACTCACTATGAGGACCAAAGAAGTTTACCCCCTTCACTGTAACAAATATTAAATGTAGCATTACATTCTTTACATACCAGTATGCCAACAAATTACTTAAAACAATACTGTGAACTAAAAACATAATTATCTTCATTTTTATTAATTCGTCCGCAATTCACAATGTACTGTTAATTGTACTGTAATGAAATTTGCAATTTATTTATAAATCTTGTATAAAAATTGGTCAAGAAAGACAAATTAAATAATAATACATTATTAATGGTAGATAGCTATTTATAGAAGCACTTAACTACTGTATCAGCCTCATGGACTGCTCACCTGTAGCACTGTTACGATGTCCCTCATATTTGTGGACATACTCTGCTCCATCTGAGTGTCGAGTATCGAAGAGGAAGATGTCGTCATCATTGTAGCTGGCGACAATCTCTGAGCCATCATGGTTGAAGACAGCACAGGTCACATGTGTGTACAGATCCCTACCAGCCTGCAAGTAAACAACAAATTATCAATGCTTTAGCAAAGCAAACTTACACTCTCAAATGTAGTACAACATTCAATTCATTTAAAGTAGAGTGAGCGAAAAAGTGACCGATGGTAAAGCTCATTCTCTTGCATGTAAAAAGTTACTTTGGAGCACCATAAACAAGCATCTGAAATCAGTTGAGACCGTCCTTCGTAAAAATTCTGAGCATTTGGGTCTAAAAGTCGATGACTTCGTCCATCTACTCCATGCTAACGCTCGAAAAACGTGGCTTCTTTTTTATTCGAACTTTAATTTCTTTCGCAATCTCCCGTAAAATGTGTTTAAAAAGATAGAACATATTATGGTGAATCAGAAAGTGTCATAACCTTTATTAGCCCTTCATAAAAATTTTGAGAAAATTCTGATACAATACCAAAATCCGAGGCAAATTTTCATTTCAAATGTTGCGGTCTACGGGTTAACAGCTGACTGGATCAACGGGATCAACAACACTATATAACTGCAGCAGATGCTTGTATTGCGCAACTTGCATAAATTTCTACTGCGCAGCTTTTGAGGAGCCGACGTAACTTTTTCGTATGCACATATATAGTGCGTGACGTCATTCCCGTCATGCACTGCGCACTCAACTCACCGACTCCTCTTTAAAAAAAAAAAAAAAAAAAAAAGATTGTCATCACTTAATTTCTTGGCATGAAAAAACTTAACCACCAAAGCCATCAAAGTATATGAGCTAGGCTCCCCAAAATAAATAAAATACCCACCAGGTGGTGAGGGCAAAACTTCTTGAGTGCAGCACCGCTGTTCTCTGAAATCTTCCTTTTGTCGTAAATACGAACATACTGGTCTCGGCCACCCACGCAGAACTCATTATAGTTGAGGGGGTTGGAACTGATGCTGTAGAGGGCCACCTTCTTGGAGTTCTCCTTCACATACAGCAGCCTTGAAGAAGGTGTAATAAAATATTACATGCTAGATATGTAAAACACTTTGTAACTAAAAAAAAAAAAAATCTATCTTCGCTACAAACTTAAAAAATGCAGGGAACGAAAATTGGATAACTCATTCTGTAGGTGGTAAGCACTAGTAGTTTGGTTTAATTACTTAAAGGCACTGAGAGTATGCTACACAGGAAATGTGCATAAAAAAATTGCTGTAAGAGAGTTTAGAAATTTGTGATAGCAAAGATGGAATGCTGGTAGGTTCTTTTATGTTTCAAACATACAATATATACTGTACAATCATGAATGACAATCATGAATATTGAATTAAATATTACTCAATAAGGGTGTGGGGTAGAAACATCCATATTTTCAGTTTCTGGTACAATATGGAATTTAACAAACATTAGCTAACAAATGGCAGTTATCTCTCTGCTCGGTATGTTACCTGGAGGGCTTGGGTTCCCGCAAGTCAATGCTGAAGACCTGGGCATCTTCGCCGGCACTCAGCACCACCTGTGGTGGGTCCTGCTGCACAGCCAGCTTATGGCACGACAGACTGTGCTGGGCAAGGCGGCGAGTGGAACGGCACTTGCCAGTAGCTGACAGCACTGCTAAACGAACTTGGCCGTCACGTGCACATGTAACAATGTGTGTGTCACCAGTCAAGGGCATGAACTTGGCCTGAAACACAAATATAATGCAAATCAATTTGAAGTATGTACTAACATCACTGAAACTAATTTTTTTTTCTGAATTCAACTGACAATCTTGGCCAGACCTACTTGCAAGTCTTGGTGGGCACAACTCACCTGGAAGACGTTGTTACGATGGCCACTCTCAAAGTCCAGGAGGGGCCTACCTCGAGCCCAATCCCACACAACCACCCTGAGGTCGTCGGAGCCACTGGCAAGCCTTGTGCCTCCCGCGTTAAAGTTGAGGGTGTTGACACAACCGTGGTGCTCTTGCAGTTTGTACATAAGCTCCAGCCGCTGCACCGCATGAAGGGAGCCATAGAAACGAGAGTGCATTAACTCTGCACCCTGCTTACAACTGCTGACACCCTGTTGCCTGTAGGACAGATATTTGGTTCCAATAGTTGTTAGATTTTTAACCATGCTTTATATATAAATATGTAAAAATTACCAGTATTTATTTTAAGTAAAATTGTTTGTTAAGCTTTAACAATGAATTGTTTAGTTATTAAAAGCTTGAATACAATGTAATCATCGATTACTGTTTACAGTATCTGAAGTAGATAATTTTTTTAGTTGTACATTATTTGATTTGCAACCAAAAATTTAATCAAATTAAGGAAAATAAACCATTTAGGTTGTGATAATCTTATTAAAAGAAAAGGATAGGAATAACCAGCAAGGCCTTACCGATCGAAAGAGTCACAGCAGGTGGAAATTCTTGTGGTCACAGAGGTTCACTCGAAAGTTTTTACATTTTTGAAACGTTTCAAAAATGTAAAAACTTTCGAGTGAACCTCTGTGACCACAAGAATTTCCACCTGCTGTGACTCTTTCGATCGGTAAGGCCTTGCTGGTTATTCCTATCCTTTTCTTTTAATAAGATAACCAAAAATTTAATGTGAATATTACAAACAAAATACAAAAATAATACTAAGAAGGACCTTGTTTATAATAGTTAAATACAGTAGATCTCTATGGTAAACGGAGAAAATACCCTTTGATAAAATACCCTCAGATATAATACCCAGACAAAATACCCTAGGACAAAATACCCTCAGACAATTTACCCTAGGACAAAATACCCTTGGATAATTTACCCTAGGACAAAATACCCTTGGACAATTAACCCTAGGACAAAATACCCTTGGACAAAATACCCTTGGACAAAATACCCTTGGACAAAATACCCTAGGACAAAATACCCTCAGATAAAATACCCTCAGACAAAATACCCTTGGACGAAATACCCTTGGACAAAATACCCTTAGGCGAAATACTCTTGGACAGAATACCCTCAGACAATTTACCATGTATTATAATATATAACAGCATCTTAGGTATTTCGTAGAATGATAAAAATTATACCTATATCATGCAAACATTTTGCACACATGCAGTACAGTATTAATATTATTATTATTAAAGGGACAGGGTACAATAATTTTCATGTTGCATAAAAAGTTTCCTATTGATATAATAAAATTAAAAATATAATGTGTCAATTGCCCCAAAATACCAACCAACCAACCAACTAACCAAAATTAAAAATATATGATATTTCGGGTTTCAACAGTATCAATAATTATAATCATAAATTTATGATTATAATTTCTATAATTTATAATATGTTATTGCGAATTGCCCGTGAAAAAGGTAAAATAAATTTCACTGAATCCTGCACATGATACTTTCACAGCATAATTAATTTTTTTATACGTTTAGTTGTAGAGTATAATAATTAAATATTTAGCATCTTTTAATTATTTTATTATTTATCATGTTATTTTTTTAAGGGTAAGATAACACAAAGAATCAATTGTTGTAGTCCCATTTGATTAACACGTAAATCTTAGCAACCTCATAATGATTCTGATTTTTTTTAGAGACAGTTTCTGGCACAACAAAAAAATATGGAAAAAATTTCAAAACAATCGGACGATCCAATTTTTTTAAACGAATTTTTTAAATTTTTAGTATAGGGCTTTCCCATGGAGACCTAAACTAAGAAAATATTTTAAAAAAATTGGATCGTCCGATTGTTTTGAAAATTTTTCCATACTTTTTTGGTGCCAAGAACTGTCTCGCAAAAAACATTCAGAATCATTATGAGGTTGCTAAGGTTTACATGTTAATCAAATGGGACTACAACAATCGATTGTTCGTGTTATCTTATAATTATTTTACAATGAATGTATGAATGCATTTTTTTCATTATTTTTTAATAAAGAGCAAAAACAAAACAAAAAGTAAGAATAATAAATCGTCACCTCATGAATAGAAGAAAACATTGCTTCCCCACCCAATTTTTTACGTATTAAGGTATAACCTGAGAATTTGTCTGTCAAGGTCAAGAGGCGTGGCTATAGTGGCAACACTGTTTGCATTGGAATACGCATAAATTTTTAGGAGGGGGTGGTGACATCAGTCCTTGAGAACGTTGCCACATTTCTCATCAAATATAGGAAACGATCATCGCCACGGTTCAAAATATATGAAAACAATTCAGAAAAATAGTCTAAAAAATTAGGTTTTAGTAAAAAAAAAAGTAAAAGAATCTGTTGGGGAGTTTTTTTGCAATGCTAATTAACAAATTTAACATTGGAAGGATACAAAATTCTCATTTAAATAAATTAATTTTAATTAAACCAACGGCTAAAAAATTCCGAAAAAATTCAGAGCTACTTTGACGATTGTTGTGAGTCCACAAAATTAATTTGAAGAAAATCTGTTGTAGCGAATTTTTCGTCCAAATTTCTCAGGTTAAGCCTTAACATAATGTTACATTGTAAGGTCGACAAGAGATACATTGCTTTTTGCAGTAGAATGTTCTATAAACTTACTCATGGAAACCAGCTATAAAATTAAATGTTCATAATGGTTTTAAAATTTATGTTGTCACGGGTAACAACCAGCACAAAGCATGATAGTAAAATACGTATTGCTATTTCAGTTATATTTATTTGTTATTTTATTGTACAGAATCATTATTTACCAGAAAAAATTATATTTAATTCACATTTTTAATGATGAGAAGAAATTTTATATTTTTGAAGATATAGAATTACATGTACACATGGTACATAATAAAATTATCTTAAAAAGTATTTAGTTGTGTTAAAAAGCCTTTATAACTTCTTAATGCATATTAGTGACTTAAAAATATTGAGACACCGGGGAAAAAAATCATATAGTTCTTTCTTACCGAACTTTCAGTTACATAATTTTGACAAGAAGACCAGACTACGGAGCCGGTCCCGTTAGGAAAAAACGAGCATTGATGTGTATAGTATATTAAAAGATATTTGAGTGAGACGGCTATATATGAACGAACTGAACACGAGTGGGGACATGCATTTTTACCCAAGCGTTTTGGAATTGAGATTCATATATCTATTATATATTATTCAAAACGATGATTATTCTTTGAATGAGCTAATTTATGAATGTATTGCAAATGAAATATTCCAGTATTTTCAAAAATGTGAATTTCTCGCCCTGAATTGAAACTGAAATTTTTCCCAGCCTGAAAGTGATGGGTATTTTATCCGAGGGTATTTTGTCCAAGGGTATTTCGTCTAAGGGTATTTTGTCCAAGGGTATTTCGTCCAAGGGTATTTTGTCTGAGGGTATTTTGTCTGAGGGTATTTTGTCCAAGGGTATTTTGTCCAAGGGTATTTTGTCCAAGGGTATTTTGTCCAAGGGTATTTTGTCCAAGGGTTAATTGTCTAAGGGTATTTTGTCCAAGGGTTAATTGTCTAAGGGTATTTTGTCCAAGGGTTAATTGTCCGAGGGTATTTTGTCCAAGGGTATTTTGTCCTAGGGTATTTTGTCTGGGTATTATATCCGAGGGTATTTTATCAAAGGGTATTTTATCCGTGATTCGATCTCTATAAGTGCTATGCTTCTTATTCTTTTCTGGTCAAAAGCCGTCTGTTTTCATTAAGCTTTCTGTTTTTTACTTTATCCATTTGAATTACAGAACTAGGTAATTTTTTATTTTGATATTATATAACCTCACCTGTTAAAAACTTCGTGTACCATAGACCATTTGTGTTTGGGCTTCTGCTTGAGAAGCACAGCAGGGGTTGGCCCTTCATCTTCATCCTCATCTGTGTCTGAGGACTTGGCATCCATGCCAGCGGGACTTTCGGAAGGAGAGCTTGAGCTGCTACTGCTGCTCGGTCCATCGTCTGCTCCGTGCCAGCTAGTGTCACTCATCTCTGCCTCTTCAGCCCGGGCCGTGGCTTCAGCAGTCTGCCCTTCAGTCTTTACTTCTACCGGAACTTCTTCTTCTTCTTCTGAACTGCTCTCTACAGCTTCCCGAGATGCCTTTCGGTAGTTCCTAGTCTTAGACCAAGATCTTATTTTAGGAAACAACTCAGATATTGATGATGCTCCTTCAGAAGGCAATTTTCCATCTTCAGAACTATTACTTGATTTTTCAACAGATATTCCACTATCATCTTTTTCCATCAGCCGTCTTGTCTTACTCTCCGGAGCTTCCCCATCCTTGTCTATCTCCGTCTTTGCTGATGTAGAGGCACTGGATTCGTTGTCCTTTTCCATTATAATTCTATGTTTTATTGCTCTTCTTGCTGCTTCTAATATTTAGTTGATGACCATTATAAACACACTCTTCTTTCTTTTTTTCAGCAGCCGTGAAGAATCTACAAAATACAATAACAAATCAATACAGTAGCCCAATATTTTAAAGTGCTTTCCCATAATCAAAATTTTCAGCGGAATACACATCAACACGCCATAAAAAATTTAACACTGTATAATAAAATCAAGGCGAACTTGAGTTTTTTGCAGCGTGCTTGATTTTTCTGTGGTGAGCTGCAGAAATTTTCGATTATGCATATGTGAAAAAAGAGCAATAGGCATCACTTATGGTATCATACTACACTGTTAACAAGCGAACCGTTGGAACAAGATGATGCATTATGTATTTAATTGTGTCTAATATCGGTTGATGATGACAAATGATAGTTTAAATTCAATACTGAACAATATGCATACACTTCGAATCTGTACTAGCTGTATTACACATATTATGCTATGCATAGAAGTCATACAAAGTCCCATGGACTACAGTATAATAAATATTATAGAATAGACTCCATGAAAAAGCAAAATGTATACAGTACAGCACATTGTATGCTTATCATATATATATGACGATGTTTTTCTACTCCCACAGGCCCCACGGGACAGAGAGCATGCAGCAGGACAGAGTCCCGGACGTTTCAAATTTCAACCAGATGGCTCGATCTTTAGGAAAAAAGTAGGAAAACCTAGCGAAACCTGTATGCATACGGTATGCATACTGTAAATGCTGAATAATAAAGCTTACATACATACACTTTAAACGTCTTCAACTAACATCCAAAAATAAGACGCACAAACTATTAAATTTATTGCTCCATGTTTATTTTACGTTTTACTGTCTGACATGATGGTTTTCACTTTTCTTCTAAAGCTGTATAAAAAATAGGCGGAGCTCGGGGAATTTATTCACGAGTCAGCTGTTTAAAGATATTTCATAATACTATAGTTGTATCATGCATAATACTAATTTTTTCACGAATCATTGAGGTTGACAACTAAAAGTTGCAACACCAAGAAAGAATTATATATAATTTAGAAATATAAAAAAGTATAAATTTCTATAAATTACTCATAACAATAGAATTTGACGAGTCTAAAAACTCTAAAATATTTTTAGCTATTTTTATATTTTTCCGCGTTTGCGCAAAACAGCGTTCTGCTGGAGCAGCAGTGCCATCTTTTTCATTTTCAAAAAGCTTCCTCGAGCGGATTGTCTTGAATCGTTCACAAGGTTGGTATAATTAAGTGCATCGTCAGATTACTTGACAATATTTTATAAAATCTGCCCAAATCAGTTATAAATATGATCTTCTTTATTCTCTACAACATAATTTCTTATCTGAGATGATCAGAAAATAAGTAATATCTGAATTAGCTCCATTTTCTTTTCATTTTTTTTTTTTCACCCGCCAAAAAACGGTCTGAAAATGTGTCTACAAAATTTATAATTTTTGGCAAACAAAATCAAAGATAACTTCGTCCATAAAACGCTGAATTTCATTTTATAATTCTTGGAGAAGTGGGCGCTTTTTTAATATAATTTTAAACTGCTGCATGTTGGGTTTCAGGCTGTTCAGGCAGGAGTAAAAGTTCATCAATTAAAAATCATGGATGAGGGTCTTCCAGAGAACGAGGATTTTTGTGAGATGGATGATCTTTACGAAGGTTAGTATAATTTTTTAAAGTGTTTTCACACGACATAATTATACTCTTAAATTACAGCACGCCATTATACATATATTGTACGCTGCATTTATATAATAATGTATTGTACAGTACATCATATATATATATATATTATATATATATATATATATATATATATATATATATATATATATATATATATTATTTATTATGCAGATATATTCTATTAATTGGTACGGCATGATGCCATATAGCAATTTTCAATTATGTGAATAAAGCTCCCTATATAGCTCGAATCTCTATCATATAAATTGTATATATCTAGTCGAAAAATAAAGGCAGTAGTCAAGTGGTGACTACTGCTAAGTGATAATTTGAGCAGTGGTCAAGTAGTCACTGCCCAAGTGGTCGCAAGTAGTCACCAGTAGTCACTTTCAAGTAGTCACCAGTAGTCACTTTCAAGTAGTCACCAGTAGTCACTTTCAAGTGGTCACCAGTAGTCACTTTCAAGTAGTCACCAGTAGTCACTTTCAAGTAGTCACCAGTAGTCGATTTCAAGTGGTCAAATTAAACGGTTTTTTAGTATTTTCTCGCGATATATCCGTCTATCATCACGATGCAGTTTTTTCCCGTTTAAGCCAACAGATAGATAAATTATAACTGGAACAAGTAAAGAAATTATTCTTTCACATTTTTAACTTGAATTATTAAAATGTAATTATAATACTTTGTAATAATTCAAGATAAAAACGTGACAAACAAATAGGACGAGAAACATCTATAATATACATACCAATTTTACGCTCCATGCAATAAAAACATTTACTTTTTTTTTAAAACTTTTTTTAAAAAAAAAACTTTTTAAAACATTTACTTTATTAAATTATTCCTAACTTAATTTAATTTAATTTCCTAAGTATTTTTTTAATTTTTTACAGCAAAGTGAAAGAATAATATTTTTTAATTCATACTTTATAAATATATAATAAAAAAAAATATATATGAAAAAAAAAACACGTTGATTATTAAAGATTTATAATTATTAATATAATAAATAAAATACATAATAAAATATGAACATCTTTGAAGAATAATTACCAACGGCTCTCATCTCGGCGTCTTTTTTATCAAGTTCCAAGAGCCGATAAACATTGACTGTTTAAGGCTACCTAGAACAAATAATTTGACACAAAGTAACGAGAATTTTAATAAATAACATTTCATAATACGTTTTAGGTACTGAAAAGGTACTTATCTGATGTAAAACTGCTTGAAAAACAAATTGTTCCGGGAGCTCTGCACACACAACCCCGTCTCACATGTGTTTAGTGCCACCATTTTAGATAATTTTCTTCATCACGAGAACCCCGTACAATTGACTACTTGGTAAGTGATCACTTTCTTAAGTAGTCAGAATTTTGTGACAACTAATTAAGTAGTCAAATGCTAAGTGGTCATAATGTTTCGACTACTTGCATAAGTAGTCACAAAATTCTGACTACTTACCAAAAGTGATCAAGATTTTATGAACACTGAGCGCCGACTACTTGCATAAGTAGTCACAAAAATCTGACTACTTACGAAGTGGTCGAGATTTTATGAACACTGAACGCCGACTACTTGCATAAGTACTAAGTAGTCACAAAATTCTGACTACTTACCAAGTGGTCGAAATTTTATGAACACTGAGCGCCGACTACTTGCATAAGTAGTCACAAAATTCTGACTACTTACCAAGTGGTCGAGATTTTATGAACACTGAACGCCGACTACTTGCATAAGTAGTCACAAAATTCTGACTACTTACCAAGTGGTCGAAATTTTATGAACACTGAGCGCCGACTACTTGCATAAGTAGTCACAAAATTCTGACTACTTACGAAGTGGTCGAGATTTTATGAACACTGAGCGCCGACTACTTGCATAAGTAGTCACAAAATTCTGACTACTTACCAAGTGGTCGAGATTTTATGAACACTGAGCGCCGACTACTTGCATAAGTGGTCACAAAATTCTGACTACTTACCAAGTGATCGAGATTTTATGAACACTGAGTGCTGACTACTTGATTCAGTGGTCCGACTACTTAACAAGTGGTCAAGATTTTGAACACTGAGCACCTGAGCACTTGACTCAGTAGTCCGACTACTTGACCCAGTAGTCTGACTACTTGTTTTAAGTCGTCAACCACTTGACTACTAGACTCATTTTTTGACAAGGGATATATATATACACACACACATATGCAACTTAAATTGTAAGTATGTGCTGCATATATGATCATCAAAATCAACTTGATTTTTCTTTGACATATATGCATATACAGTAATATATAAATATGTAGCAATTTTAGAGTTTGTGTTTTAGTTTATATATATATATATATATATATATATATATATATATATATATATATATATATATATATATATATATAAAATGATTGTAATAATTTAATGTAAACTATATTATTATTACAATTTGTGAATTTGATTATATATATATATGTAACAAAAACAAAAAACAATGTCTACATTTTAGAATATGAACTGCCCCGCAGTCCTTCTGGATCATGCAGTAGTCAATCAGAAGCTCTAGACTTGAGTGAAATTCTTGATGAACAGAAGAAGCTGATAAGTCTTGAGGCTACTGGACTTATGATGCTGCCCCAGCAGAATGAAATGACACTCTCAGACACGCAACATTGGGAAGAACCTTTCCTCGAATTGCAGTCAAGCAAGGATGATGCAATGGAGAGTCAATCAACTTTAAAAAGCAATAACTTGCAGTCATTTGGACCATCTACCTCACTTCAATTTGTAAAGACAGAGAATACAAAAGAAGATAGTTGGGAGTTATACATTGAGAAAGCTATGCAACATTACCCTGATTTGGATAAAATACAAAATTGTAACCTTTTGCCTGATGTTCCAAATAAAATTTTTAATTGTTCTTCAGATGTTGAGAATATTAATGCAATAAATATACACTATGATCAGATTAAATCTAATCAGAAAAAAATAGAAGTGGGTACTGTGAAAACAAATTCATATTTCAAAGTTGTCGCAAAAACACATTCTAAAGAATCTGAAGCTTCGCAAACTTTAAGCATCCAATCAGACACAAACAAAGCCAAAAATTTGGTCAAAATGAAAACGAAGCACGAAATAATTGAAGATCAAGCTTGTGACCAAATGCAGATCCCAGTCAACAACTTTGACATAAAGAGAAATTTACATGAGCAAGGAGAAACCATCATACTTGATGATACACCAGCTCCGGATGTACTTGGCATACAAATAAAAGAGTCAATTACTGACAGCAAAATTCCAAAAGATAATGCCAAAACTAACATATTACAAGAAAACCAAGACAACTGTGAAGAAGCAGACAAACAAATTGACACTCAAGTAGGTTTAGAGATTGCAGGATTAGAAGCACTGGGTATGGAGATTGAAGTACCAGTTCAGAATAAAGAATTGAATTGTAATGAAGAAAAAATTGAGAAAAAAGCTATTCAACAAAAAATTACACCACTTAATGAAATTTCAAAATGCTGTGAAGACTCCACTGATGTGATCAGCATGGCTCAAGCAAGCATAAATTTGCTAGAGGAAGAAAATACAATTGATACTCAAGACAGTCAAGAAATTAATGAGTTGGAAGCGCTGGGTATGGAAATTGAAGTACCAGTTCAGGATAAAGAATTGAACTGCAATGAAGAAGAAATTGAGGAAAATGGTGGTCAACAAAATATCACACCACTTAATGAAATTTCAAAATGCTGTGAAGACTCCACGGATGTGATCAAAATGGCTCAAGCAAACACAAATTTACTAGAGGAAAATATTGAAGAAAATACAATCGATACTCAAGACAGTCAAGAAATCAACGAGTTGGAAGCACTGGGTATGGAAATTGAAGTACCAGTTCAGGAAATAGTTATAGAATCTGTTACGGATGAATTTCAAAGAATTATCCAGGAAGACCAAGACAGTACTGAAGTTGAGGCAACAAAATGTTTCCTATCAGCTTATAAAATGACTGAAAGTTATGAAGTTAAATTAAACGAGGAAGCACAAGTGGAAACAAAATTAGTAGAGGAAAATTCTGGAGAAGAAAAATTTGACACTCAGGACCTCCATGAAATTGAAGAATTGGAAGAGCTTGGTCTGAATGTTGTTGTGCCTGTCCAGGAGATCCATTCCCAGGACACAAAACAAGGGGACTCTGACCGGGCCCAGAATGAGCTGAAATTTGGCCAGTCAACTATAGACCAGAACAAGCAAATTAGTGTGACTAGCAAATTATTAGATGAAAGCTGTGAGGAGCTGACACAGAAAATACAAAACCCACTCCAAGCTGAAGATGATGAGCAGGAACAGCCCTTTCAGTCCAATATTAAAGACAAAAGTACTACAGAAACACACAATACTCTTCTCACTTCACAGTGCGAAACAAAACAAAGTGCTATTAATATGTCAGTGGGCAAAACTAGCAAGCAAAACTTTATTCAAGAAAATGGAACTTTAACAGAAGAAAACTTAACAGAACACAACCGTGACACTCAGGTTGAAGAGGCACCAGAAGTACAGGATTTAAGTCAGAAAATTATAGAAACATTCGAGGATGGTGAAAATAAGGCTGCTAATAACAGTGGCAACATTTGGACCTACCCCTCAAATTTCAATAAAGATTCGGACTGGATGTGTGATGCACTGTCTAACTCAGCTTGCGACTCAACCCCGACTCAAGAAAATGATTCACAAATTATTTCCCCTATTGTCATCGAAGGGCTGCCTGAAGATTCTGTTACTGCTGATTCAGGCGTTGCAGGGGATGACTCAGTTTTTCCAGATGAGACATCTCACTCATCAGAGTTTGACTTGATGGCCGATGACATGGATTATGTGGACGACTTTGAATATGACGACCGAGATCCATATCTTACCCCGTCTCAACATCCATCTCAAGTCTCACAACAAACTAATAATTCTGAAAGTCAAGCTGAGAATCCGCTGAGTTTATCAAACAGTCCAAAAGACCAAGAATTAAAAGCCATTGCAGAGATGCTGATACCAAACCAACCTTTCCTTCCCTTCGGCAAGATAAGACTTGCTGCAGATGCTCCGGAGACTGAAGCTACCCTTCCAGATGAGAGTGTGCTCTCTGAGATGTCCAGCAATGAAGCAACGCTACCAGATCATCTTTCAGCAGCCCTGCCAAGTAAATCAAGCACAGTTATAGAATCATCCATCACTCTCACAACTGAAACCAAAGCTCCGCTACGGGTTGTGAAATCTTTGTTCACTCAGACCGACATCATTCCGACATACAGCATCTACACTCAGACCTCGCCACAAACAGATGTTAAGATGGACTATGAGTTGCAACCAGGAAAACGTCGAGGTGTGGGCAGTACAGGCCCCTCAGCCAAGCTTGCCTGCCTGCCAGAAGGCCTGCCAACAGCCAGGAAGTCAGCAAGAAAGGGAAGTGTGAATGGAGGCAGTCTTGGTCAAGACGTTCCGCCTGGTGAGCCCCTGCAGCCTGTGAGACAGTCGCTCAGGATTGGTCTGTCCCGCCGAGCCAAGCTCAACACACTGCTACACAAAAATTAGGAACATCACAACCACACCGGTAAAATGTTCCTTGTTGCTGAGAAGTGACTTTCATTAACTATTCAGTTCATCTATATCCTGTGGTTTAGTAAACTTATTTAAATAATAATTTATTATTTTCCATTTAATTAACTTTCATTTAGAACTAGTCGCATAGTTATTTAAGCCATGTAATGGTATTTTCATTTTGAATTATGTCAAGTAACATAATATATTCATTGTTTGGATAAAATATTTTGTGAGGGGAAATTTAATATAACTCACTAAATTGAAATTTTGTTAATTACCAATTCTGTATCCTAATTTAGTTGATTTAAGGTTGTAATGTTAGGTTTGTTAGTTAAACTGTATATGTATTAGCTACAAAGGTCCGACGTTCAACTGTATAAGAAAATCCTATGTATGTCAAGTTTCAGAGCCTACAGTTTCAGTTAACCTAGCTAGTGTCAAAAAAACATAATTCTCAAATTAGGATGAGTGTCAGCTTAAAATTGAAATACTTGCAGAATTGTATTGCATTATTATTTTTAATTTCCTATCTGTCCGAATAAAATATTGTACACTGGAGAAAAGTCTGAACAAATAAATGTTTTGTTGTATAACCAAAAACAATGAAGTTATGTACTTTTCTTTTTCAAATTTTTAATCTTACATATATTTATCAATAACTGTATAATATACTTTTAAAAACATTGACAACAATAAGTGCTGCATGGGCGAGTTAAAACTTGTCTATTCCAATATTTTTATGTGCAGTATAATTAACATACAAACAGGAGCAATGAAGTTAAAACCCAATATGGGGTTAGTTACTTGAGGTGGTATCTTAAAGAGGAGTCAGCGAGTTGAGTGCGCAGTGCATGACGGGAATGACGTCACGCACTATATATGTGCATACGAAAAAGTTACGTCGGCTCCTCAAAAGCTGCGCAGTAGAAATTTATGCAAGTTGCGCAATACGAGCATCTGCTGAAGTTATATAGTGTTGTTGATCCAGTCAGCTGTTAACCCGTAGACCGCAACATTTGAAATGAAAATTTGCCTCGGATTTTGGTATTGTATCAGAATTTTCTCAAAATTTTTATGAAGGGCTAATAAAGGTTATGACACTTTCTGATTCACCATAATATGTTCTATCTTAGAATATTTTTAAACACATTTTACGGGAGATTGCGAAAGAAATTAAAGTTTGAATAAAAAAGAAGCCACGTTTTTCGAGCGTTAGCATGGAGTAGATGTACGAAGTCATCGACTTTTAGACCCAAGTGCTCAGAATTTTTACGAAGGACGGTCTCAACTGATTTCAGATGCTTATTTATGGTGCTCCAAAGTAACTTTTTACATGCAAGAGAATGAGCTTTACCATCGGTCAATTTTTCGCTCACTCTACTTTAAAATCTGTACTTCAAGTTTACATAGTTAAGGGTAAGGTAACGCCACCAATGTTAAAAAAAATCCCTCTCACAAAAATTCTGAAAAAAATTTAAAATGTTCTCCTCTATACCCCCTATCAGTACCTAAAATATCAGGTATACAAATACGATCTAGTTTTTGAGTTATAAATTTTTAAAGTTGACTACTTTAACATGGAGAAATGAAACTCCCATGTTAAATTGGTCAACTTTAAAAATTCATAACTCAAAAACTAGATCGTATTTGTATACCTGATATTTTAGCTACTGATAGGGGGTGTAAAGGAGAACATTTTAAATTTTTTTCAGAATTTTTGTGAGAGGGATTTTTTTTAACATTGGTGGCGTTACCTTACCCTTAAGGGTAAGGTAAAACGCTTAATGTTAAAAAATTCCCACAAATGGAAATCATGAAACATACCTTAAAATTTAAAATTTTCTCCTCTACATCCCCTATCAGTAGCTAAAATATCAGGTCTACAAATTATTCATAACTCGTAAACTAGATCGAATTTGAATACCTGATATTTTAGCAACTGAATACAGAATATTAATTAATGTATATGAGAACATTTTAATATATGTTTCATAATTTTCGAGTTTGGAAATATTTTTACATTGAGCGTGTTACCTTACCCTTAAGGCTTAACCTGAGAAATTTGGACGAAAAATTCGCTACAACAGATTTTCTTCAAATTAATTTGGTGGACTCACAACAATCGTCAAATTAGCTCTGAATTTTTTCGGAATTTTTTAACCGTTGGTTTAATTATAATTAATTTATTTAAATGAGAATTTTGTATCCTTCCAATGTTAAATTTGTTAATTAGCATTGCAAAAAAACTATACAACAGATTCTTTTACTTTTTTTTTTACTAAAACCTAATTTTTTAGACTATTTTTCTGAATTGTTTTCATATATTTTGAACCGTGGCGATGATCGTTTCCTATATGTGATGAGAAATGTGGCAACGTTCTCAAGGACTGTTGTCACCACCCCCTCCTAAAAATTTATGCTCATTCTAATGCAAACAGTGTTGCCACTATAGCCACGCCTCTTGACCTTGACAGACAAATTCTCAGGTTATACCTTAAGATGACAACATAAAGTACTGTAGTGGATGTGCAAAATTGCTATTAAAATTTTAGAACTACCACTAAGGTATTATTTTTCTCGTGAAATAAATATTATATGTATGGCATTATTTTAAATTACATTATGGTTAACACATTTTTTTTTGAATAATTTTTTTAATATTACCAACCATTACACTCTCACTTTGATAAAAAAGGTCACGAAGGGTAATAGGATTACATTAGTTAGAATAAATAAGTAAATTGGAATTAATGTAGTTATGCACCTTTTTGATTAACAAAATAAAGTGCTGTCTAGAACTGGCCGGAAACAGAAAAGCTCTCGACCAATCAGAAAATTCAAAATTTCCAATTCACTTAGTTTTTTCTAGTTAACTGAAATTTAGAATTTTCTGATTGGTCGAGAGCTTTTTTGTTTCCGCCAGTTCGAGAACTTTATCGATTCTGGACAGTGCTTAACAATTTTCATAATTAATTTATTCAGTTACGAGATAGTTAACACACTTGGTATTCATAGTAAAATAATGAATATTAATCACCTTTACATATTCTGAGCACCAGTAAGCTTTCTCTACCTGCTCTTCTAGAAATAACTTGCTTGCACTTAAAACCTTGTTTCTCGAAAAGGTCTTCTACTTCGCTGGGGTTGTTTTCTTGAAGCAGAAGCAAATAGAAAACACCTTGCGGAGATAGTAAGTCTGGTACATTAGGTAGAAGTCGATCTGTTACTTCTCTACCATCCAATCCTCCTGCCCAGGCCCTAGCAATGTTGCTGCTTGTCACTTCAGAAGAGATGGTGGGGACGTAAGGTGGGTTGAAGAGAAGCATGTCGACCGAGCCTTGAAGTCGGGGTAGCATTGATGAAAGCAAGTCTCCACACACAACATCAAGTCTCCCGTCAACCCCATGATGTTTGGAGGTGGCTCTCGTAGCTGCACATGCCAGGGGGTTGATGTCAGTTGTCACACAGGCAACACCAAGAGTCTTACAAACTGCACTCGCTATTACGCCAGACCCACTTCCAACTTCAACACATAAAGCAGGGTTTCGCTTCTTAAGCCATTGCAGATCATTTTCTATTGCATCCATTAAAAGAAATGTGTCTTCTGAAGGCTCATAAACTTCTTGAAAATTTAAATGGCTTGTAGAAGGAGTTTCCATTATATAAATATATGATGGAACTAATTTAAGCAAGTAAAAATTATACAGGAACTGGAATGCTTATTATTATTATTCAGATAAGGAGCCAATTATCACTGGATGGAGGTGTTGCCTTCCACAGGGAACGTGCTAGGGCTAGTGACAGGGGATGGCTCTGTCAGTGCCTTGCGACGAGATGCCTCTCTGGCCACCAGCTGGTGAACTTTGTTCAGACGTTCCTGGAAATAATTAACTGGATTACTAAAGAAGCATTGAGTTAAATTTTTAAATAACAAGAACAACTATAATAGTAATAATATTTTTAAATTTTAATGTGATTTATTAGTATTGATTTACTGTTGAGTGAAGAGGGACACCTTTTTGAAGAGAACAACAAAATCAGCATGCACTGTCAAACGTTTTTTCATGACATTCTGAAGCCAACTTTTGTACAGTACTATACTGTAGCACAGTATATCTGTAGTATACATACCTGGGCTACTTGGAGAATGTTGCTGACAACTGTGACTCGCCGTTTGGAGTTAAGCAATTTTTTCACGTAGCCCTCTAAATCCAGGGGACACTGTTGTGAGTCAGATATCCTCTTTAGTTCCTCAGCTAAGCTGTCAATCTGCTGTCGTAACTCCACTTGACTAATTCTATAATAAAACATAAAACCATCAGTATTGCATAATATAATACAGTACATTACCACGTAATCTAAATAAGTGTGAAAGCACCGCCGCAGCTGTGAACACACAATGGGGCCGGGGCATTCACGAAGCACTATAACCCTACTTTATAGCCTCAATTTTTATTCTCCGGGTAAAAGCCAGTGCCAAACATGGTACTAAACGAGGGGCTAAGCATGGTGCTAAATAATGTAAAAAATACATACTGGATTGACTCGGTATGCATACTCTTTTTTTACTCTCCGTATACATACTGTGGCAAGATTTGGATTCTTCAGTAAAATATGCATATTAGCAATTTCAGATTGAGTAAACACCGTAACGACATGGGAACAATCATGTGACTGATAAACTAATATGGTATGCATATTATATATAATACTGTGGACGCTTCACATCATCAATGAGACAATGTTTAAACGTTAAAACTATCATATGCATACTGTATGCATATGCATACACAAAATGTATTTGTATAATATATACCTTGTTGCTCGAACTCTCTCATCTAGTTGATCTATTGTAGGCTTTAAAAGGCACATGAATCCTTCAGCTAACGCATCTCGAGTTGGATTTTCACAAAAATCTTCTGTTTTATCGTCGATTGACGTATTGGTACTTTCGGTGTCTGCCTCCATCACGACTCACGACTCACGACTGATTTTTTTTTTTTTAATATGTGTATTGGAAATTACATGGTAGGTAACCTAGTTTTATTTGCTCTCAAGCAGCAATTTTGTGATAAATTTCGTTAATTGTTAATAAAAAACAATTAATTATTTTTTTATCATTTAAATAACAGTTTTTAATCTTTTTATGCTTGTAAATTTGATATTACAGTTACCTTTCTAACTAAGTTCCTTGCATTTCGTCAAGCTACGGTCCCCTTGGAACGCTCCTTCACATACGAAAATCGTACACGGGCCCCGCATACGGAAACAAGGATACACGACCCCTAATGCTGAAAATACAAGAAGCTTTTTGTTTTGCGCCTAAATAACAGAAGTCGCAACTTTAAACCTAAATTTGCCTAAATTAGTTCTTGTAAAATCTATATGAAAATTGTTTGATCGCCTTGTATTGTGGATGTGTACATCTTCATTTAATTAATTAAGTATGAGGGAAAAAATATTTTTGATTAGACAAAGATTTTTTTAATTTAAAAACCTAGCTGCAATATTCAGCATACTTGTTTCCTTTATATATATATATATATATAGGTCAATAGTATTTTTTCTCCATTCATAATTATAATTAATACAGAATTTTTAGAATTTTGTTTTGCGATAATTGTTTAATACATTTTGGCAAGCATTAATTACCCCAGATTCCTACCATGTAATTTAAATGTGCATGAATATATATATTAATCTTTTATTTTAAACACAAAAAATGTACATACAACATCATGATACAACTATAAAATATTAAATTATAACATAATAATATTACATAATATAATATTACATATTATGTAATGTATGTACGTATTATGTAATGTAATATAATATTACAATTAACATAATATTATAAATATAATATATATATATATACATTATAAAATAACACTGTATAATAGAACACATAAAACACACATACAAACTATATATAATAATTACAGAATAATAGAGAATGAACATTATATAGGGGTAAAAATACCAACCCGGCTAAAAATTAAATCCTTAACTAACTCCGATTTAAAAAATTCAAAGGTGTTTTCTGGGGTAAAAAAATTAGCTCGTTTCAATGGTAATGTCAAAATTAGGATGCAATCATTTTTTTAACGTAATAAGGGTCGATATCTTGTTAGGGGTTGTTTTTATCACATTTTAAATTACACCATTAGATTCAGCGTATTTTGAACCCCTATAGAAATAAAATTTGGTGTTGATCGGACAAAATGTTTCTATCAACTTTATTTTTAACATGGAAATCCCATAAGGAAGTAATGCAAACCGTGAATCCACCCCTAAAAAAGCATGAAAGAGTGATTTTAAATTTTTTTTAACACATGTCAAAAAAACTTACAACTCTAGGCTTTATGTATGCCAAATTTCAACTTTCTAGCTGAAAGTCCTCCCGCCGAAAATTTAGCGTACGATCGATCGGAACACCATTTCTGGCCCTGTCTGTATAAAGTTGCATCAAATTTTACTACTGCTCATGCAAATAAATCTCAAACGAAAATATATTATTTAAAAATTACCTATCTTCAATAAAAAAATGGTAAAAATTTTATAACTATAATAATTAATATATAATTATAATATATACAGTCTATAATAAATGAAAATTATATTATATCACTATTCTTATAATTTATGGCAATTTTTATCATTTCATAGTACCTTTTGTTACTAAAATTTCTACTTTTGAAGGATATATATGAGCTAGGGTTGGGAAACATAAAAAACACGTACAACAGCAACTTTATAACAGTTGCTGCACCACGAATAATGACCTGACGGTCCAAAATCGATATATATAAATATATATATATATATATATTTTTTTTTTTCTTTACAAAATGCGTATCCAATAAATATTTATAAAATAATTGCTGACATGCCCCCTTTTCATCTCGACTGCAGTCTGCCACCTCCTGCAACACAGACAACAAAGGTTTAAAGGGGTGTACGTAACACGTACGTCCAATGTTAAAAAAAATTCCCACATAAAAATGTTATGAAACATATATCTTAAAATGTTCTCCTCATAGACTAGCTTATAGTTCTTAGCCATTGTCTATATGGTTCTCCTATATGCATACAATATATAGTATCAGTATAGTTAAAATATCAGGTATACAAATTCGAGCTATATTATAGTTTTTTTTAGTTATAAATTTTTAAAGATGACTATATATATAATTTAACATATGAAAGTTCCATTTTTCCATATTAAAAAGCTCGTCAACCATAAAAATTCATAACTTGAAAAAAATGAAAACTAGATCAAATTTGCATGTATATCTGATATTTTAGCTACTGATGGATGATAACTATAGGGTATGTAGAGGAGAACATTTTAAGATACATCTCATAGTTTTCATGTGTGGAAATATTTTTAACAAGGGCACGTGTTACCTTATACTCTTAATTAATACAGCAGCCCATCATCACCTTTTGAAATAATTAAGCCTTTTAAAAGGCTAAGGTTCAGCATCTAAACTAATATATAATGGTTGGTAATTGTTATATAAGTATACGTGAACAGTTTTTAAACGTTTTGACTGGCTAAATAAGATCACGTGAGGTACTTAAGTGTCATAATTATTTACTCAGTAAGACCATTGTTAATAGTGTTAATACCACCGCCTTCAAAAACAAAATCATTTATAAAATTTGCAAAACGAACTGTACACACTTAATACTTTGTTCCGTTTTATTGAGTACAGTATACCTGAATTATTTAGTTCAGCCGGTTCTATACTTTTGAGGTTTACGCACCCGACTTTGCCTTATAAAAAAAAATTGTGAAATTTTTATATTTTACTCTCTCTCTCTCTCTCTCTCTCTCTCTCTCTCTCTCTCTCTCTCTCTCTCTCTCTCTCTCTCTCTCTCTCTCTCTCTCTCTCTCTCTCTCTCTCTCTCTCATTCTTCGCCTTTTTTAGCTTTCGATAAAAAAAAAGTATCGAGAATATAATGAATATATATATATATATATATCGGGTACCGAATTTCACCTTTCTGTATAAAGAATTATTATAGGATTCAGAAACATTAAATGTGCTATATAATAATTTAACCTTATTTCCAGTACTTTTTGCACATATATAATTTTTATTTTTTATTTATTTTATTTTACTTTTCATTTAAATACAAATTCCCTACTGAAAAAAAAAATGTCAATAAAGGTACACAAATTGTCCTTACCTTTATAAATATATAATATTTTGCTCCATGGCAGACACACGCATCTATTATATAACTTCTGAATTATTCAAGACACAGTAAAATTATATAACATGCAGCTTGTCATTTGTACATAATAATATACTTGGAATATTGTACAATGTGTTTGTTTAAAAATACAACTGAAGACAAGGAGGTGTTTGACATTTTTAATACAGTGAAAAAAAAAAAAAAAAAAATGAAATATTGTCATATTATATCATGATATTATTATATCACTTTACAGTCGACGAAGAAGGTTGTGCATTTATGTGAGTGAAATTGTACACTAGCAAAAGGCCTTCGTAGGACTGCATTATTTATTATAACAATATATTTATATAAACAATTGTTACATTGATACAATTAAAAAAAGTGCTTTTTTTTATTATCTAACATATAGTAACATTATTAGCTGTTTAAATAATTATTTGAGAAGAGAAAAAATTCACAAAAGGAAATCAAGGATATATGAAATGGCAAGTATAATTTAACTTTTGTTACGCAATACAATTTTTTTTTTATTGATTGATTGATATAAATAAAATTAAATATACTTGATCGAGGTCTTTGTGATGATAATGATGATATACACTTTTATGAGTATGTTTGGCTTTCTGATTCATAATGAGACACTGGCGGCTTTCATAGTCATATTAAATAATTTTCAATTTATATTTTCAATTCACTTGAAATTTTGATTATTATTTATTATAGTTGCTTAATTGATCAGGCACGGATCCAGAAAAAAAATCGGGGCGGCTTCTTCCATAAGGCCAATGTAAAAAAAAAAAAAATGGAGTGTGTGGAAAATACCTATATTTCACATGTTAAATCCAACATTTTAGGGGAGGGGGGCCCTAAAATGCACTGCAGCCCCTCAGCTTCCCCCCGGATCAAATTACTTTATCAAAAATACATTTGAAACCATGTTGCACTAATCCGATTTTTAATTGTCTCTTATTTCAGTTCGCAACCACCGACAAGCACAACATTGACTGGCATAAAACATTTCAAATTACACGGTTTTTGCTTCATTATTGTGGATTATGGCCACGTGATGAAGAGTCGACTTTAAAACAAAAATTATGGAAATATTGTGTTATAAAATATTGTACTTATATCCGTGTTTTGCTATTTTTCATTCTCCTTTTATGGACTCTGATTAGCTTAGTGGCTGCTAAAAATGATTCTATTTTAATAATCGTTCCCCGATTTTTGGCCATTTTTCGAGTCTTGTCCACGTTGCAGAAGTTTTATGTTTTGTATGTAAATAAATACAAATTAAAGTGTCTTTTAGATGAATGTTTCATGAAATTTGAGGCACCACAGTTTTTGTATCATCGAATTCAGACATACGATGACATGTGTTTTAAAAGACATCGACTGATAAAAATATTATCAAAGCTTTTTTTATTTGTTGTTTTTCCTTTATGGAGTTTGATCCAAATATTAACAATTTTTAATATATTGAACGGCCAAAAACTGGAAGAAAATTTCTCCAACTTAACCTTATGGCTTCCATCAAATGTAACGTCCAGTCGCTTATTATCGGCAATGGCTTACATACTTTACACGATTTCAATGGTGTCCATGGCGTCTATCATAGCTGGGTTCCAATTTTTCTACTTAACGGCGGCTTTGCTGTCAGGGCATATGTTAGACCACCTTCAAGACGTGCTCAGAGAGCTGCAGTGGCCGGTGAACATGCAACAAGGGATGTTCAGGGTAGGGGCCTCGCGGGACAACCCCTTTTATCAACTTCGCGTGGCTGCAACCCTGCGCTACGCCACACATCACCACCAGAGGACAATTAAGTATGTTGTTACCAGATACGTTTAAAATGCTTTTTTCTATTATCTATTGGTGTAATATTTTATTTACATCTATATTCACCAGTCGAACTCAAAATTTTGTTATCCTCGGTTTGTAAAAATAATTAGGACAAAGAAAACATTTTTTTAATTAATTGAATAATTAATTGGGTATTTTTAATTTTTTAGCAGCCAAATATAATTATATTCATATACAGCTATTTATAATGAATTTGGCAGTATAAAATCAAATAATGTGTCATCTAATAAATAATAATATAAATTTATTAAAAAGCATGATGAATTACTATAATACATAGATTGCTTAAATTTGATTCAATTCATGTATGAATGAATATTTATTACTATCAGAACCAAAAAGGTGTGCCCCTGAACAGCATATAACTCCCATAAGGAGAGGGGCACACCTTTTTGGTTCCGATAGTAATTTATTTATTATACATTATGAAGTATTCTGCTGACACAAAAATGTATGCCAAAAATATTTCATTATTTTTAATAATTTTGATGGTATTTCCGAATTCACCAAAGATAAAATATTAACTTGTATTTCAATGTATTTCAGGTTTATTCAAGGAATCAATAAAATGTACTCCAACCTGCTTCTGGTAGATGTTTGGACACTTGCGATGCTGCTCTGCGTCCTGGCATTCAGAATCACGCCGGTATACAGAATGAAGTTTTTCACAGATAAAAAATTATTTATTAAAATGCGATGAGATATTGTCACAAGCAGGAAGTAGAGCAGTTGTAGCTATTACAAAATAGGTTGGTAAGGTGCTTGCTAGGGGAATGTGCAGAGTGTGTTGAGCGGGCGGATGGCTGAGAGGCCACCGACCGCTGGACACCTCACGAAAACTTCCCTGTGGTCAGCACTTTAGCACCTATATAGTTGGTAGGGCTGCAACTGTCTCTCTCTCGCTCTTCCTGGCTTCTGGGTCTCGGGGTGATCCCGACCAATGTATGGAGAGTACGCGGGCTGGCCGGCTGGTCCAGTACAGCCGGCCAGGCCGGGTCTCTCCCGCGCTGGAGCTTTGTCTGCTTGTATGTGTTGTGAGTATTCAACAATAAATGTGTATATTAACCTTGTTTATGCTTCGCTTTTATTCAATACACTATTAGGCCCTAGCTGATCCCCCATTTCATAGTAAACTCAATTAACCTCACAACTGGACCGTCAGTCTGGTTGTGACACTGGTGGAGACGCCTGGTTTCTGTTTTTTTTTTTAAATTTGGTACCCGTAAGTAAAAAAAAAAAAAATAAAAATCCCCAGTCTCACAAATGGACCTTCAGTCCAGTTGTGACACTGGTGGAGACGCTTGGTTTCTGTTTTTTTTTTTTAAATTTGGTACCCGTAAGTAAAAAAAAATAAAAATCCCCAGTCTCACAAATGGTCCGTCAGTCCGGTTGTGACACTGGTGGAGACGCCTGGTTTCTGCTTTTTTAAATTTGGTACCCGTAAGTAAAAAAAATAAAAATCCCCAGTCTCACAAATGGACCTTCAGTCCGTTTGTGACACTGGTGGAGACTTCCGTGTGTTGCTTGTTTCTTAGTAAAATTAAATTTAAAAAAATCCCCATTTGGTGCACTGTTAGAGCGCTCGGGTTGTTGCTCTAATAAAATTTGGTACCCGTAAAAAAAAAAAAAAAAAGTTTTTTAAGTTTTTAGCATTTAATTTTTGCTCATTGTACTGTTTTGATTAGTTAATTTCCCCCCCCCCCCCCCCTCTTCCCGTTTTAAACAGTAAAATAAATTACATTAAATAAATTGGGCTGGACTGGTTCCGTTTAAAGTAGTCACCATAGTGTGTTGGTAAAAGCAAGCTTTTGTTTCTATTATCCATCAGTAGTACATTTCAATTCTCTTTAACGTTTTTGTGTTTTATCTTTGTTCAATATGCAAAGAAAATTCGTTCATAATAATAATTTGTTTTCATTTTTATAATTAAGCTGTGGTATAGTTTTTTGTAATGTTTTACGGTTATTTTTGTTGATAAATGTTGAATTAAATAATAACGATGGATAATGGATGTAAGTGCATGCATGTGTTTTTCTATGCTTTTATTTTTATTATGTTATCGCAACGAATGTACTGGAATGCTTTGCATCTTACATTTAAATTCATGCGAAGTCCTTTAATGTTCAATATTGTAATGTGATACATTGACACATAGCTTGTGTTAATAAATGCACATTCATTGAAAAGTAAATTCTTTATTTGTTGTGCAATAAAATTTGTTGCGATTGCAAATGAAAATTGTGGGTGTCTTTGTTGGTATTGACTTAATTATAATTTGGTCCAATTTGGAGCATAAAAAAGCTGTTGAATCGATTTTATTTCAGTAAACTTTTAGTCAATTTCTCATTTTTACCGGTTGAATTAAATATGCAATTAACGTATTTGTTATTACCGTATTAAAAATTGAATATTATTGAATTTTTTATGCAACATTAAAAAAAAAATGATTTAAAAATTAATTTAAGAAAAATTTATATCTTTATATAATATTTGTTTTCGTTTAATTAAGAATTTTAAGTTGATTTTCATAATAAAAAAAAAAAAACGTTTTTATGGTTCACATTTGATTTGTTGATTAAATATTCCGTTTTTATTATGCATGTATACTAAGTTTAAATAATTTTAAAGTATAAGTAAAAGCCAAGAAACACTGAAAAAGTAATCATAAAAATAATTAATTTAAATTAACGTTCAAGTTAACGTTCAGTTTCAAGTACATATTAAAGGCACATTTTGTTTTGTACAATCAGTTTTTTTTTTCTGGTGTATGCTGATTCAGTGATTCTTGTGGTTTCTACTCTTCCGCATTTTGTTTCAAATAGCAGTTTTCTGGCAATCTTGCAAAATTTATTATTATGTTATGCTCGATGGCATATAGCTAGTGCAGCTTTTGTATTAAGTAAAGTTGTTATTTAATGAAATTAAAGAAGTAAGGATTGAATTGCCACAAAAGTGTTATTATAAGTCTAACATTTTGTGTTTTGGTGTATTTGGTTACTGGAACTTGAGATTTGTTTGGTTTGTTTTTATTAATACTTTATTCCTGGGTAGTAAAAGATCACTGTCATTTTTTGGTTCACTTTAAGAATAAAGGAGTTTCATTTAATTATAAAAGCAGTAAAAATAGAGTTCATTGACTATTATATAAAAAGTCCCTTTGGCAATCATTTGCTGAATTGCATATTTTACTAAGCATTCTCTGTCACTGTTTTGTCTTACGTGCATTTTTGCGACGTCAGTGGTTTTTTACACTTCCTTGTTACAACATTAGTCCATACATCATTAACATCATTAGCAATTTTATGGCAAGATAGCAATTTTTTTAATACGTGTTTTGCGATTTTTGCTTGTATGAGAATCAAAGGATAACAATATTTAAAAAAAAAAATTAATTAATTATTTAATTAGCAATAAATACAAAACGTCTAAAAAAAGAAGAAGTGATAAAAATATGCCAAAAATGAAAAAAAACTTATATATATTTCGCCATAAAAGTGTTTAATTCTTTGTCAATTAACTCAAACAGCTACTTATTTTATTATTGTTAGCTATTAACATTAACCATGGATAATAATTCAGTGCTCATAAGGTGCAATTTTGTGACAAAATATTGTTGTGACAATATTATATTAGTCCTGAGCGATTAATAAAGATAAATAGGTTTCTGTTTTCTCACAAACTGCGGTTATATTGTTATATTGTCATTGAGTTGACACGTTGGCACTAACCTTGGTCATATAGTAGGAAAGCAGGTAATCTTCAGTTGTTGTTCTTCGACTATATCATGTACTGTATATGAAAAAAAAAAAAAAAAAAAAACATGCATTGAAAATAATTTGTAATTTACTAATATACTTCAACTTAAATTTATTCATTAAATCCCTATTCAACAACTGATGTATTGTTCCTTACCTTGCACTTTATCTACTTTATATTCGTTCTGGAGAACATTAAGTGTGCAGTGCATATTAGTTTTTCTTTTATTTCAGGAAACATCTGTACTTTCAATAGCATCCTTTCTTCAACATTTTGCTATGGGATTTACTTGCTATTCGATTCTAACTTGGAATGCAAATCAAATCATTGTCAAGGTAATTATTGAATCAGCCACGTTTATTGATATACATACACGTTACGAAGAGTAATATATAATAAATTAATAATATATATTATATATATATAAATAATATATATAACCGCGGGAACATGAATTCTGTTCCCCCAGAGCCTGGCAGTAACTTCGATCTGTCACCACTCTGCGTGGTGGACATGGTCGCGGTCCAACCGACAGTTGGCGCAGGTCCTCGCAGAGCGATCCAACGTGGCGCTGAGGTTCAAAGTCGGACCGTTCTACTCTCTCTCCTTCGAAACCTTCAGAAAGGTATAGTGTTAAATTAAAACTGAAAATTCTTGGCACTAAAATGTGTTAATATAATAATGTATAAATGAAATGAAACAAGGATTAAATACATATTACTTTATAAAAGATGCAGAACGTATTTTAAGAGTTCAATTATTAAAACTAACGTTTGTTTCAGTTTCTGGGCATGTCATTTTCCTACTTTATAATTCTCTATCAAGTGAGAGGGAGGAAAGCGAATAATTAATAAAAAATAAATCATCGTGAAGAACTGGTAATGATAATATCAAATTAATGAGCTTGGAACTGTATGAAGAAAGATATTTAATTCGAAAAACTGGAAAAACTGCACGCGAACAGAACAGTTAAGGCGGATACAGAATAAACTGATGGCGACAAGGGCGATGCGACGCGATTTTGACATAAAAGCTGTGAAATCCCATGCGGTGGCGAATTCGCCGGGAATCGCGTTAATTACGATGCTTTTTTTCTTTTAATCGCCAAATATGGCCGCCAATGGATGTTACAGTGCGCATTATTCGCGTCGCGTCGCATGATAAAAATCGCCATGTGAATCCGACTTTAGTAAAATTAATGCTAGTATAGTAGAAAAAATTTAGAATTCAAAATTTTTAACACTTGTGTGCTAGAGTTTTATGTTAACTAATTATTATTGTGTATTTTCATGAATATTACATTATAGTAGTGATAAAAAGCTGCTTCTTCTTCTTGATCCTTCGTTTTTATCTTTTTTTGGGAGAATAGGCCGTATTCAGGCGCGGATCCATGGGGGGGGGGCTGCAGCCCCCCCCCCCCCAAATTTTGGATTTAACATGGACAATATAGGCATTTCCCCCACTCCAATTTTTTTTTAACATTGGCCTTATGGAAGCACTCCCCCCCCCCACCCCCGATTTTTTGTTCTGGATCCGCGCCTGGCTATTTAGACTATAATTCATGTTCACTCAAGCACTATTTGAGAGGCTGAAATAAGACACTTTATTTGTATGAGTGTATGTAAATCACCTTAATCACCCCCCACCAGAATTTATGCTGGTCTATAATATATCATTGACACTGATGTATTATACAATATACTGCAGTACAGGCGTAAAATTTCTCACGTTTTAAAAAATAAAAATGTTGCAAAATAATAATAAAATACTTGTTGTAAACTGATTTATTGTTCGCAAATGAACTTCCTCTCACTGGTACACCCCAGTAAGCACCACTGCAGCACCGCATCACCATTATCCTCGCGAGAGCCCCACATGACGAGACAGTTCATGGTGCCACTTAGGCTGTCCGGGGGGCTTCCTCCCCAATCGGTGAACACCACGGGCCTTCCGGTGCCCGACCACACGAGCTGCAGATCATGGTGAGGCTCGTTCATCCCGCCCAACCACAGCCCGTTGTACGAGCCGTCTGAAACACGATAAATTTTTTTAACTTTTTAGCTCCTCTTTATGTTTTTTATTTTATTTATTTGACATGAGATTCAAGAAAAAATTAGAAAATAATGCATTTTATATATTATCATTATGACATACATTATATAAAAAGATACAGAGTCACGACTCTATTATTTTTATAATTTTGAACCATAAATCGAGAGTATAATATATTTTGTACAATAAATATTATAAATACTAAATGACAATATGATAAAAACAACAACAAGAAAAATTACATTCTTTTCATATTTATAATATGTATAATATGTATGTATTTTAGTTTTAAAAGTTTTACTCACATGCAGTGCTTGTAAAATTACTTCTGCCAACACGCTTTTCTTTCTCTCATTTTTTATAGTTTTGATATAAATAAAAATAAAAATGAATTACGCCAAATAATTACAATATACAATATTGTATAGTGTACACTTTAATGAGATATTAGAATGTGAAAATTTTAGTGGCTTAATCGAAAGAAGGGGTAAAAATATGGTACTTTGATTTTTTTTTTTTTTTTTTTTCAGATTTTTCTGAGACCGGGAACTATTTTTAAAAAAAATCACAGTACCATTTTTTTATCCCTTCTTTCAATTAATCCACTAAAATTTTCACATTCTAATATCTCATTGAGGCCATTATGATCAAAAAAGCTTATATCCACCGCAAGGTGGAATTGAATTTTTGAGCCTCAGTCTCATCTCATCAATAATAATTTTTTCAGGTCACTTCAAAAGTGGTTTGAAAAAATAAAAAATTATTGTTGATGTGGCTGAGGCTCAAAAATTCAATTCCAGCTTGCCGTGGATATAAGCTGTTTTAATCATAATGGCCTCAAGTAGATTCTTTGTTATTTCTAAATATTACTTAGATTTACAGAAAGTATATATATATTATATACTTTAAATAAAAATCAAAGATCATATACATGTATTTCGATTTGACACGATTAATTTATAATCTAATCTTAATATTACGCAGCTCATATGCATAAATATATAATGTATTATCAGGACTGCATTTTTTTATAATTTGTTCCGGGGAGAGTGTGAGATAAGCAGAAGTACGTACAATCGTAATTGTTGCTGGTAAGGTGTTGTTTGATTCGATCGTTCTCCGCCGCGTCCTCAATGCTGACCAGCTGCATACCACGTGACCTGCAGAACTGCAGGGCTTTGGACCAGCTGAGCTGCGGGGTAAAATAAGTGACGATTTTGGTGCTTAAAATTATATAATTATACCTTAGCTTGTTTAAGTATTTAAAAGGAATATTGCAGCAGAGATTTTATATTCATATATATTAATTATAATATTTAAAAAATTGTAATAATTAATTTAAATTACCTTTAAACTTTCACCACTGAAATAGTAATTGTGTCCTTCGAGATTTATCATTTCCAAACTGTCTTCTGTGAATTGAAATTGTAACATATTTATTATTTATAAGTATATATATATATATATATATATATATATATATATATATATATATATATATATATATATATGATTGTTTTTTTTTTACAATATTAATAATATTTTTAATTATATAATTTATTTGTTTATACAGAAATCTTCAGTTTTTGAATTAAATTATATGTTTAACCCATGATACTGTTCCACAAATGAGATTTTTAAGAATTTCAATACTTGCATTTTCCTTGCTATTAAAAAAAAACTTGTATGTACTCACTTAAAGGTTTCTTCTTTGGAGATCTCTGAAATGAAAATAAAATTTCACATTTTAATTATCGTTTTTCAAAAGAAACACGACAGAGTTTTTCTATAATTATTGCAAGCAATTTTTTCTTACAAGAAAACTTCAACTGAATTTGTTTGTCGAAAGATAAAATTTTTCTGTAAAGAAAATTTATATACAAAATTGTATCGTGTAATAGATTCGAGGCTTTAAACTTTTAACTTTACATGACAACCATGTACAAAGATGGTACATCAAGATGGTACAGGGAACACCAGCAAAATGATCACCATCTGCTCACCGTGGGGGCTGCTCGTGGCGGAGTCGGTACCAGCAGTTGGTTCACCTGCTCTCGCAACGCACCCCTCGCTCGCTCCACACTCCCTGCAATCTCCTCGTCTGGCTGCGGAGTCGTTGTGGTCTCACCATCACCAACTTGGGGGTCCGATCTGGTCTCAGTGGGACCAACTTGCAGGGCCAACCTAGTCTCACCGTCTGGCCTGGTCCACTCTGGCACAGGTACGTGTACAACCTGCAAATAAAGTTTAAATATTTAGAGCCCATTGTTTTTTTATCATTTGGTCTAAAATTTTTCACTTTTTCTGCAGTTACTTTCAGAGACATCCATGTCTTATGGATATAAATTTTATTAACAATTTGTGGCCTTAAGACACGGATGTCTCTGAGATACTTCCATGCATCAACAAACTTTATTTTTTAAATTAAATCATCAAAAATGATGCATAGTAATATATTTCAGATCATGGTCATCATTATTGCCTTTAGTTTTTAATATGAACTTAATGAAGGTAATCGAGTGCTGCGTTAAATCAATTAGCTTAATTTGACTAAATCAGCCTTTTCACGAATTTATCATCATTCTACTTCTTTAGAGCTATTTTAAACTATACAGTTATTAAATATAAATTCAATTTTAGCGTGAGCATCATTTCCCTTAAAAAATGATCTTCAAATCATCCTCATTACGTGCTTGCCTCGGGGAGTGGTTGCTGAAGGTACCCTGCCGTGTTCGCCAGCACTTCGCCTCGCAGGTCCGGGAAGTCCCTCCTGGCAGCCCTCAATCCATCCTCGGCCGTCTTCAGTCGCAGGAGCTCCTTCTTCAGGACTTCGTTTTCCAGCTTGAGACGCAGATTTTCATCCTCAATTGATCTAATGTATACAGTGATCCGTCAGTTATTGATTAATGAACTTGATGGCATACAATTTGAGACCTCGTTAAATTGGTATATTAAAAATTGGCTAAATTGCATATTAAAAGTTAATTCAGAATTCAACTAGCATGCTTATAGTTCGTGATTGTAAAAGTATATGTGTAGATGAAGAATTAAATTATTCTTAAGTTTCTTATCTTTTCATCATATTTACTGGCACGGTCACATATGAGCTGTATGTCACATGATGATGGTTAATGCTACGACTCAAATGCGACTATCAAATCTTGTCATGAGTAATAGATGCAGTTTGCTGGAGATTTATATATAGCTTCAGTAAGTGAAAAATATGCAGATTTTAAATTTTCAGACAGGTAAAAGGGTACCAAATTCCAACAGCGTTTAAATACAACAAATTTCCAAAGACAACGTAACAATTAACGATCTGCAGTAGAAGTAGGTAACGTTTCTACTGTGCGACAATGATGATAAGTTACCTGAGGTTGCAATTCGCAAGAGCCAGCTGGTTCTCCCGGGCGGCAATCTCAAGCTGTTCTTGGTGCACGCGTAGCGTCTGCTGTAACTGCGCCTCCAGTGTCTCCACCCTGATGATAAGATGGCCACCATAGGAATTAACAGCAAGTGCACCGAAAAACAAAACTCATTCACATTTTATAATTATTATAAATAATGGACAATTTGCATCAACTTTTTTTAGTAGCTCAATCGAAAGAGGAGGTCGAAAAATACACCTATGAATTTTATGCGATTTTTATTCGTACTGCATCATGGCTAAAAGAGAGGTCACGTGACCTGGAGCCGTCGCCCGTGACGTCATTGAACTGTCTGGTCAAGCAAACGATTGTCTATATAACGCTTGTAAACAATAAATTAATTGTTGCTTGTTTCCATAGCAACGTGGTTGTTTACAAGCGTTATAAAGTCGATCGTTTGTTTGACGGAACAGTTAAGTGACGTCACGGGCGACACGGGCGCCGGCTCCAGGTCACGTGACCTCTCTTTTAGCCATGATGCAGTACGAATAAAAATCGCATAAAATTCACAGGTGTATTTTTCGACCTCCTCTTTCGATTGAGCTAGTAAAAAAAGTTGATGCAAATTGTCCATTATATCCTATACATTTTCCTTCGCATATAAATTTTATTGTTAATTTCAATTTAATGATCGAGAATACGAGAGTATAATAAGATTAATAGTATTTGACATTTTAAATTATAAATAAATTATAATTTGTTAATCATGCATCAGGCACGGATCCAGGGGGTGACTGGGGGAAGGCTGCCTCCCTCCCCCCAAAATTTAAAATGTAACATGGGCAATATAGGAATTTTTCCCACTCCCAATATTTTTTTAACGTTAGCCTTATGGAGGCAGCCCCTCTCGAAATTTTTTTCTGCATGGATCCGCGCCTGTTACTCATGATTGCAATTGAAAATTGAATGTGTGCACAAAAAATATAAACATTTAAAATATTATTTTGTTTGCTTTGAGAATGTGATATAAGAAATGAGCTTGGCGTCACACTAGCTTATCAGCTGTCTCGACACATTTGATATTTAAATATTGAATTTTTATATAATGGATATAATATATATAACTATATTCAACTTAAATTTGATATAATAATATTTTAAGTATATAATATACTCTGCGTAAACTTCAATTAAATAATTCATTTAAAAAAAATCACAAAAAAATTAATTGTGTTGTTTATTTCTACAAAAGTCAATTAGCACTATTAGCAGGAAAATGCATTGCAGAAACCATTGGAAAAACGAAGAATTAATACGTACATGAATTGCAGCTCCGAGTTCTCTATCGACAGAAGCGCAGTAGCATTTTGAACATCTGCCTACAAACAGTAAAATGTTTATTTTAAAAATATAATGATACGTTATGCAAATACCGTGCAATGCTTCCAGATCTACTGGCGAGCTCCTTGACTAGGAAACTGCAGAACACTCTAGGATGAATATCTCAACGATGAGAATTTTTGAATCAAAATGCGCAATATTTATCGTCTAATAAAATGCTGTCAGAGTTATATTTTCTTCGGATTTTCTTTGTAAATAATATTAACTTAATTCATAATAAAACAATTCTTAACATATGGAGCATGCAGTGATGGATAATGTACTAATGTAAGTTCATGAAATTATAGCGATTGAGTTGCAATAATAATATTATAATAATTAAGTTCTCAAAATAATAAGTGGGTCACACTGTAATGAAAGCAAAAAAGAAAAAAAAATAAATATTATGCAGCTATGTTCGTAAGTAGTTTGGTTAAAGAGAATGACAACATTCGAAATTAAGAAATTGCACATGCAGTTTCATCACTAAAATATATTCCAATTGGATCTATTAATCCTTAAGAAAAGAATATATGTCTTGTCATATATTCTTTGTGGCCTACCCAGTAAACACAGGGTGTCAAAAATGTGTTGGACCGGAACTTTAGAGTGTTGGCACAGTACTGGCCACAGTGGACCGACAGAGCTATGTTTACTGGGTAAGCCCTAGCCCTATTAGAGATTGTCATTAAATTTCAAATTAAATTGCTGCCATGCACGTACACACTTAACTTTTAGATACTGAATCTAAGGACAATTTGTGTACTTAAATTGACCCTGTTTAATTCAGTACAAAATTTGTACTGAAAAGTGCATAAAGTACTGAAAATAAGGTTTAATTCAGCCATTTAATGTACTGAATCCTAAAACGTCCTTGCTGTAAGGTGAAAATAAAAGTACTGAAAACCCATTCAGTATCTAAAAAGTTTAGTGTGTACTCTAAGCTCTTCGAGTGCAATCTTGCAGTGCTCCAGAGTATCTGGTTCGAGTTCCTGCGCTCCCACGAGTCCCACTATCAGCATACAACACATGACACTCCACATCTCGGATCAAACTAATAGGGGCCTCGTGCTGAGCAGCAATCTTAAAAAAAAAACAAATATAGTAAGTCCAAAGTCCAAATGTCACAGATCAATGTTTTTTAAGGCGTCTTCAGAATTTACATAATAACAATTTTTTGTTTCATTGATAAACGTAGTAAATACGAGGTTCCAAAAATACTTTTTTGTCGTTGATTTTTTTTTTTGTATTATTTTTTGTTCTGTTTGACAAATTGATGTCTCTCCTCTGGAAGTTTTCATAAATATGAATTATATAAATTATCCATCATGTCACTTGATTTTCTTTTTTAATGTTGCAAACAAAAACTAAAAAGCAAAATTATACTATCCACAAAAATATACTCTAGCTATCTACTGAAAGAATATAGTAACTATAAAAACATGAATCTACAAGGTCATTATTCGCGTCACTATTTTGACATTGAAAGGTGAGGATGTGCTAAACCGGTCTGTCTGTCTGCTAGCCAACAATAAAACAGACCGTACCACACCACACCACGTACAGTCATGCTAGGGCCACTGCTGGCTAACGTTGTGCTGCTGGTGCTCATGCATGAGGAGGGCGTGGCGGCCTCTTGCGCGCCCCTCGTGGGCTACCTTCAAAGGGATGGACGATGGGAAGCCGTGTTGGCTGTAACTGCGCCTGAAAACTTCATACCTGGCGAGGACTTGACGGTTCAAGTCTCCATGGCCGTCAGTGAGAAGCAGCAGGTAAATGGATTTGTGGATAAGAAACAATTTAGTGACAGAATATGAGTGAGGTCAGATTATGTCATTGTCACGTTACAGGGTCTTGAGGCAGGCCTTGAGTTGTCTGAGAGCGTGGAGGAGGCGGCGGCCAAGCTGAGGGCGGGAGGACGTCTCACGTACCGGGTTCGTTTCCCCGTGCCAGACTCTGCCCCGCTGCCCCGCGTCACCGCCGTCACGACCAACGGAGCACCCGTGTGTCGGGATGAAGAAGGTGAGAAAATGTCAGAAGTGGCTAGGTATACATTATATTTATGCTAAGGAGACATTCATCAATTTGATACCATTAAATGTCGAATGAAAATAATTTTGTTATAAGTAAATAGTCCTGAAATGTGCACTGTATTATATTAAAATTGTCTCCATGTTATTTATGTGATTTTTTCATGTAATGAGATATTAGAATGTAAAAATTTTAGTGGCTTAATCGAAAGAAGGGGTAAAAATATGGTACTGTGAAATTTTTCAGATTTTTCTGAGATCGGTAACTATTTTTAAAAAAATTATTGAAAGTCTATTTTGATGACGTCACGGGCGGCACTCCTTAAAAAGAATAAGGCAGTGCCGCCCGTGACGTCATAAAATAGACTTTCAATAATTTTTTAAAAATAGTTCCCGGTCTCAGAAAAATGTGAAAAAATTCACAGTACCATATTTTTACCCCTTCTTTCGATTAAGTCACTAAAATTTTCACATTCTAATATCTCACTGTAAATTTTTAGCTTATAAACTGTTTGTTCCTGATTTGAGTATATAATAGTATATATACTAATATATAGGATGTTAATAACAACTTTCTGCAGCAACATCAGTTCTATTTTAACTTTGCAGATCATCAAGCAAGTGACAACATGATGTTGGAAGTTTCAGTGGACCACAAACTGAGCTTCAATTTGACCAAAACAAAATTAACAACGGATTTTTCAATTACAGAGGAAGGTATGACCTGTCACATTTTTAAACTAAAAAAATATATTTAATATTTAAAAAAAGAAAAATAAAAACATGGTTTCAATATCTTTTCATTTTTTCATATGAAGAACTGATGAAAAAAATATAGTAAACCTAGTGCAAAAAATATTTATAATTATGATTTAGTATAGGATAGTTAAATGCTAAATTATAGATTTCCTTTAATGAACACCTCAGAGCGCTCTCTCTCTCTCTCTCTCTCTCTCTCTCTCGTGCTATGCAACCTTCATGGAAATATTGTGGTTTAAAGTAGCTTGCTCCTCTTTAGGGAGTTATTTTATTATATAATTATTATTATTTTTTCTTTTACTTTGTAATCTCCTGTATTTTCCGTAGCAACACCAAAACAGAGAGAGCTGCATGGATAACGATACATACTGTATCCATGCTCCGTTCTATTATAAGCCTTATTACAATACATATTGGACGCGATTCACGAAGCAGTTAGTCACAGGGTTCTAACCACGTTTAGCTTAACCACGTTTAACTAGGTGGTTTAACACGTAAATCAGGTATATTTAAACGTGATTAGAAACCTGATGGCTAACTGCTTCGTGAAATGCACCCATTTACAGCTACTTGAGCATCTGAACGACTTACAACATCGTAATTTTTTGTTTCGCATTTCAGTCACTTGTGGTAAAAAGATTACTGCTACGAATAATAAATGTCATGAGAATGGTGGACTGACGGCCCATAAGAATCCTCAGGAGTGGCCATGGTTAGTTGCAATATTCAACATGTTAAAACCTGCAAATATACTTTGTTCTGGAACATTGTTCACAAAACGATATGTTATAACAGGTAAAATATTACATTCAATTTATATTTAAAATTGTAATTTTTAAGTTAGTCTTAATGGACAACATACATGAAAAATTTATTGCAGAAATGAATAGAGGGTACCAAATTATGCTATTCTGAATTTTTCAAAGTTTTTTGAGACCCAGAACTATTTTTAAATAATTATTGAAAGTGCGGCCACGCCCCCTGGAGGCGTCAATAGGCGTCCAGTCTCTATCCTTTTTATTGCCAACTGAAATCACAGGAATTTCAATAATTATTTAAAAATACTTCCGGGTCTCAAAAAAATCTGAAAAAATTCAGAGTAGCGTAATTTGGTACCCTCTATTCATTTCTGCAATAAATTTTTTTCATATATGTTGTCCATTGAAGATTATTACATTATCATGTTATATAGTTGCAAAACTCAAAAAGTAAGATTCTGTTTGATTATAAATTTATTATCATATACGATAGGTGAAATATATTTAATTTAACAAAGATGCACAACAGCATGTCTGTTTACATTAAATATTAATTATAATAATTAAACAATGTTAATTATGCAGGCCATAATAATTGGCATAATTTATTGTTTATTTGATAGCGTTCGATGTAAATGAGTTTGTGACAGAGATAATGTTATTTGTAAACATATTAATTTACATTCCAGGAGCAAATCCCATGTATTTGAATCAGCCGCCATATAGCAGACTCCCTGCTGATTTCCTAACTGTAGTACTTGGAGTAAGCAACACAACAAACTTCCAGATGAATGACAATGTACAAATTAGAAAAGTATGTTATTTCAGGTGTTAATTGCAGCCTGTAAGTCACGGTTCCTGTTCAGGTTCGCAAGGTTGTGATCCACCCTGGGTACGCCGGGATCGAGCAATTGGTGAGTGACCACAACTTGGCGGTGCTCGAGCTGGAGACTGAGGTGGACATCACACCTTCTGTGCGGCCCGCGTGTGCGTGGACCTCGACCAATCTCAAACTAGCTGATACAGACGGATACGTAAGCATTACAGGATAATAAAGTGTAAATTTTGTGTAAATATTGTATATATATAAATATTATAATTGCATTATCGTAATAAAGTACATAGATAAAAAAATAATAAACATATAAATAAAAAAGCATACAAAAATTTATGTTGCTCTGATATGCCCCCAGATATTTCTGTTTTAAGACCCGAGAATAATCTGACACAAAATGAGTGTAGAATAGTTTCTCACTCTCTATATGTTAATTTAAATGCATCATTTTGTGGGAGTTATTTTTTATTCTAAAATTATATTATATAATATATAATTAACGTTTTATTCATATATATTATTGTATATTAATGATAAATAATGAAACAACATAAAAATAATTGCAAACGAAACGTAATTGGTGTTCTAAAAATGAATAAAAGTACGTACTTAATACTGAATACAACTTTATCCCATACACAATTAAGTATGTATGTTTATTCTGGATTAAATTGAGTAATAAACAAGTTATTCTATTTAATCCAGAATAAAAATCTCGAATAAAGTGGGATTAAAGTCAATTTAGTGTAAGTTGTATACTTTTCCTTCCTATTCAAGGTTGTCGCATGGGACGATGATTCAAAAACAGCTCTCTTCCAAAACGTTCCAATAGTGAGCCCCGAAGATTGTCGCAAAAGTCATATAAATCATGCCATATATACAAAAAATTCAAGCTTTTGCGCTGGCCGAAGAAATGGTAAGTATAATTACATCAATTCACTTGAAGAGCTTAATTTGTACGAGATTATATATTATGTATTGGACAGTACATGCAATCTTTAGGAAGATTAAAAAAAAAAAATCAAAACCGTTCAAATTTAAGAATATTGCCTTTGCCTGATGGAGTATTGACCTAAATTTTTTTTATTACAGAAATGGATAGAGGGTGCAAAGTTATGCTACCCTGATTTTTTTCAGATTTTTTAAAGCCCGGGAACTATTTTTAAAAAATTATTGAAAGTTATTTTTGTGACGTCACGAGACGCCGCTCCTTAAGAAAAAGATAGGACTTGTCGCCGCGTGACGTCATAAAAAGGACTTTCAATAATTTTTTAAAAATAATTCCCGGGCTCTAAAAAATCTGAAAAAAATCAGCGTAGCATAACTTTGCACGCTCTATCCATTTCTGCAATAAAAAAAATTGAGGACAATACTCCATTGGCAAGCTTATGTCGATCTTAAATCTATTTGACATTAAAATGGAACTTTGTGTACAGATTTTTGAAAGTAGAGGATGAAATCACTTAAATTATTTGCAATCATCATCATGGAATCTACTGCGCATTAATTTCAGAAAATTAGTGAGCTTTTTTCTCTGTTGCTTCGAGGACTTACATCGTTATGCCTCTTTTCTTGACCGTCGACTTATGAACTCAAATTTCGAAATATAACATTACATTAATTGTACAACCAGCCAGTCAAGCCAGTGTATAAATTATTCATCAATTTTGTAAATAAAATTATTGTCATTATTGTAATTTGACGGTAGATTTTATTTTAAGAAATTTGTACCATATATGTTCATGTTAGCTTATTTCTCACAGGAATAGCACACCACAGTCTCAGTGCAGGATTATATGTCGAACAAGTGACTCCGGATGGTGGTTCTCACTGGGTGTTGGCGGGCGTGGCCAATTATCGACTGACAAAGAAAAATAATAAGGACGATAAGAACGAGTATGTGAGCTATATTAACGTGACGAAGTACTTCTCGTGGTTACGCAATGTCATCTCTCCACCAGGTAAATCAACTCCATTTGTCTTTAATTTGTTTATTAATAAAAACATCGTAATATACCATCACTCCTTAAAAAATACAGTTAGACCTAAAAGTATTATGTAAAGAAAAATCTTGATGGTGAACGTTTAATATTTTTTGTTATAATGTATATTTAAGACTGGATGGCAATGCGTTTAGCAATGAGAAAAATAAACAAATAAAAATAAATATAAAAAAAGTATAAAATTTATGTAAGACAAATTAATAATAATAAAATTAATTATTTGTGTAAAAATCTAATTTCCATGTGAGTGTGATACACTCCATTCGATTAAAAATGTCCGATTCGGCTGTAACGGCAAAAGCAGACATTTTTATTTGGATGGAGTGTACCTATATACAATAGCACAAGTTCTTTTTCATGAGCATGACACAGTATCTTCTGGTCTTAACTTATTATAATGTTTATATCTTTGAATTCAGCATCATGCTGACTTAGTTATTATTAATAATCGTATATAATTTAGTAATAAATTCATATAGTTTTGATGTGGTATTTTGCTGGAACTGATTTTTACGTAGTAAAAATTGCCAATATTTCAGAAATTTCTTAGGCATATCATGCACTGGAAAAAAAAAAAAAAACTATATATAAAGAGAAAAACTGAATATTTATTTTAAATTACAGAAAAAAAAAAAATCAACGAGGATGCATGTTTTGAGAAGATATATTTTTTTTATTGTTCTGTTCCTCGTCAGGGGAGTGCGGTGAGAGCACCAACACGGATCAGCTGTTGGTGCACAAAGGCAACAAGGCAGAGCGAGGAGACTGGCCGTGGCTGGCCGCTCTCTACCTCAGGACTGTCCGCGGCCTGGCCTTCGAGTGTGGAGGCACGCTCATCGGCAAGAGACACGTGGTCACAGGTGTGACAAATGCTTCAGTTCAACGTAGATTAATTGTATAAGTGTTCATTTTTAAGTTAGTGTTTCAATATTTAATATAATTACAAAATAAAATAAAAGGCTATGATCAGGATCAAACTAGTCATTCAGGCAGAAGATTGTTAGAAGATATTATGAAATAGAAGAAAGTGACCTATACTGACCTTTTAGAGGTAAAAAATTGTTATTATTATAAATTTCATGACGGAAGTGAAGAAAAAAACAAACAAACGAAAAACATGTTAACACAAAATGGCATGTGTCACATAAAGCAATCTTTTACTTTTTTATAATTATAAATAATAATACATTCATTAATTAATGATTCAGCTGGATGAGTATAGAAATTGCACAGCAATTATAGATTTTCGCATTTTTTCCTATTGTTTATTATTGTTGCAGCCGCACATTGCTGGAAAATTAACAAGAAGAAAGGTCAACTCAGTTTTTTAAACGCAGAAAAAGTTATAGTTTTCTTAGGGAAACACAACCTTAACGATATCTTGGAACCCGACAACCAGTTGAGAGAAGTAAGTTGATTTCAATGCTTATATATTATTTAAGAACAAATTAGCTTAAACCTGAAACATGATTTGTTCGGGAATTAATTTAAATTTTCACGATTCAAGGCTTTACAGTTTAAATAGTATAATAAGTATATAATTAATTATTATAATATGAAATGGTTTAAATAGGTATACATAAAAAGTTAATTAATATAGTATTAAAATCAAAGTTTAGTATAAAATTATTATTATTATCTTTTTCATTAACAACAATTACAAGTTTGTGCATGGATTTTGTCTCCTGAAATAATACGCACGCGTACAGTACACAGTATATAATAATTGAATTATTAAAAGAGTCAGTACTGTGGTATCCTAATATTTATGATACAAAATGTAGCTCAAGATTTCATTCCCTTCCAGGTGTCAGAGATTATTGTCCACCCAGGTTACAAAACAGTTCGACCGGACGGCAAGCTGGACAGTGACTTGGCGGTGTTAGTTCTCACCACGCCCGCGGAGATCAGCGCCATTGTGAGGCCCATATGTCTTTGGGACGAGGCGGTGAAACTCGCCGATAACGTGGGGACGGTAATAAAACATATTTGACATCTTTTAAATGTGAGAACCCTATATTTACTAAACCTCATTCAAATTAGTATGACGATTTTGCAGGTAGTTGGGTGGGGCGCTGACGAGCTGGGAAATTCTGTGACGGAGGAGCCGCTCCTCGTGCGCATGCCGCTCGTTTCCAACGACGAGTGCGTCAACTCACATCGCGACTTCCACAAGCTCGTCACGGAGAACACCTTCTGTGCGGGCAGCAGGGACGGTGAGTGACCTCCTGCTCCTCCCACGAGCTCCATCTTAAGTCCCCGTTGTTGCAGCCTCCGGCCCGTGCAATGGAGACAGCGGCAGTGGCATGTACCTGCCTGTGACGTCACAGGGTGGCCGCACCACGTGGATGCTGAGGGGCGTGGTGAGCCGCTCGCTCAAGAACGAGACGAACGGGACATGCCTGCTGTCCGAGTACGTGGTGCTAAGTGACGTGGCCAAGCTGGCGCCCTGGCTGCGTGGCGTCATACAGAAATATCCGTTATAATTACAACGCACAATAATAATTATGTACTTAAATTATAACATGTCTCCTTTATTCTGCCATGATTCTTGGTGTTAATATTATGTGCTACAATATATAATAAATAAATAAATAAATAAATAAATAAATAAATAAATAAATAAATAAATAAATAAATAAATAAATAAATAAATAAATAAATAAATAAATAAATAAATAAATAAATAAATAAATAAATTACATTATTGAACTGGTTATCTGATACTTTATACTTACAATTGTATAAATAAAATTAATATAGTGTTAATAAGTTATAAACTATTATAATTCTACAGTGGTACTAATCCTTTTTATATTATACATTTTTACATTATATTAAATTGCTGTGTTATATGCACTCAATTAATACATTTACTACTGTTATGTAAATGGTGCCTCACATAATTATCATCTTTTGGTTTAACTTCAAATACTTGCTATCTGCTCCTCCAATAATCGAAGACGGAGTGTAAAAATCGCAATTAATTTTCAGTAGAAACAAAAAAAAATCTCTTTCAAATTTCTTCTTCTAGTTGCGACTTAATAAAGGGAGAGTTGCAAGCAAGATCTTAGCTTATATATAGTTGATTAATGAACATGTTTTAAATATTTTCCAAGCAATTTCTTGTATTCCTTATAGAATGAAGTTTTATTGCAATGAAGCAAAATTGTGGTCTAAAGCTGGCGTTTAAGAGTTCCAAGAAACTAGGATATAATATATGTTTTTTTTACAAGCAATCTGTTTTTTAAACTAAGATTTTTTTGCGCTGTGGGTATTTCAGAAGGTCATCCATAGACATTGCGAGGTGAAGATGCGCTAAACCGGTCTGTCTGACTGCCGGCCAAACAACACCAGCCGCTTCAGGCGCGACGTCCCTTCCCTAGCAGTCAGTGTACCGCCAGCTAAAGATAGTATACACAACAGATTGAGATCCACACCACGTGCAGTCATGTTCTGTCCACTGCTGGCTAACGTGGTGCTGCTGGTGCTCATGAGTGAGATAAGTGAGGGGGGCGTGCCGGCCTCGTGCACGCCCTTCGTGGGCTACCTTCAGAGGGATGGACGGTGGGAGGGTGTGCTGGCTGTGACCGCGCCTGAGAGCTTCGTACCTGGCGAGGACTTTACGGTTCAAGTCTCTATGGCCGTGAGTGAGAAACAAGAGGTAAATTTTCAGTACATACATCGACATTTTCATCTAGGAAGCGTACGTGTAGCAAAATTAAAAACATTCGACTTGAACGTTTTTTCTTGAATTCCTTTTGCCTCTGTATTTGAAGATTTTGAAGCCAGGCACAAACATGAGAATTGTGGTATTATGAGACCCTTCATAAAGTCCGTCGGATAAGCTATTCACTAAAAATATTTAAGTTGTAGCCATGTTATCTGCAAGCTAATCTTCCCCTAACCATCCATACATTGATGTCCCAAGATTTGCATGCACGTGTGAGTATTATGAAGGATAGATAAATATTTAATTTTTATCGTAAATTTGAAGTCAGTATAATTCACGAACAAAATTTCTTTCAGAATAAATACAAGATTAAAATTTTGTTAATCAAAGCTCCCAATAATTAAGTTATGCATAATTTTCTATACATTTAATTGATGTCTAATAACTAGTATTTTCTCAACAGATTAACAAATTTAAAGTATATATATAGGACTTCCAGGCTGCGCTCGAGTTGTCTGAGAGCACGGTGGAGGTGGAGGCCAAGCTAAGGGCGGGAGAGCGCTTTTTGTACCGGGTTCGCTTCCCCGTGCCAGACTCTGCGCCTCTTCCCCGCGTCACCGCCGTCACCGCAAACGGAGTGAAAGTTTGTGAGGCAGAAAGTGGTGAGTGGGTGTAGCGATGACAAATTTAATAAAGATTCAAGCACCGATTGTAAATGTTTTGTATTAAGTAGTGATAAGAGGATATAGGGGTAATAAGGATGCAGTGTATTCTGCATAGAATATTGCCCATAAACTTTCAAATGGTATATATACACAATGCACAAGAAGTCTGCAAACCTTACAGAAAAATAGAGAATTTGAATCCTTGAAATTATTATTCTTTTATTTTATGTGTTCCTTTTTACGTAAAGTACGAGTACATCATTGAAAATTATTACATACAAATTTTTCATAAAGCAAGCGAGTTTGCTTACTCTCTCTCTCTCTCTCTCTCTCTCTCTCTCTCTCTCTCTCTCTCTCTCTCTCTCTCTCTCTCTCTCTCTCTCTCTCTCTCTCTCTCTCTCTCTCTCTCTCTCTATCTCTCTCTCTCTCTCTCTCTCTCTCTCTCTCTCTCTCTCTCTCTCTCTCTCTCTCTCTCTCTCTCACACTCTTTTTCTCCTTTTCACCCTGTAAGGCAATTCTTATATTTTTTTACAGAATAATTAAGTTTCAATATAAAATGTTCTCGTGGAGAAAACTGTATATAATATGATAATTTACGAAGCTCTTCGTGGTTGCAGATTTCGGTCCCCGCACACCCTCCCTACAAGTGACTCACACTCTCAAGTCCTCTGCCTCTGAAGTACCAAATACGACCCAAGCACCGACTGGTGATACTGGTACGAACATTTTCAATGCAGATGACTTCACGAAAGAAAATCGTGTCTTTGTAATCAATGGCTATTTTAATCTCCATTTCAGATTTTGGATCAAACACAGCTTCCCCTAAAACGACGGAAATTCCTATTAATGTTTCAACAATGGCCAAAGAAAACAATTCACATGCACAAATACCAATGATAGGTGAGACTGTTAATTGTTATTTACTACACTATTTTATTTAAATATTAATTTCTAATTTGGAAAAAATTGCATAGTTTAATTTCGTCTTGGCTTTCAAGCTAATATAGATGGCCTTAATTAGTGCTGGTGAATATAGTTATTATCACGCAATAACAATTAATTATCAATCTGTGAGATAAACAATATTCAGTGTCTAACCCAATGTAAAAGTTATTCAAAACTTGCAAGACAATGGTACGTTACAATTGTTACAACATTTCTAATTAAAAAAAAAAATATACAATTTTAACATGTCGTTTATTGCGAGACTTCTAATTCTTTGTGTTTTGTAATATTAATTTTAAAGTAAACCAATATCCTACTGTTGTATATTCTATTTCTCCATGAATTTGAAAACCTCGTGTTCTCTCTTATTCCAGAGTCATGTGGTCGCCGGTTATACAACGAGTCTACTCAGTGTATGGGTGTTTTAGCGCCAATCACTGACCTTACCCAGTGGCCGTGGCTCGCTGCTCTGATCACAGTAGCGGAGACCCCTTCTGTAATTATATATTCTGGAACTTTGATCACCAAAAAACACGTACTCACAGGTAAGGAAGTGTCTTTTCCAGCCTATCATTTATTTTTAAAGCTTATTTGAAGTGACAACCAATTTAATTATCCAATTTTTGTTGTCATTTTATAACATAATTCAAGAAGTAAAATTTTATTTAATTACAAAGTGTATTGAATGTTTCAGCTGCAAGAAAATTTACTCTAGATACTCAAGGAGTGCTTCTTTCAGCAGATAAAATGCTTGCAATATTTGGAGTTCGACACCTCCATGGTGCTAAATTAGGAGAGGAGAGATTTCTTACTCAGGAAAGAAAGGTTATTCTAATTCTCTTTATTAATATAATGTATTAATTAATTTTATTATAGAATGATTATTTACAAGTTGGGATACATAATTAAAGAGTATCATGTGAGTAGAAAAGTGTTTAGTGTGCAAAAATGGAATACATAATTTCTTTATTTCCCACAAAGTCAAATGCTAAAATGAATGCCATTGAGGTCTAAACTATATCTGTTATCACTAAAAAAATTGTAACATATGTCAAAATTTGATGAATAATAAAAAATTGCATTGGGTATCCTAAATTTATTAAGGCTATTGCATTCAAATTGTATTTTTTTGAAGGAGTGGTGAAAGCTTTAATTTGTTATAAATGAAACAAGAAAAAAATAATTTACAGTTTAATTTGATTAAGAAAGTAATTGCTAAGGTAACTAATTTAAAATTTCTATAAAATATTTTTGTTGTATTAAATATACTACTATTATATAATTATTATTGTAATTAATATATTAGTATTATAGTAAAAGGTATCACGGTATACCAGAAGACACTATAATAAACGCTCCACATTTTGTGTCCAGGTTCAAACCATCATCATCCACCCGGACTATGACTACTCGCAAAGAGCTGCCTCGAACGACATCGCTATCATGCTGCTGGAATCCCCCGTCTTGGTCACCCCTTTTGTACGGCCAGCGTGTCTGTGGAGCGACCCCTCGCCCCCCGTCCCCGGCACCGTGGGATACGTGAGTGCACATCGACGTTATGCAAACTCCCTGCAGCAGTTACTGGGTGATTTGATTAATGATCACTATCCTCTTTTGCAATTCTCCAATGCCATATATCATATCTCATGAATGGAGAAAAATTAAATTTAAATGTTAATTTTAATGTGGATGGATATAATTTTATATTTATTGCTTCTTGATGATGACTTGCAAAAATAAATACCTATAAGTGAAGTATACTTAATTCATGCATGCAGCAGTTTTTTTTAATTGTGTTGAATTCTATTTAATCTGATTTAATACAGTACATAATATATGTGTATATATAATTATATAATATACTGTATAAACGTTGTATTATAAATTATATATAATATACATATATTATTAAATATTAAACCGATGATTCTCTTTGATACTAAAATTAGCATTGTTTCCCAGTGGAGAGTGGATTATAGAAAACTTATTTAATGGATATTTTTGTTACAGGTTGCTGGATGGGACTACTTCACAGGATATGCTAAAAGTTTCGATGCTGCTGTTGGAAATTGGGATGGTTGTATTAACGAACCTGGTATTTATTTGGGTGCAACAACTGATAAATTGACGTTTTGTGCTGCTAACAAACAAGGTGAATAAATTTAGTTCAAAGTTCTTTCCACTATAATAAAATTAGTAAATTTACCAATCCTGCAAAACAAAATTTCTTTGTTTTCAAATACTATCAACAACAATTTAATAAAATTTTCTCTTGACGTAATCTGGACCTTTTCTAATGCCGTTCTTATAATTATTTGCATGACTTGACGATATATTTTTAAAGAAACTCTCAATAAATGAAACCAGAATAAATATCGAGTAGTAGATTGGTTACTTCCGAGAAGATTTAGTCACTATAATGTTGCACCCTTTTTGTAAAATCCAAAGGCGAAAGAACCACCAATTGAATGAAAGTGCAATAGTTTAGACTTTAGCATAACATATTTTAGCAAACACCTATAAGATTTAAATTCAATCTCCAGGCTGCATCATTAATCAACCTTTGTGATGTTACATTGCAGGTTTTGGACTGTGCATTGCGGGAATGGGAGCCGGATTTTACGTTCCTGAGTTCACGGCGGCCGGTGGGACTCGCTGGCTTCTCGCGGGCTCCATAAATTTTATAAATAAAGGTGACAAGCCTGAACTATGTGACAACAAAAAATCATTTTTCCTAAACGACCTGTCAAAGCATATGCCTTGGATTCAATCCATTATCAATCAGTAGCATTTTTAAAATTGTATAAACGCATCTTAGCTTCTCATTCTTTTTTTGTTTATTATGCAACTTAAGTCATACAAAGGGGCATTCACAAAGCCTTAAGGCCACATTTAAGGCTCAATAATTTAAGACCAGAAATTTTGGGTCTAAAAACACGTCTAAAATCAAGCTTTAAAATATCGAGCCTTAAATGTGGCCTTAAGACTTTGTGAATGCCCCTTACAATGTACATACATAAGAATCATGTATATTAATATAGGTGAAGTCAAAGTTGCATATTTAAAAGATATATAAATAAAGGAATGAAATTGTTACTGTATACTGTAGTTACAGTGTACAATTAGTATTGGTTTTATATATGCTTACAAATAAATGCAATGCAATTACATAATTATTTTGTATGTATTTTGTTTTATTAGCATCGGTAATATATTAACAAAATATCTGTATTCTTATATAGTTGTAATATTTATATTATAAGACAATTTTTTATTTGCTCATGACATCTAATAAATTTAACAAAATAAATAAATAAATTACTTGAAATTATAATCCAATTTTCCTTAATGCTTTCCTATAAATCCTTTACTCAGGAGTCACATTTAAAGAAAATATATATTATGTTATTTATGTTATATATATGCACTGCATATTATAGAAGTTAGAGTTAATGTATGTACAGTACATTATTATGATTTGGTACATAAAAAATAAAAACCCTCCCTTTTTTTATTGTATGGAAATAATAAAATTGTACATCATAAAATTCATAAATTAGCATTACTTGCATCACTTACATCAATTATTAATGGAGAATATATCGCACTCGGAAATAATCATAGAAATATAAAACGTATCGCCATTCAAGGGCACAATAATTTTTACTATGAAACATATTTCACATGTAAGGGGAAAAAGTTAAAAGAATTTATTTGTTGACTCTCAAGGTTAAGTTTGACGTAATTCCGATTCCAACATTGTGAGGTGAGAATGATGCGCTAAACCGGTCTTTCTGTCTGTCGGCCAAACAACGACACGGACCGCTCCCAGACAGTGGCCGCAGTCATGTTCGGTCCACTGCTGGCTAACGTGGTGCTGCTGGTGCTCATGAGTGAGGGAGGCGTGGCGGCCTCGTGCGCGCCTTTCGTGGGCTACCTTCAGAGGGATGGACGGTGGGAGGGTGTGCTGGCTGTGACCGTGCCCGAGAGCTTCGTACCTGGCGAGGACTTAACGGTTCAAGTTTCCATGTTTGTGAGCAAGAAACAGCAGGCAAGCAAATTCATGAGATCAAGATGATTCTATAGTTTAATAACTGCATGTAAAAGGATAAGCCTCTAGTACCAAGACCACATTTCTTCAGTTGAGATTGGGAGTCACCTAACTTAAAAAATGAGGAAACTTTTTTTAACCTTTGAGTGGTTTAGAGTCACCATGCAGCAAAACTCAAAATTAAGAGATTCCATTATATATTCTCATTCAATGATTTATCTTGTGTAGGTTCTTGGGGCGAGCCTCGAGTTGTCTGAGAGCGTGGTGGAGGCTGAGACCAAGCTGAGGGCGGGAGGACGTCTCACGTACCGGGTTCGTTTCCCCGTGCCAGACTCTGCCCCGCTGCCCCGCGTCACCGCCGTCACCGCCAACGGAGCACCCGTGTGTCAGGAGGAAGGAGGTAAGACATTTTGTGATATTGATAACTACCAGCTGACGTTTCAATGCAAACATAATTACAGAATATATGAACTTATTATTTTCAGATGACATTGATGGAACACATTTGAATATTAGAAACACTTTGCAAGAAAAAAAACGAATTCCACGGAGTCCTGTTCTGGAACATGAAGTGACTGAAGGTAAAATTTTGCATCAAATACTGTGTGATAAGTTAACAAGTTGTTGTTTTGTCCATGTATTCTTTTTCTTAGTGTAATAATAATTTATGTTATTTAAATTATATTATATTTATAAAAATGATTTAAAAAATCATCAGATCTATTAATTTTATTCTATTATCCGTACATATAATGTGAAAATTATTTTCAAAATAATTGGAATCTTTTGAAATATTATTGAAAAAAATTCTACAAATCATTGAATTGATCCAGAATTTGTGAATTTATTTTAATTTTAAAATTCAAAGCATGCAATGATATTACGCTGTATTTACATTGGTTCTACTCATTCTAGTTGGGTGCGGACAAAGGATGACAGGCAGTGACGACAAGTGCTACGACGACGGTGCCTACCTTCTCCACAAGGACGCCAGGGTATGGCCCTGGATGGCGGCGGTCATGACGGGGGAGTCGCTGCTGTGCGGTGGCACCCTCATCTCCCTGCGCCACGTGCTCACAAGTAACCTCTAAAAAAATCATTTTTTATGTAAACTAATTTTTTAGTTTTAGGATCAAAATGTTTTTTTTTTAAATATATTAAATTTGCCAAAAATATACTGCAATGGACAAATTTTGTGTAACTCACATACTCTCAAGGTAAACTCAGTGTTTATAATTCTTGCCCTTTGAATGAGTTGGAAGAGTGTTTTTTTCAATTTTTGTTTTTTTAGCTGAATAACTCACGAAAATATTAATATTTTTTATTAAAATTTCTTGCTATATATATTTTTAAATGTAATCCATAGTAACATTTGTAAGGCAAGAACTCAAAATAATAGAGTTTTTGAAGAGGCTACAGAACAAGCTTACGTTACTAAATTACCAATTATCGTTCTATTAAAAAAAAAAAAATCCTCAATATATTTGAAACTGATACCTGGAATTACTTGTACTGTATGTGTGATGAAAATTTGAGAGACCATTTAATTAATTTTGACTTTCATTTCATTAATTTGTAAATTTTCATAGGTGGGAGTTGCTTATTTTATTCCAACCCAACGAAGATCTTCACAGCTGAAGAACTCGCAGTAACTTTAGGAGTAACAAGCGCAAATAACTATAAGCAAGATACAAATGTTCAAGTCTCTAAAGTTAGTATTATAATTATGACTCCTAACCAGCTTTGAAGAATATTAACTTGGTTCTTGTGTTTTCCTCTGCAGGTGGATGAGGTTTTGGTTCACTCCAGGTACGTTTACCAAGATTTGGGGTCCAACTTGGCCATATTGGTGCTCGCGACCCCAGTGACCGTCACTCCAGCCGTGCGACCCGTGTGCATCTGGCCCTCTGAGCCGCCCATCCTATCCGCTAGTGGTGTTGTAAGTGATCATAGTCCATAATTTTTTATCGCTTTTGTGTAATTGTATCACATTATAAGGATGTCAAATAATAATTTGTAATCAAAATATTGATCGTCATCACATATTATATTATTATATTATTTACTCAATTTGCATCATCTACAGAGGAATCTGAAGAAGGTAAGTTAATTACATATAAAGGTGGATTTTCATGGGCGGCAACGACGACGCGGCGCGATTTGGCGTAAAAGCTGAAAATCGTATGCGGCGGCGAATTCGCCGGTAATCGCGTTAATTACGATGCTCTTTTTCTTTTAATCGCCAAATATGGCCGCCAATGGATGTTATAGGAAGTGCGCTTTATTCGCGTCGCGTCGCAGGCTGGAAATCGCTCATAAAAATCCACCTTAATTGTAATTATGTTTTAAGTTAAACATTTTTTTATTCAATCATAGGTTCAGCTTTTGGTACGTAATATCTCGTAAATTAGAAAAAAAATATTTTTTTTTCTGTCATCAGGTTCTCAACTGGGATTCAACTACAAATGCATCTTATGTACAAAAAGTATCAGTTGTAACCGCAGAAGAATGTGAAAGCGGTAGTGCAAATTTAAGAGGGGTTGTAAGAAACGACACAATTTGTGCTGGTCGTAGAAATGGTACGTATACGTAAATCCATCTCCTGACCTGTTTAATGCTTATACCTAAATTTATAATTATTTTATATTAATCAATGGAATTAACTTGAATTAATCGAAGTATTTATTTTCAAGTTGCTATGAGATTTAGGTTTTTTAACTCTCTGCAAAGTTTTACTTTATACAATCACTATTTTATATTATTGCTGCATAAACTTTCTGAATGTACGTGTTACAGGACTCGGCTTCTGCTTTTACGGCAATGCTGCAGTGAAAGGATCTGGACTTTTTACCCCAGAGCTAAAAATAGATGGCAGTACTCGTTGGATATTACGTGGTCTTTTTTCATTTCAAATCTCAGAACAACATTTAGATAATAATAATTTTATTTCTTGCTTAATGGATACATACAACGGTTACATTGATGTTACCAAGTACGCCTTTTTGATTCAAAGCAAGATGTCTGAACTACGTGAGTGGCACAATTAAATTAATATATTGATGCGGCAAATCCGACTAACGGATGCGGCTCTCTCAGATAGACTAATTCAGAATGCTTAAGAGTGGGAAAAGGAATCTCAAGTCAGATGATTTTGTGGAGTTCCCACCGTTCTATCTAAACCGAATATGTAGAAGAAAAAAAAATAATAATAATAAATGGCGCCAAATAAAAGCAAATTTTTTTAGAAGGAAAGTGGGTTCTTGATTCAAAACCAGAAGACTCCTAAATGACGTGTATAAAGATGCTTTCAAATTAATAGCTTCAATATTCACTGAAAAAAAAAAAAAAAAAAAAAAAAAAAACTCAATGCTATAATAGTTTGAATTTTTAGTTAGATAAAGAATTGAAGACCCTATGACCATTTCACAGTATTAAGTCCACAGTTATATATAGTATTGCCTCAGTATGATACGACTGCACAAAAAAAAAATTGTTCCAGAAGCAATAATATCAGAGATAATAGCCGATGAAAAGGCACCTGTGACGTCATTTGTACCCATTCTGCGGCGACGGCATAGAGAAATCCCTGCAAAAGATAGGTTCACTCTAGTTGCAACCACGGACATAATTTTAATTCTGGAATGTTGAAATTTTACTAAGGCAGTCTTGATAGTATTTGTCAAATATCTTGAAAGACTATTGTTGTTGGCATTCACACAGACTGACTTATTGCAGTAGCAAGAAGAGAAAAATGTTGCATAGGAAAAAAATGTTAAATTTTTGGCTTATCTTAATTGCTACTGCAATAATTCAGTCTGTGTAAATGTCAACAACAAATTTTTTTCAGGATATTTGATAAATACTATCAAGACTGCCCTGGTAAAATTTCAACATTCCAGAATTAAAATTATGTCCGTGGTTGCAGTTGGGTGCAAGGCCACCTAAGGCCATGGTGTTGACAGCGCCATCTCTTGACAAATTGGTTTTTAATTTCTTACGGGCAGAAATTTTAGAGTATCGACTTGAAATTTAATCAAGGTACGGACATTAACACTTTTGATACGCAGAAAAAATTTCATTGTCGTAGATGAAACCAATTTTTAAATTCAAATCCAAAACTGGTTTGATTCCCGCCCGTCTGAAAATAGCGGAAATAGGAGATATACCTTTATATAATAAATTGATCTCGTTGCATGTTTTTTGCAGCAAGCTCTGGGGTGACAGACCCATTGCCGGAGTTCCTCTCTCACCTGTCTGTGTCACCTGACGATTCGCACAGTTTCGTCAGACCAGGTCCTGGTCTAAGACCAGGTAATGTAAAATAGGTTCCAATATGTTGATTCAAAGACAGTCATTGGCATAGCCAGGATTTGCCCAAGGGGTGGGGGGGGGGGAGGGTCTGAGGATAAAAATTGAGAACAGACCACTTTTGAGCTTTGGGGTGGGGGTGTAGCCCCCCAATAGCCTGCCGCAGTCGCAATTTTTTTAAGGACATGCCCCTTTTTAGGGAAATGTCATGAAAAAAAATATTAGAGAATAAAATATGTGGCCTCACTCAGAAATAGGTGTTTCACAAAGTGTTTCAGAAACGCCTAAAGTGTTTCAAAAAATGCCCCCTTAGTTAAGAGAAGACACATCTCGTGTTTCAGAAAGTGTTTCAGAAGTGTTTCAGAAACACTTAACGTGTTTCAGAAACACATTAAGTGTTTCAAATGTCACTTTTTGAAACACTTAATGTGTCTTAATGTGACTAAGGGGGCAATTTTGAAACACTTTAAACGTTTCTGAAACACTTTGTGAAACACCTATTTCTGAGAGTGAGCTGATGCCATTTTTTTTAAAATTTTACATTTTTTTCACCCCATTTTTCAATTTATTTTTAATACGTGCACTTACGTAATAAATAAAGCTGCAACTAAATCATTTTAGTTAATTCATGTAACCACTTTTATATTATTTTTACTATATAGTTTCAGGATTTATAATTTTTGTATTATAGTACATTGTAATTCGGATATTTTTCCGGAAGAAAATTGCGTTCTAACAGTAAGTGTTTTCTAAACACAGTTTATATATTTTTTTTTCAGTGGTTTTAGATTATCGTTATTCTCGATATATAATATATCTATATAATTATAATAATTATAATTATAATATAATTATAATTATAATAATTATAATTATTATAATTATAATAATTATAATTATAATATATAATTATATATTATATAATTATTATATGTATATATAAGATATATAATATATAGATATATAATTGAAAATTTTGCAATTGTTCTTTTTAAATGCTCCACCTCGTTTAACTCGTCATACTGTGCTCTTCAAGCCTCCTAGGGGGCGTGTTGATGCCTCAAAGTTTGCTTTTTGTACGAGAGTGCAAAATTATTACAACAAATTTGTTGTGGAACATCAAGATGTGGATATATTTGACTCCTCCTTATGTCACTTCCGGACTCAAGTTATGAGTGCTCTGTTTTAATGCTATTAATGCAGGATTTATTTTCATTTTTGTTTTATTTTTTGTGTATTTCACTTATGTTTAATAAGTATTTGCTTTGTTTTAGTGTATGGTTGACTTATTGTATTTAGTGCCTTGGTTATGTAACCGTTGCTAAATAAATATTAATTTGAATTTGAATTTGAATTTAATATGACCTGCGCACGAGTGAAATAAAAATTTGTACCATTTCTGTCAGTTCAATTCTAAATCAGAATCAGTGTACGTGTCATTTATTTGAATTTGATTTTTAAAATTTATTTATTAATCCAAGTTCACATGGCATCATTAAGATGTTGTGAAAAAAATAAAATAAAAAGGTGACTAGCTTCTCTTATTTTTGTTAAATTTTGTCTGCACCGCGTGGAGTAAGCAAGTAAATTAAAGTGCAGCACACGTGAGAGCATTTTAATTTATACAATAGTAGTTATTATGCATGCAGTTTGTAAGGGATATAAAACATTTAAAAGTCGCACCTTTTCCTGTTAAAATTGGAAACTAACTTATAACTTGTTTATTTTAAAGAAAAGACTGCTCGATATCCTCTAAAAATTTTAATTTTTCATTGATTTTTTTTTTTTAAATTTCTATAATTTTTACTTTTTTCTTCTTATATCCAGTCATTATTCGATTTTCATGGTATGAGGGCCGACCCCCCCCCCCCCCTTGGCTACGCTACTGAAAAGAAAGTCACTTAAATCAGTAAAATCGATGTATTTTATTTGCTAAAGTCCATATTTTGAAAATTTGTTAAACTGTTGCAGGTGAACTTTCTACCAAGAATCAATCCATCGAGCTGGATCTGAAAAACTTTGGTAAGTCCTTACACATTAGATTGATATATTTTACTATTTTTTCAACGAATTTATTATAATTACATTAATCAGAAGCAATAATTATTAAACAGTCATGTATTTTAATTGAGTCAAAAGTGAGCCCATGCATGCATAATGTGTTCAAATTTTATTTTATTTTTATAATAGTACTATATAATAACATAACAGAAAATCAAGTAAATCTTGTAATAATACTTAAGTTCTTTGAAGGATGGATTATACTGTTTATTTCAAGTACAACCAACAGTGTTCAACTTAATTCTACTTTGGCATTTAGATTTAATTGCTTATAAATAGATTTTATTGTATTAAAAAAAAATTAAAGGTTGTTTTGTTTGAAGTGGTAAGGTTTACACCTTAAAAGGACCATCAGGACCGAGGAGAGATTACGGAGTGATGAGTAGGAAAGGTTTTTGCGACCATGACAAAGTTATCCATCCCAGCATTTGACTAATGTAACTTAAGAAACGTGGAAACCTCAGTCAGGGTGGTCAGATGGTTGAATTAGTCCTTGGTTTTGAGAGTAACTAGAACCGTTTTGCAGACACGTGCGGGCAGAGTACGTTTGATGACTCGAACCGTTGTCCGAACACCATGTCCCCTCTCACCAGCAGTACGGACTGGCCGTGGCTGGCGGCCCTCATGTATCGAAGTGACGACAGTGAGGAGTTCACCATCGTGGCGTCAGGGACCTTGGTGACGACCTCGCACGTCATAACAGGTAACCTTACTAGCATAAAGTATAAACATATAATGCTTCAAAATACAATCGCAGGTTAACTTTGAACCAAATCTATATACATTTATGGAGCCCTGATATGTTTGTAGATCATGTAGCCTTCTAGTAATGCAAGTTTTCTCAAAATATAATCTATAAATAGTAAATTCAGTTATCTTTAATCAAAATAATTGTTTTTAATTAATTTGTATCCATGATATAAAAATTGACAGAGGTTAACACGAAATGCAAGTTTGTTTATTTCCCTCGGATTTCATTATTAATTATATCAACAAGCAAAATCACTGCTGCCTAATGATTTCAAGAATTTTATACAGCTCTGTTATCATAAAAAAGCTCTGGCATATAAAGTATATTTAGAAACTTTTCAAGGGTGAACCTTTCAGTCATAAAACATTGGAGAGAGCGATTAGTACAGCACATATAATTGTTGCCCTAATAAATTTGACTGCGACTGTTTATAAATTGGCGTCATAAAGTTAGTACGAACCTAGTGGTAACTGCTGGACGTGCGTCTGGCAGGACAGCTGTACATAATGATTAATTAACATTGCAACATCATGTAAATGCTCCGTCAGCAGTCACAGCATAATTTTACAAAAATGTCAACACCATAATTAGTTGTCAAATACTTTCGGACAAATATAAAAAAAAATATTCCAACTTCGTAAGTGATTTATTTCCTAAAAATTTGATAATTTTTGTGATTCTCCTCATGCTATAAGTATTGCCATATAATAAAAATATTATTGCCGTATCCTGATGCAAAGAGCAAAATTTTCAGACGTCAGTGCCATCTCTTGGTCCTTTATGTCCTCTATTATGTTCATATATAAAAATAAATTTATAAATATGCACACCATGTAATAAATATCTTATTTTATGTATGTTAATTTTTGTTTCAGTTGCAAGTGCATTGTACACAGTTGATGATCGTCAAGGGTTCGAAACGAAAGAATTCTCACTTATTTCTGTAGATGATGATATTGAAGCACGTTTTGGTACAGGAAATCTAAATAATATTCAACAAAATTCACTTTTTCAAACTAAAAAGGTATAGTAATATTTCATTTCAATAAATGAGAAACTTCACATAAAAAAAAAAAGATCATGTTTCATAGTTTTTTATTTATATATATATTTTTTAATGATGAACTTCTTATCAAAACAAACATCGTGTGGGCTCGATGTGTGTATATAAATAACAATTGTTTATTCATTCCATAATATATTCACTATGCAGTTAACTATCATTTTAAAATTAAATCATATCAGATCAACTGTCTCTCTTATATAATATATAAATATGAGAGTAAGTGATAACGATTTTCTTTTCCTGCTAATTAAGCTGAAGAAGATCGTCCTACACCCCGATTGGATCATCAACGACGTGGCGGTGCTTGTGCTGCAGAGCCCCATCCTCGTCACGCCCCACGTGCAGCCCGCGTGTGCCTGGGGAGCATCTGAACAGCTCGTTCCTGGCACCTCGGGATACGTGAGTTATATAATGTCAGAAAGAAATGACATGTGGATCTTGCAAGCTAGATTTTAAATGGAATTAATTCTGAAATTAAAACAGATTTGTCTCTCGAACGTTACAATGTTTATACGTTTATATACATCATTTCATACTTCAAATTTCAGTTAATTTGTTCATAGTTCTTTATTATTTATAATTCAAATTTTTCAGATTGTTGGGTGGGACTCGGATACAAACTTTGCAAGATTTTTTGATGCTCCTACTTACAATTTAGAATATTGTTTCAACATCCAGTTGCATCTAAAGAACAATGCTGGCAATTTTACATTTTGTGCTGGAAATCGAAACGGTAAGTAAAATTTGAGTTGTAAATCTTATGTGTGATAATTATATTAATTATGCTAATGACTAATGAAGGCCTTTGTTAAATGAAAGACGATGATACAATGATTTTTCTACAGTCATGTTCCCCAATGGAGTCCAAAAATTTTAATACGAAAATCTATACCTCTTGAACCTTGAAGAGAAAAGCTTGTGACGTCATCAAAACACCTAGAAGTCATTTTTTTTTATTATTCATTATAGTGTTGTACTTAATACTTAATTATTACAGATTGTATAAGTTGACATTTAAATAATTACGTTTAGGCCTATTGAGCTTGTAGCAATAGCAGAGGGAAAATAAAAAATTGCGTTTGGTATGACAAAAATATCAATTGTTCAGTTATGGCCGTTATGGGAAATTCTCTTACCTCTTACAGACTCTTAAAACTCAAATTTTAATTTAACTACTATATTATGATAGGGTACATATTAACAACAAGTTTACTTAAGTTTCAACTTTTTTAACTCAAATTCGGGGACTCTGAAGGGATTATTAGAATATTAGGGGCAAAATATGCAACCTGAGCGCAAACCTGAAAACTGTGACATACAGAAACTCCCTAGTTAACACACAACAACTGCATGATATCATGGTTTGAGCGTCAAGGAGTGATTGGCTATAAATTTTAGTAACACGATCAAAATCAGCTGGTTTTTCTACCCTAGTATCAATAGTTTTGTCTCTAATATCAATTTACTTAAAGAGTGATAATCGAAAATATAAATTTATTGCAGGAAAAATTCGCCTGATAGGCAGTTTCTACGTCACATTTTGGCGCTAAATTCAAAAGAAGGAAGATTTTTAAAAAATTCCCATGTCTCCAATTTTGAAAATTGAAACTTTTTTGTTTTGGGACATTTAGTTTCAAGGCATAGAGCATCTGAAACAAAAATTAAAATAAATCTAGGAGAATTCTAGGAGAAGTCTTTTCTTCACATTGTATTTGCTTGAAGTAACACGTACTGCTAGATTCTGGTGATGTCACACTCTCACCCACCCTTGGCTTGTTGCGAAATAGATACCACGGTGCCTATAACCAAGTTTTAGCTCGTGTCATCATAATGTATAATTCTAATTTTCAAGTGAGAACTCTGGGGAAAAAAATGCAACTCAATGCATGTGTTTTGGTTTCAGGGCTTAAATTATTCGATGGTGGCCAGGGAGCTGGGCTGTTTATACCAGAGCACAAGCCAGGAGGCGCCATTCGCTGGGTGCTTGGAGGAATCTTCACAAAAGAAAATTGTTGCTCGGGCAGGTTTTTTATACTGTATGATGTACAGCACTTCAAGCCTTGGATTTACTCTGTTATCAGTGAACAAGAGGGGTGTTTTGGGTGTTATAACCCCCCTCCCCCCCCTTGAGAGTTGAACCTTAGTAAATTTTGAGAGAAAAATAGCAAAAAATGGTACTCGACGGATACGATTTAGATAAAAAAAAAAATGAAATTTTTTTAAAAAAAAAAAAATAAACATTTATTATATATCACCGAAACACATCGTTAATACACCTTACATTTATTTAAAACGCGTCCAATATTATGATTATTTCAGTATGCTATAATAATTATACTATGTATTTAAATTATGCAGTATTCATTATTAAGTTATTTATGTTTTTGTGAGGACAACAATCTAAAATATAAAAAAATGTTGCAAACATTCACCGCATGATGTTCAGCATAAAAATTAAAATTATATATATATGGTATTTTAATATTTTTTTAATTAATTGTGTAAAATATGCAGGTATATTTCATCTTACAATTGCTAGTTTTATTGTCTAATGTACAATGCTGAACATATCTTTAAATTTATTATTGAAGTTAAAAAAATCCAATTTTTTAAATTAATTATACAGTATACTTAATATAATAATATGTAATGTAATAAATTGATTTTCCTGTTTCGAAAATTTAAAAATAAATATTTTTTCTTCAAAAATTAGTGACAAAAATATTGAAACTCCCAAATTTACGATTTACAAATATAAGAAATTTGCTGTGACTTCTCTTTGAAAAAAAATAATACTCCACAGTCCACACACCCCTTTTTCAAAAAAATCGCGCATCTTGAAACTAGTAAAAATAACATAAAAGTGGTTTTTAGATGAATTACTTGCATGATTTAACTAAAATTATTTACTCAAAGCTTTATTTATTAAAATTATTACGTTTTAGTGCACGTATTGAAAAGAAATTAAAAAAATGGAGTACAAAAAATATAAAATTTTAAAAAAATTGCATCAGGCCATACATTCTCTATAATAGTATTTTTTTCATAATTTTACCCTAAAAAAGGGGGCGTGTCCTTAAAAAAATCGCACCTGCGGCGGGCTATTGGGGGGCTACGCCCCCCAAACCCCCCAGTGGGCTATTCTCAGTCTTCATCTTGAAGAACCCCCCCCCCTTGGACAAATCCTGGCTACGCCACTGCTGCTGAAGACTGAGCTCCTTCACACAATTACATTCATCAATAGAGGAAAATCAATCAATAAATAAATAATTGTACTTTTAAGCAATCTTCATTGTTTATTATATCATGTAAAAAATTTGTGTTCAAAATTGCTGTAATAGCTAGATTATTTTCATATAAAAAATACAAAGTGGATGCCAATAAGATATATAAGTTTTAAAGCATAACGAGTGGCTTTTCAAACCCGTGAAGGTATCCAAGATATCACATTTTTAAAACGTGACATTAAAAATAATAAAAATACAATTTTACTTAAAAAAAATTATCTTCTTTATTTTTCTATTTTACTGTATTTAATATGGTAAAAAAAGAAAATATGAAGTCCATTCCTCCGCGCGCTTTACCTCACTAAAAAGATCGTCCTATTTATATATTTTTTATATTATCCATATCATCTGTCGCTATCCCCTCCCTAAAATTTTGGAAAGAAATATTTGACATAAATATTGATCTTTAATTATTTAATAATATATGCATGAAATAATACATTAAACAACAATTTGTTTAGTTATTTAATTAGTTTATTCTATAAAAATTCAATAAAATATAATTTTATGTTATATGTTACATTTTTGACAATATATTTCTTTAAAGCTAATACAGGACAATAGAATCCTGATTTTAGATAATACTGAACTGCTGTATATACTGATAGTCGGGAACAACATCATCCTTAATAGATGAATAAATTCCTGATCAATGACGTCACTGACTGGTGCCGATGACGCCACGCAGCCAGGGTGCCAGCTTGGCCACGTCACTTAGCACCACGTACTCGGACAGCAGGCACGTCCCGCTCGTGTCGTTCTTGAGCGAACGGCTCACCACGCCCCTCAGCATCCACGTGGTGCGGCCACCCTGTGACGTCACAGGCAGGTACATGCCACTGCCACTGTCTCCACTGCACGGGCCCGAGCCTGCAACAACGGAGACTTAAGATGGAGCTCGTGGGAGGAGCAGGAGGTCACTCACCGTCCCTGCTGCCTGCACAGAAGGTGTTCTCCGTGACGAGCTTGTGGAAGTCGCGATGTGAGTTGACGCACTCGTCGTTGGAGACGAGCGGCATGCGCACGAGGCGCGGCTCCTCCGTCACAGAACTTTCCAGCTCGTCAGCGCCCCACCCTACTACCTGAAAATTAAGACGTAATAATATAGATTAGAAAAAAATATATATTATTTTGAGACATAATGTCTCTTATTGCAATCATGCAGAGCGAACTTACTCAAGTACGCTCTGAATCATGTATACTTTTGGCAATAGCGTTTCGAAATTTAAACATTTCAAATATGTTCTATTACCGTCCCCACGTTATCGGCGAGTTTCACCGGCTCGTCCCAAAGACATATGGGCCTCACAATGGCGCTGATGTCCGCGAGCGTGGCGAGAACTAACACCGCCAAATCACTGTCCAGCTTGCCGTCCGGTCGAGCTGTCGTGTAGCCTGGGTGGACAATAATCTCGGACACCTGAGGGGTGATAATCAGTTTTTTTTAACTATAATAGAATATATGCTGTTTAAAACAATTTAACTACGAGCTGTTTTATATTAATTATAGTGTGCATGTTTTTTATTATAATTTTTAATTCTCTATTATAGAATGAAATTATTATACCTTTTTTGGCTGGTTGTTGGGTTCCAAAAAGTTGTTCAAGTGATATATCCCAAGATACACGATTATTTTCCCCGGGTTTGCTGTTTTGGCTTCATTTGGCATCGTTGTGACGCAATGAGCAGCTGTAAAAACAAAATAAACTTTCTTGACCCAGGCCAGGGTGCTCATTTATTGTATTATACAGTAATAATAATTAAAAGTAGAATAATTTGTTTTTAATCATATAAGATCTGCTGTTTCAAATAAAATTTCGATTCGTGGCAAGAAAAAAATATATATTCTTTTAAATACTATACATTAATTTACAGTCAGAGTAGCAAAGTGCACCGATAAACAACAAATAATTATTAACTCGTGCAGGCTGTAAGCAGTGAAATGTACATGTGGCAATAAAATTAGGTGCATCGATTACTCATTTTTTTTAAAATTACAATTTACTGAAAATACGTATTACATTTTATGAATTACAAAGTATGCATTTACACCTCAATAAGCTGATTGTCATATAACACGGATAACTAATGGAGGCCATCCTTCTACTGAATCATGCGCGGATCCAAGGGGGGGGGGATGGGGGCGATCGCCCCTCCCAAAAGGTCCCAAAATACATTGAAGGTGTTACCACCCCCCACCCGTCGCCCCACCCTCCCACCCCAAATTTAACATTGCGGGATAGGGCACCGCCCCCTCCAAAGCCGCGCGCTGGATCCGCCCCTGTACTGAATCCCATGTATCTGCTAGCCAGAGTCAATTATGCAAGTACTGATTTGTTATTTTTTAACAACTCCGTCACTGAAAAATAATAACACTCCTCCATGAACTGTGTGTCAAATAAGGCCAGGGGTGTACCTGTAACCACATGTCTCGTACTGACGAGCGTGCCTCCACACGCGAAATCCAGGCCGAGTTTTTTCTTGACGTATACAGCAGCCAGCCACGGCCAGTCTCCTCGCTCTGTCGTGTTACCTTTGTGCACCAAAAGCTGATCCGTGTTGGTGCTCTCACCGCAACCCTCTGAAATAAAATTAATTTTTAAATTAATGCAATCTTCAGGTATTCTTTTAGTACCAAGGAAAAAAGTATACATATAATTTTGCGGTCCCAATTCTGATGTGAACATGCAAATTGAAAAAGCCACAAATTTTCATTTTACATTTATATAAAATAGGTAAAAAAAGAAGCAACCAATTTTGAAAAATTTAAAAATTTCTTGTAATTTGTGATGTTTAGTCAAGTAATATTTACTACAGAATCTATAGACTGTATGAAGGTTTAGCTGTATTTTTTAAAGAAACTGCTTACCAGAACTGTGTGGCGAAATTAAAATTTTCAGCCATGGAGAGTAATTCGAGACAGCAGTGTATCTTATGTACGACGTCATGTTACAAACAGCAAATGTAGCCAGAGCCAGTTGATTACCAAAAACAGCACCCACAGCCCAGCGTATGTTCCCTTCGTCACCTTCATCTGCCACGTACAGCCTCAGACTAAACGCTCGCCTGTTCCTTGTACAGAGTCCAATTCCTGTTGATAATTCAAGAAATTATCACAAGTAACGTTTTATGATTTAAAATATTAGAGTATAGAATTAATATTACCACCTTTGAAATAAGAAAAATCATAATTTGAAAAGTAATCAAATTTGCTAGAGGTTACAGTTCATGTATGATAGAAACAGGATCCTGGATATCTCTTTGCAGATTTCAACTTTCAACCCTTTGATGGTTTTTGCAGTCGAATAAAAAACATTTTGGATATTTATATTATTTCCCATATATTCCCATAATATATATAAATTACTATAGTAATTTTTTACAATATTTAATGATTGTGAATAAAGTAATGTATTTTATTCACCACTATAATTTTTAAATAGACTTTTACGAGTCGGTATGTCTCAAAGAAAGGCTTGTTATATTATATGTGTTTTTATCCTATTAATAAATCCAATTAAGTATAACAGTTTTCAATATTCTTTTAAGTTGCATATAATTGAAAAAAGTAAAAATAAAGAAAAAGCAACCCTTACCATTTCTTCGGCTGGCACAAACTGAATTATTGACTGACACTACTGACAGTACTCTGAATACTGCTTCTGCTTCTTGACATTCCTTCCAGCTTATAACTGGTACGTTCTGAGCGTAGAAAGCTTTCGCGTTATCATCCCAACCGACACTCTGGAGCAAATTTTTGTTTTAGCTAATTTACATAGCTCTTAAATATATAGACCAGTTATTGTAACTATTATAAGAAGTAATATAGTAATATAAACCTCCAGCTAAAAATTTAAGCATGATTAGCAGGAAATTTATTCAGTATTGTACACAGTATACGTGACAAATAATAATATAATAATTGCAATATTACCACAAATTAAATACTGAATTTATATAACTCTATTTATTGAGTTATTTGCACTCACGTATGCATTGGTGCCGATGATGGAAGATCCAGTGGTGAACAAACACGCGGGCCGAACGTTGGCAGTAAAAGTCACGGGGCTCTCGAGCACCAATAGCGCCAAGTTTGCTGTCATCCAGATCTTGGAGTCATATTCAGGGTGGTATATGACCGCTGTCACCTGAAATGAGGTAAAAAACAGGAAAAAGGTTGTATTATTTTACGATTACAATTTTTTTTTTTTTTTTTTTTTTTTTTTTTGCAAATTACAATTACGAGTAGTAAAATTTTTCAGTTTGCCTCTGCCAAGAGACGAAAAAAGTAGTAATGTTATTGTCATATATATTTAAACAATATAATCAAAATAATGGTAAATAAATCCATAAAGACAATTTTGATTTCTGCAGATTTTTTTGTTTACGGAAGTATAACATGAAATCTACTTTATTATAATTTCTTTAATTTATTTGAAATTATTAGCAAACAAATAAAAATAAATTAAATAAGTTTATACTGATAATCTTCGATTCAATTTAAATTTTTGTTACAAACTTCTGTGTACTATTGTCTATCTCACTGGCTACAAAACAAACTTACCTTTCTCGTCTGCACATTTTCTTCTTGCATGTAGTTGCTGACATTTTTGGCCCCCAGAACCGCCAAAAGGTTTGTCACAGTAAAAACACTTTTCCCTGATTGACTGGTTGAGAATTCACCAATCAACTCTTTTGCATCTAAAGCATAATTATTATAATTAATATTCAGTGAACATATTTTGCAAACTCTTACAACACTAAAAAAAATAGTTGTAGAAAAAATAATAATTTTTATGATTTTTCTTGGCTTATCTCGCAGTATTATGTATATACTGGTCGCTTTGGAAAATTTCCGTTTGCAGTTTTGTTAATAACTATAATGCAACTCACAACGGTAATAGACAAGGCTACGGAAATTTTCCAAGGCGATGAGAACAATTCGTCATTGTGTCTGTAGCCATAATGAAAATTAAATTATTTTCAGTATAATGATGCAGCTTACCCACTAGCACATACTGAACCGACACTAAGGTTCCAGCATAATCAACCCTGTTAAGTTCACTGTTAAAGATGGTAACAATCCAAGGAAAGATATGAAGGTTTTCAATCATTGATAAAGCTCCATTGTCATTGCATTTATCTTCCATGATATCTGTCGTAGTTTTACCACATATGTCTGTAAAAATTACAACCAAATCAATGATCGAACTGCAGCATCAAAACGATAAAAATATAGCCAACTAAATAATATATTTAACTAGTTTAATTTAATACATTACGAGATTATTGTATTATTTGATTAGAAAAGTCGTGTATTATTTTTAGATTGAAAGATTGTCTAAATATGATGAAGATAAATTCGTGCAGGAGATTGTTTGCAATATAAAATCAATTGATAAATAAATTTGTACTATGTCAATAAATATTTTTAACAAAATACAATTATGCATTATATAAGCACTATTTGTTATAATATTTTTTATCTTGCAATTATATCTGCACAAAAAAAAAATGTGTTTATATATATATATATATATATATATATATATATATATATATATATATATATATATATATATATATATATATATATATATATATATATATATATATATATATATATATATATATATATATATATATTAATTATAACTGTGCATTGTATACATGCAGTAATTATAATCATTTTTAAATTGTTATGTAATCGATTCTTTTTATATACTCTCTCTTAGACATTCTGTTTATAATGATCCACTACCTAGCTGATAATCTGGACATACTAGTTTGAATCTTTTTCAGCATAATTGAAAGAAAAAGAAAGTTTAAAATGAAAATTTGTGTACTAATATACGCTAAATTGTATGCTAAATAACAAGATTATAGTACTGGTAGAGAATAGAAATATTTTCTTACCGTTATGAAGTAAGTAATTTCTTTTATACTTGGAACCATATGCTGCTGCTGTGGCTAAAATAAAAAATAATATAGTGAACATTTTTAAGACATATATGTTGAATAAATTACAGTATTAATAAATTATGAAGTGTCAAAACGTGTCTTCACAAACATACGTACCTTGTTGTGTTGATATAACATTGTTATTGACACTAACTGTATCTTTTAACATCAACGTGTGGCTCACTTGGATTTCTTGGCTTTCATCAGTACCTGTACTCAAAATAGAAATGAAATAATTAGATCAGAAAATTAAAGAAAATTAAAATAGAATTTCAGATAAATATCATATATATAATATACATTTAATATTAAGTTTTTATTGCATGGGTATAGTCAATTTTGGAAACCGAGATATTTTAAATGAGAAAATACATGTATAGAAACTAACAAATCAGCTAGGTCAATATATACCATTATATGGGTATCATACAAAATATATACAAACCTAATCTAAAATACATTATCTAAAGAAGGGAAATAGTCAGAAGAAACTAAAGAGGCATAGGAAAGATTTTTAATTTCACAAAATGTCTCACCCTCCTCATCCTGACACACGGGTGCTCCGTTTGCGGTGACGGCGGTGACGCGGGGCAGCGGGGCAGAGTCTGGCACGGGGAAGCGAACCCGGTACGTGAGGTTCCCTCCTGCCCTTAGCTTGGACTTAGCCTCCTCCACGCTCTCAGACACCTCGAGGTTTGCCTCAAGACCCTGTAACGTGACAATGACGTAATCTAGGTACAATATACCTTCCTCTCTATTCTGTCACCACTGGAATCATCTTCAAATCCACCTACCTGCTGCTTCTCACTGACGGCCATGGAGACTTGAACCGTCAAGTCTTCGCCAGGTACGAAGCTCTCGGATGCGGTCACAGCCAGCACGGCCTCCCATCGTCCATCTCTCTGAAGGTAACCCACGAGAGGCGCGCACGAGGCAGCCACGCCTCCCTCATGCATGAGCACCAGCAGCACCACGTTAGCCAGCAGTGGACCGAGCATGACTGCGGCCACTGCGGGCCAGAGATAACATATACTCTGCTGCGGGCACTGTCTGGGAGGGGCTGGTGTTGTTTGGCCGGCAGACAGACAGACCGGTTTCGCGCATCCTCAACTCTCAATGTCAAGGTGGTGACGCAAATAGTGACCTTGTAGGAATAAAAATAACAACCTTAAAAAATAATAAAAACGAATTTTTAATGTTGCTAAATATTACTTTGTTTTACTTTCTTGTAATACTTGTCTTAAGAATTGTTAAAGACTGTATATATAGGTGCAAAAATTATAGAGACCTAAAAAAACGCAATATTTTATGCATATAAGTGGAACTATAATTTTATTTTGTTATTTTCATAAAACATCTATAGCATATTATATACAATAATTTTTCCCACTGCATTAAAAATCTAATAGTGAACAAAATAAGGAAAAATCATGATGATTCAAAAGTCCCACCTAAACCGGTTTGGTGCCCTTGAAATCGTCCGCCGAGAACTTATGCGAGGGAATTCAGTTGTGATAAGTTGTTGATCCATACAGACGTACGCCAACATTCAACATTTGTCTCCTGAAATTGGCAGTTTAAAATGCGCAGTTTCTGCCTGGCCAGCGCTCTGGTGCTCGTCTCGTGTCTCGTTCACGGGGACGCGGCTTCGTGCTCGGATATCCTGGGCTACCACAAGAACGATGGACGATGGGAAGCCGTGCTAGCTGTGACCGCTCCCGAGGACTACGTGTCCGGTGAGGAATTCAAAGTCGAGGTCTCCATGGCTGTGCGTAAGAAACAGGAGGTAAACTTTTATCGATACGATGACTTTGCTGCATTCATTCGACCACTTATTATGCAGGGTCTTGAGGCGAGCCTCGAGTTGTCTGAGAGCGTGGTGGAGGCTGAGACCAAACTGAGGGCGGGAGGACGTCTCACGTACCGGGTTCGTTTCCCCGTGCCAGACTCTGCCCCGCTGCCCCGCGTCACCGCCGTCACGACCAACGGAGCACCCGTGTGTCAGGAGGAGGAGGGTAAGTACTCATAATAATTGTATTCATATTATTTTAAGAATTATATCTGACTCAATTTCTTTGTAAATATTTTGGTATTTGGTATTCTGCTTTTCTACAATGATTGATTTAGTATAAATTCAGAGCAATATAGACTGAAAGATGTGGTATTTCTTCAACCTGTATTAAAAAAAGTAATAAAATGTGATGCATGGAATGATAAAAAAAATATTGTTTTAATTTTAAAATTAAATTTTTAGGCTTTGGATCAGCAAGCTCCTCTCCTCTGCAGGTGTCTCACGTTCTATCGGGTCAAGAAATTTTGTCAAACAGTACGCACGCGTCACAGGCTGTCCCAGCTCTTGGTAATTAGCTAATGTTGCTTGTAAAAAGTGATGTTGGAATCGACTTTTGACAATGTTATCAATAGTGTCCATCTGTCCATTTTAAAGTATCCACGATCGAAGTATGCATGCAACTGTACCTTCAAGGATGTTGTATTTTTTTTTTTTTTTTTTAAAGTTAACACACACAGACTCATTGATGCAATACTGTTCCGCTTATTTTTAACAATTAAGACATTAAATTTTATTAATTTAGATTTAAACACTCATATTATAACATTAATTAATGATAGGATGTCATTATAATTACAGAACTCTCGAGCAGCAGACCTTTAAATTCGACTCTCCAGACACCCTCTGAGTCATTGTCAGACAGTGGTAAGATGTAAAAATATCTTGGTAATGCCATTGCTATTTTTTTAAATTACAGTGTTATTTTAACCTTAATAGATAGTTAATATCTTAATCAAAAGTTTTCACCGTTTTTTCACTGTAATAAAAAGCATTGTAAGATAGACAAAACACCTAAAATACATTAAAATTGCATTTTTGTTTAAAGAAAGTAAGTATATTATATGACCATGCTGTATTTTTATAGAGCAAGGCTTTTTTTTTTATAAGCACACCCTTTTGCGACGTCAAAAAATTCTATATCTTTTTTTAAATAGTCACTTTCAATATTATAGATTTTTAAATAATTTTTTTGCCAAGAAAAATAAGAAAGAAATAATGTAAACTGAATAATTTTGGGAACTCTATTTGTGAATGCAATTATAAAAAAAGTTAATCCATATTTTTATCAAAACAATATTTTACAATGTAGTAAAAAAAAAAAAATACAAATCATTGAATAATTCACTCTCTCAATAAATTTTATGAATGATGACAAACTCTCATATTACCCTTTCTAAGATAACTACAACGATCGATTTTCTAGTATTGTATTTTTATTTATTCGTATCTTTTGCTTTGCAACCGACTTTCAGCAGATTCTTGTGGAGTGCGGATGTTTCCGGAGGGCACACGATGTTCAGACGCAATGTACCCTCTGAGTGACGCCAGGGAGTGGCCGTGGGTGGCAGCGTTGATTTCCCTTAGCGATGAGTCAAGGATCGCAAACTCAGGAACTCTGGTGACGAGGAACCACGTTGTGACAGGTACCAATACTCAATCTTCTTGGTGAACAACCTACTTGAAATATTTTATTGAATTTTTGGATAGAACACCTAAATTTTTTTAAGATTTTTTGGAACCCTATATAACACCTTGAAAATCAAGGGAATAAAGAGACACTCTGACGTCATAGTCATGCAACGTCTTACCTGTGCTTATGTGTAAAATATATTTGCATGACTATATGACGTCACAACGTTTTGCTGCACGATTTTAAGGGTTTTTAGGAGGATAAAATAATTTTCAACAAAATTAGGACTGTTGTACATATAACATATAACCGAAGTCCTCTGAATCCAAATAATTATGCAATAAATTTTTTCCTGTAGGTGATCCATTACCATTCAACAATTGATTAACATTTGCTTTAATTTTTTCAGTTGCGTTTAAGTTCATAAGAAATCCCCAGTTTATGAATACATACTCTTTACTAGTGGTGTTTGGAATAGGAGACATGAGAAACTACCGCGGCCAGGATACAAACAGCCAAGTTAGAAAGGTAAACTCCCGTACAGGAAAACTTATCGTGGTATTCAAAGCAGAAAAGTATTTTGCATTCCGTAAATTATTTACATTGTGTAGAAATAATGTTCATATTCATATGGAAGATTGAATTTCCAATGAAATAATTATGAAAGGTGTGCTAATTTGCAAATAAAACTTATTCATTGAATGTCAAACCAAAGTAATGATGAAAGTGCAGAGAATATTGATGAATCTCTCAGACATTTCCCCAGTTGTAATCACGTGGTTGCAGGTCACGCGAATCGTGACTCACCCAGGCATTGACTACACGTTCTTGACGACAAGGAACGACGTGGCTGTTTTGGTGCTCGAGAGCCCCGTGGTAATCACACCCCACGTGCGACCCGTATGTCTCTGGCAGGACGCCTCGCAGACCTCGGCTGGAAGAGAGGGATACGTGAGTTCACCCGTCATGCAAGCAGAGTATTTGAGAGGATGAATATTGAGGATGTACTTCTAGTTCTTTACACAAAACGTTAGCATGCAAAAATATTTAATAAATAAATTGAATTGTCACTTCTGGTTGCACATTAATGTTAGCTTTAATTCATAAAATATTTTTAAAGCTTGAATTTCATTTTCGAGAAACATTGAGAATTTATTGATATTACGTCAAGGTATAATTTTACTTTTTAACGTACGTGATGCAAAGGAAAATAAAAAACAATGTTGCTAGAAATCATTTTTAAAATTTATAAAATTCATGAAATTTATTTGACTTTTCTCAATGTTTGCAGGTCGTTGGATGGGACACTTTGACCAAATATGCAAGAAGCTTTGACGCACCTGTCAAAGACTTAGAACACTGCAGTCCGAAGTTGAGAAAAAGAGCCAGCAATCAAACAGTGTGTGTTGGTAAACAAAACGGTAAGATAATGTTAGTAGTTGTTTTCTGTCATAATTGATTCTAATTTATGCGGTGTAATTGACATGGCAGGGCATATGAAATGTGCTTGCATTTTTTCCCAGAAAATAATATGAGCACCCAAATTTTAAATTAAGGAATTCATTTTTTAAACCAATAATTTTGTAAATTACTTAGAATAAATTTATTACTCTAGCTATTCAAAATTGTATTGGCGTTTTTTCAGTATTAAATACATAAATATGTATGGATGATTGCATATCCACAAGGCGTAGAGATTCATATAAACACTTTATAATGAAAATATTAGGGGCGATTCACGAAAGAGTTATCCAGAAATTTATCCAGCTTTCTCACTAGCCGCGGTTAGCGCCAGTCTAATTCAATGGCTCTAAACGTGGTTAGTGAGAAACCTGGATAAGTTTCTTCTTGAATCGCCCCCATTTATACTTAATACTTATAATTAATTACGTCACATGTTGCAGGTTTCGGGTTGTGTTTGGGAGGTTTCGGAGCGGGCCTGTACGTACCGGAGCGCCGTCAAGATGGCGGCACACGCTGGCTGTTCGCCGCAATGATGACGTATGTGCCCTCGAGGAATAACAAAGACGAGCTGTGCAACCATGCAAGCCACTCGCTGTTCCAAGATATTCCAAAACTAGCTCCGTGGATAAATACCATCATAAATGCAAAAGATAGTGATGGAGCAACAACATTGAAAGTTGGGAGGGTTTGAATAAAAAATGTGAATTTATTGATGAAAATATTATAAATATTTTATTGAAAATTTTTGAAAATAATAAGTAACAATTAAAGAACTTGTTTTTTATAAGAGCCTACAATATTATATATATTATATATATATATACATATATATATATATATATATATATATATATATATATATATATATATATATATATATATATATATATATATATATATATATATATATATATGTATGTGTGTGTGTGTATTATATATTATATTCTTTGGTTATAATAAAAAGTGTTTCATATATTAATAAAGTACTGCATGTGTTACCCCTAGTAAAAAGGAATTATACTAATTACAAGTATATTTCCTATATGTTGAATTTGAGTAATTCAGTATAATAAAATATATACTTAATTACACAATAAATTATACTATAGATTTATTTTATTATAATAAATTGTAGGAAAGTATAGAAATAGAAATATTATACCTCTTAATATGCTTTATTTCACTTATTTAAAAATAATTTGAAGGGTTCGTCTAAAATCTAAACAATTTTATTTTATTGTAGTGAGAATGATACAAAAATATTTATTAAAAAAAAAATAAAAAAATAAATGTGTCGTAGAAGAACGCAGCCAATATTTAATATATTGTATATATACTACTGTATTTACATGCAGATGTAAATAGGTAAAAGTACACTTACTAGGAAATGGACAATTTGCATGACATTTTTTTATTGCAGAAATGGATAGAGGGTGCAAAGTTATGCTACTCTGAATTTTTTCAGATTTTTTAGAGACCGGGAACTATTTTTAAAAAAATATTGAAAGTCGATTTTATGACGTCACGAGGAGTCTGTCCTTAAGAAAAGGATAGGCGCTAAACGCCCGTGACGTCATAAAACTGACGTTCAATAATTTTTTAAAAATAGTTCCCGCTCTAAAAAAAAATCTGAAAAAAATCAGAGTAGCATAATTTGGTACCCTCTATCCATTTCTGTAATAAAAAAATGTCATGCAAATTGTCCATTAATACATATTTTGTTTAAAAAAAAAAAAGAGAATTTTGTCAGCGCGTAATTCACGAAGAGATTACCAGCGTTTTCAAATTATTGACACATTAAATTATTGCATGAGTTAGACCTTCCATGTTTAACCTATATACTACGGTTATATTACTCCATGAATTAATCGCGTCATATTATTTCCTATAGATGGCGATTCATTAATTTGCAACAAAATTTTTTTTTTTTTTTATCACTGATTTTAAATTATTACAAGAATGAATGACACCTAGCTATGTTTACACATCTTTAAATAACGTATTTAAAGTTAAGACATCACACTATGACTATATGATATGCTGTGAATGACGAGTTTTTGTAGAACAACAAAATCTATATTTATTGAAGAGTTATTATTTTATTTTAAATAAATTTAAACAGAAATTAAAATATAATACAATTTATGAAATAGTTGACTTGTTTGTCACGAGATGGCAGTCATATTCAGTTTCAAAATAATTAATTAATTAATTTTGTTTATTTAGGCGCTTTAAGTTTAAAGCTTCGGTCTTGCTGACATGTCTGTCTGTAATTCTTATCAGTCCTACTCCTAAATTATTGATCCTCTTGGGACCACATACACACATGAAACACGTTATGTATTTATTTTTTATCGTAAATTTAATCTTTAATCCTACTTCTTCTATTAAAAATGTAACCTTTCAGAAGTTTTAATAGCAACTTTCAAGCCATAGAAAGAAGAAAAAAAAAATCTATAAATCGAAAATGTAAGACTTCTGCAACAAAAATTATCTTCAGTATAAAAAAAATCATAGCATTGACGCATTAAGTGACACGATACCGATGATAAAAGCCGTTTCTTTGCTCACAGCGTGTTGAGTCGTCCTTGACCCGACTTGCGACGCTCCCGACGCTACTCAGTGACTCGGCGGATTGAGAGAGAGAGAGAGAGCGGCTGCGCTCAGAGTTTCGCGGTGCCAGCTGACTGCAGTTTGAGCGAGTGAGAGTGCGAGCCTACATACTAGCATCTCCTGTAGCCGTGCTTCTCTACATATATCTGTAAGTACAGCAGTTATTATTAGAATCAAGTGTGCCATAAAATGTTAAAGAAGTTTATTGAAAAACTGTTACTTTATAAGTAATGTTATACTGTTGTTTTTTGGTATTTAATTAAATATTTGTATTATTTATACAATGCATTATTTGTATTTCTAGCAATATTTGTAAAAATACTTAAATGCATATATAAAAAAACATTATTAATTGTATGATAATGAGCATAAAAAATAGCATTGAAATGGCCTTGACATAAGAGATAGCATATTAATGTGCGCATGATTTATAATGATAAACAAGTGTTATAAATATTTTGAATTTAAAGGAAAATAAAGTTAGAATAGAATAATGGTTGGTTGAAGTACGTACGCATGTAATGATATTTAATACACGTCTTCGTGACGTATTTCTTCATATCACCAATCCCGCGAGTATATAAAAGCAGCAATATTAATGTCATATACAACTTTCATAACTAGATTTTACAGCACGAATACTGAGCTTTATTCATAGGTAGCATAAGAGTGAAATTGTTATTTGCATATCATTTATACATTATATTGTTTCAAGTTTTTAACAACACAGTATAATATTGATAAAAAAAATATATATAGCAAAAATTTGTAATTTTATTTAGTTTACACATCGTATGCGTGTGTTGAGACGACCAATCAAATGCACGATGCTGTATGACAGTAAATCAACATGCGATATCCATATCTATAAAAAAAAACTGATAACAATTAGTTGAGTTAGCTCTTAAATGATAACAAACCGAGAGTATGTGATCACGCTTTTCTAGCTTTCTCTGATAGTATACACAATTTCTTCTCACGTTAATTGGCAAGTAGGTTAATTACTCGACATCAGTAAGAGCGAACCTTGTTAATTCTTCCGCGTGTTATGTAATACTTGCATGCCAGCACTAAACGCTCTGCATGGCTTATATAAATATACATTATATATAATATATAGAGAGCGGAAAAAAGTCACATTTTCTTTCAAAAATAGGCGCCTAAAAAGTCAACTTTTTTTTTGGAAAATAGTCTTAAAAAAATTCTTTTTTTTTTTTAAATAGTCTAAATAAGTCACTTTTTTTTTAGAAAAGGCAGCAAATAAGCATTTTAAAAGTATTAGCAAAAAAAATATATTTATTAGTTTTAAAAGATGTACATCCATAGATGGCATGCATTGTTAAAAATTTTTTTTTTTCTGTGCTTAAAATTCTGATGTGTTTGTGAGTTTTATTTTTTTACCATATTTCTTTAGTAGTTTCTGTGACGATTTGAAGAAAATGGCTGAAATGCACTAAGAAGTGTCAAAAAGTCACAAAAAAGTCACATTTTACCAAAATAGTCGCAAAAACAAAAAATAGTCTAAATAGTCATTTTTTTATAGGCTTATCTTAATCCACTTCCGGTGATCGGTGGACATCCTAAATGACAATAAAATAGTCCTTATATGCACAAAAAGTCGAAATGATTTTTTTCCGCTCTCTAATAATATATATATATATATATATATATATATATTATAATGTATGTATATCACCCATAACGTTCGAACCATATACTGAAAATGGAAAGAGAGGCATTTGAGATAATGAAATGGACATACTTTTGGCAACCTAATACTATTTCAATGTTTCTGTATAATTTATATATTCTGCACAGTGGCTATATTCACTGTAACATATATCTTAACTTCTATATTTATATATATTGTCTTTTCAGCAATGGTATTATGCATCTCATGTTTAACATTGTCAGATAATCTTTTTTATAATGAGGCGATAACATTCAGCTCCTGTCACAGTAAAGCTCGAGGATGGTGTCAATAAGATATATTATACATTAATGAATGAGAAATATTTTAGTTAGTGACGCGGTATTGTGAATGAAAATAATTTCTGCTTGGTTATAACGTCTATACGTCTTCAGAACATAACCCTGCAATATTGATGAAAAAAAAGTCTCTGTTGTTCCTTAAAAAGAAACTGTTTATAAATATTTTTTGTTAAGGTCTGTCGCTATGAAAATATGCAAGTGGAATGAAAAGAGATGTCACTACCAGTCTTTAGTAAATGATGTCCGAGATTGGGTGATTTTAATTCCAACATTTCAAAGGAAATAATAAGATTAACCGTTTTTAAATGAGCAACAGTCATTATAATTATGTTTATCTATTTCCTAGTCTGATTAATTTGTGAATACAATAATTATATGATAAGTTATTGCAGTTAAAAAAATGCCCTTATAACTCAGAGAGCAAAAGCTCAAGGCAAAGAAAGAAATATGAAGGGCAGCCGTGCCGTGATGAATGCTCCTGCTCTACCGTTGCGAGTGCGCCTCAACATTCCATTGTATTTTAAATTGAATAGAAGGGAGAGTAACGGTAAATAAACAAAGATGTATTATTTTGAAAGAATTAATATTATGATTTTTAGGATAGTAAGCATCGAAACTTTTTTTTTTTTTTTTCGATAAAAAAAATAAAATATATTATTGTAATTTTTAATTCCTTTTGTTATATATAATGAATCTAACTCAAATCTAAGTAATAATCCTAATAATTACGTAATTTTATATATTAAAATTTACTATAATTCATAATGCTGTTTCGCTTTATGTGGCTCATCATATCTAATCATATGCTTGAAATAAAAATAATTTGATAATAATTTGTTTCTGGATCCGCGCCTGATTATATTTATATATATATATTAATAATTTTTTTTTTTACAAGGATACACCCCTAAGAGCTTACAGCTCGCGGCGGGGTACTGGGTAGGGATATAAGGTAGGGAACGGATAGTGGCCACGGCCTGCATGCTTACGCGTCCCAGCATTCGCTGAGGTGAGACTGAGGGAACCGTGGAAAACCTCAGTCAGGACGGACACCTTTACTTTTTCTCAATGGACCAAAGCGACGTCCAAAGCCTGGAGAACCACACACAAGTGCATCACTGCACTGGGTGGAAAGCGAGACGAATTTACCCCAGGGAGGGAGCAGCGTATTTTTTACTTGAAACGGTCACCCATCCAAGTACTAACCACGCTCGACGTAGCTTGACTTCGGTGATCTAACGAGAACTGGTCAATGCACTGCGCCAATAATATTATTATTAAAAAAAATAATAATAAATATAAATATTTATTTATTTATATTTATATATATATTATATTTTTGTAGATATGTATTATATAAATACATATAATAATAGTTATATAATATTATAACTATATTATAAATGTTATAATAAATATTATAATTTTATATAATTACGGTCCAATAATTAATAATTATTATAATAATTAATTAATTTTTCTCTCAATAAAAAAAATCGATAGATATATATATATATATTATGTATTTTTTTTTTTTTTTTTATTGGAGGAATTTAATAGCTAGAGCTAGGCCTTGTAGGAGCCATCAATTTTCGTGTGCAGACTACCAATGCTGAGCTGCATGAGCACGGCCCATGGGTCTGCACGGCCCACGGGCCCGCCCGTGCAGATCCGTGCGCGAGCCCGCAGAACCTAAGCCGTCTCGGCGCCCTCCCTGCTGCTGGTAAAGCTCAAGCTGACCATCCTCACTTGCCTCGCTGCTTGCTGGCGAGCAAGCTAGGTGCAGTCCCGAACAATGGGACAATGCACAGTACATCCGAGGAGAAAAAAATTCAGCAAGAGGGCTTGTGACAAAGTGGGGAAATATAGTGTGTAATTTTCTTACTTGTAAAGTCCTTAAAACATTGCTGTACAGTATCTATATTAACTTGTTCATCAGAGAATATATATATAATTAATATTATACAATTAAAAATTAAATATCCTTTAAAGTTTTGTAAAAATGTTGGAACAAAATTCTTCCAATCAGTATTTTTCGAAACGCAAACGTTGCGCCTCTGGTGGCCGGCTACGTAGCGACAGTCCTTAAAAGTTCAGCATCAAAAGAGTTTTTCAAACATTTTGTAACAAGTATTTTTTTCTTAAATTGCTCCAAACTTTCCAATTTTTATTTATTTTCATACTACATTATCTTTCATGATTTTCTTTTTTTTTTAACGCATTAATATTTAGGAAGTAGAGCATATAAAACAATATATAAAAAATATGGAGAGTTTTTTAAATTGTTATTATAACATGAATTGACTTGATTCTCATTACTGACATAAACACTAACTGTGATGCACCATGTTCACAGATAGAGTAAATCACGATGGCGCAGCGACTTCCGGCTCAGCACATCGCGGACATGGACGAGGATAAGCTCGTGGACATCCTGCCAGACTTTCCTCCAGGTCCTCTGGACGTGTACCGCAAGCAGGCGTCCTTCAGCTGGAAGAAACTGAGGCTGTTCGTCGAGGAGGAGGCGTTACTCAGGTTCAAGGCGAGTCTATGACGGAAATTGTTCAAATATTGCTATTAAAAATATGATTAGAGACAAAAACACACACATACGTGCATGTCTCATGTTGGATTTCTAGACAAGAGAATTAACTTAGCCTAACATGTCTCGTATGTTCTCTAAAATATAACTATCAATTATTCATCACCCCCCAAAAATACTTTTACCTCGTACATCTTTTTTTAAAATATCTTCATTGATGTATGACAATATATGGAAAGGTTTTATGTAGAACTATGTTGAGATATAAGTAATTATGAAAAGAATGAAAAGAAACATGCTTGATTGGATTGCAAATTCACAACATCGGATTTTGCTCTCCTCGCTAACCTCTTACGTTCTCCACAGACCCGAATTTGGCGCACCATGGAGGCGGACCCTCTGTTCCAGCGCGAGCCCGTGTCACTCAGTCTGGACGAGTTCCGGCGAGTCACCCTGGCTCGCATGCGCCGCGTCAGGGACTACGACCTGCTTACTGACAGCTCCGCCACCTCAGATCCTCGCAAGGTAAACTAACTCCTATAATACACCCAAGGGCATCTAGGAATTATAATTATATTATTATATTTGGGGTTGGTATACATTGATAATTTTGAGAAGTTAATTTTGCGGTGCATGGGGAACGGGAGGTTTAAATTTGAGTTGTTGTTTTCAGCATCTTCTACGATGGACGTGTCTTTACAAATCTGACAGATCCTAATTTAATAATATTATGTTTTTTTAAAATTTAATTTCATTAAAAACAAAAAATTTAATATTTATGATATTAGTATATAAGTATAGAAATAAAATATTATTACATTCATACTATTGTAAAATACTTTACGTCTTTTTTAAGTTATATTTACTTTATCTCAATGGCAAACTAATTAAAACTGGACATAAACAGAAAATTACCATTACCCATTGTTACTGCATGAGTCCTAACGTTGTTAAATTCCACTGGCCTTGCGTAGACATAAAATATTGTAATTAACATAGCCTCCCCACCTAGTAGACTTTAGTCCCGAGTTCAGTATGTTAACTTTTGTGTTTCAGTACGTGGTGCTGACTGAAGCCCTGAACCAGTACGACCCTTCCCTGATGCTCAAGTACACGGTGCCCTTCCAGTTCTTCGTGAGCAGCGTGCGAGGACTGGGCACGCAGAAGCACTACCATTACGTCGAGCAGTCTGACAGTCAGGAGGTGCGAATTGCAGCCCTCCAGTTTTGGAGAAAAATAACTAATTTTTTGTCACCACACAATGATTTAAATCAAGGATAAAATATAGCAGCGAACGTATTTTTTTATTATTAAATTGGAATTTGCCATGAGCTGTTATCCACCTTGCTTCTTATAATTTTGAATAGCAAATCAAATTTACATAAAAAACTGTAATAAATGAAATGATAGCTCAGATAAATTGTTCACCAAATTTATTAATTTTACTTAAGTTTTTTCTCCTTTTTACTTAAATTTTAGAGCGTACATAACTTGAACTGTTTCCAGATCACTGGTTGTTTTGGCATGACGGAGATATCTCACGGCACCAACACCAAGCGGCTGCGCACCACGGCCACGTTCGACCCGGCCACGCAGGAGTTTGTCATCCACACACCCGACTTCGAGGCCGCAAAGTGCTGGGCTGGGGCTCTCGGTATAATATAGACTATTTTCAGTATTTTCCTTATTTTAAAATACAGGTCTCAAATAGAATTTTAATGAAATTGTTTGTCTATATTAACTCAATGTTAAAAAAATATATCAGTCTAGAAACAAAAAAGGGTACAAATGTATAGTACCGTTGGTGTATTCAAATTCAAATTGTTATTTATTCAGCAACAGTTACAGAACCAAGGCACTAAATATAATAAAACAGACAACACTATATAAAATATACACTATACACTATATAAAATTTGGGAGTACATCTTTTAAAATAGTATTTATTTTTTCTCCAATCAATCAATGAGAAGGTTCAACACTGATGACACAATTAATTCTCTCAGCCAATGACAATCTAGCGCGCGACGACATGTTCTACCAAGCTCCCTATCCTTTAACCCAGCGGTATCTGGTTTTAACTTTTTTCCGACGGTTCTTATGAAGGGCAAGATTAATAATTTATATAAGCCACGGGAAAGATCACTTTACACGACATAAAATTTTTTCGAGATTTTGTGCAGTATAGAATTTGAATGAAAAAATAAATAAGACTTTTCTCCTAACAAACCTTACGGAGCGATGTCAGAATGCGGCGCTGCGGCATTTACGAGTTGAAGCTTGTCATTGAAATGCGTTTGGAGCGCTTATACTTAAAATTACAATTTAAAGATGATTTGATGTTATAAATTATAATTTTAATCATAATTATATGAAGAGCTCTGATTTGTTGATTCGACATCAAATTATATAATTTATTTTTAAATTGCATACCTCCTAAAATTAAACTTTGCATACGTTCACTGCTAGCCCAGTGTAAATTGGTTTCTGAAACCTTGTAGCTGATGTCACAGCAGTCAATCCCAAATAAGAAATTGATCCACTGGACAACACCGCAGGTTAAACGAACGTACTTCCCCAGGCCAGTCAGCGACGCACGTGACGGTGTACGCTCAGCTGATCACCCCCGACGGAACCAGCAAGGGTCTGCACGCCTTCATCGCGCCCATCAGAGACCCCAGGACCATGAGGTCTTACCCTGGGGTCATCGTGGGGGACATGGGCGAGAAGATCGGTCTCAACGCCGTTGACAACGGGTCAGTAAATATAATCGTCTTATTTCCTGCTTTATACGCTATATGTATATGTATATGATATCTATATAATTATATAGTACAATGATATGTTAAAATATTTGGTCCACTTGTGTGCTCAGGTTCATCATGTTCAACCAGTACCGCATTCCCAAGGATAACTTGCTGGACAAGACTGGAACCGTCAATGAGAAAGGTCTCTACGTCACGCCGTTCAAGGACGCCAACAAGAGGTTTGGTGAGTCACGTATATAATACAGTATTATAAAGTATATAATATATATAATAGGCCTGTAAATGCTAAATAGAAAAGTTATAATTAATTAACACTTTATATTATTTATTAATACATATAATATGCATATTTATACTATAAATAAATAAAAATGTCTACCTATAATTGACATTTAAATTTCGTATTTAGTTTCCATTGAAAGGTAACAAAAAGAAAGAAAATAATTTTCATTTTTTTTAAATATAATTTTACATTGAATAAGTCTTATGCTGGTAGATCTTAGACTAAGAAATAATGTAGATTCAATAAGCTTAAATATCTGTAATGCCCTTAAAGGTGCCTCCCTGGGCAGTCTGCTGGGTGGCAGGATGGCAATCGTGGGCCTCTGCTCCAGCAACCTCTCTAAGGCGGTGGTAATCGCGGTGCGTTACTCGGCCGTGCGCCGCCAGTTCGGCCCCACGGAGGGCAAGGAGGTGCCAGTTTTGGAGTACCAGCTGCAGGTGAGTCTGGGACCTGAGATGGAAATGGCCAAAAAGATCGAGACATTTAAGGAGAAAAAAAAAATCTTCATGCTGTGCCGCATTACACGCACGCTAGAAAAGTTGCCTAATTTCAAGGTTATTAAAAAATTTCCAATTACGGTTCTGTGTCAAATTAGGTTATCAGTTGTAGCTTGAAAATGGATGCAAAGTGATTAAATGAATGTATTCCATGTCATTGTATGTGAGTATATTTCTTAATGAATTTTAATATTAAAATTTTAATTAGCAATCAATTTAACAAGAAAATTAAACGCTTAATTTAAAAAAGCTATAGTAGTTACTTTATTTTTTATGAAAGTATATATATATATATATATATATATATATATATATAACAAGCATATTGTAAGAAGTCATTTATATGAATACTTACTATCAATTTTATAAAAAAAAAATAGTAAAAATAAAATAAAATCGGCTCATTGAGTGGCTAAATAGCCAAGCGTGTTATTATAATATCAAACATTGATGTTTAGTGGTATACAGAAAGCAGAAATTTGCAAATATTCTAAAGTATTTTCTTACTTATTACTATATGCTACGGAATATTTTACGATCAACGGGGATCAGCAACAAAAATGCTATATAAAAATAAATAAATAAATAAAATGTTTCAATTAATGACGTTTTTACCCTTGAAAGTACTTTGAAATAAAGGTTATAAATAATTATATGGCATCGTTATCAATGTTAAATTCAATGTTGTTTTTTGTTTTTTTAGGTAGTTGTAGTAAAGACTATTAATAAGTAGTAATTATGAAAAAAGTGGGCATAAAATTGAACCTGAGGAATTGAATTTGACATCTTGTTGCAGCAATGGCGGCTTCTGCCCTACGTCGCAGCGACCTACGTCATTTGGTCCTTCTCTCGTCTTGCTCTTAGAGAATTCATCGACTTCACCATCGGCATGCTGATTGGACAAGACAAGGACAGACTGGTAATTTTCTCAAACACAACTTTTATGAAAAAATTAAATCAGATCAGAAGTTTGATTTCTGAAGAAACAATTCATTCATGCTGTGTCGCATTGCTAATTCCCTAAAATCAACACATATTTTAATGTGCTGATTTCAAATCAAGCAATGGAAATTTCAAATTATTGCACATACTAGCATGAGCAAACATGGTTTGCCTTCTCTTTAATTTTACATCGACTATGAAGATTTTTAGAGAAAGAAAATTCTCACGTAATTTTCATTGCAAAAATTCAGATTATGACTTTAGTTTGACCTTGTTCTCCAGAACGACATCGGTATCGAGATGCACGCCCTCATGTCCGCCTCCAAGCCCCTATGCAGCTGGCTGGCCCAGCACGGCATTCAGGACTGCCGCGAGGCGTGTGGGGGACATGGCTACCTTAAAGGTAAGTTTGGAAATAAATTAAAGTAATGAAACCGCTACCTGAAGTGCAAATTTTTGAGGTACAGAGCGATGAGTAGAAATACAAATAATAACCAAATCATCATTTGAAATAAAATATTTAGGAACACACCGAGTAAAATTTTATAGTATGTATGATATCCAAATTGCTTGTAGAAAGGGAAAAAATGCACGCCTCCTTACTGACAGTGGCGTAGCTATATAGAAACTTGCCTCAATTCCATACTATGTCAAATACAAATTCCAAGGATGTTTAACTTATGTCAAAATTGTATAAATATAATAATATGTATGTTGCTTTTTTTTAACCAATATATAATTAGCGCAAGCTATAATAATAAAGAATTTAATTTAATTTAATTTAATTTAATTTAATTTAATTTAATTTAATTTAATTTAATTTAGTTTAGTTTAGTTTAGTTTAGTTTAGTTTAGTTTAGTTTAGTTTAGTTTAGTTTAGTTTAGTTTAGTTTAGTTTAGTTTAGTTTAGTTTAGTTTAGTTTAGTTTAGTTTAGTTTAGTTTAGTTTAGTTTAGTTTAGTTTAGTTTAGTTTAGTTTAGTTTAGTTTAGTTTAGTTTAGTTTAGTTTAGTTTAGTTTAGTTTAGTTTAGTTTAGTTTAGTTTAGTTTAGTTTAGTTTAGTTTAGTTTAGTTTAGTTTAGTTTAGTTTAGTTTAGTTTAGTTTAGTTTAGTTTAGTTTAGTTTAGTTTAGTTTAGTTTAGTTTAGTTTAGTTTAGTTTAGTTTAGTTTAGTTTAGTTTAGTTTAGTTTAGTTTAGTTTAGTTTAGTTTAATTTAATTTAATTTAATTTAATTTAATTTAATTTAATTTAATTTAATTTAATTCAAGGGTGAAGTATTGCCATAAAAGACACTGGGTGAAGAAAACAGACCTTATCAACGATTGTCCTAGTATATAAATCTTGACCCATTTCCTTAATATTTTCCCGAGATGCTATATAGGTCTTTCAAAGAAGGGGTGTTGTAACTCCCAAACATTCCCCTGTTTCTGACTGACCGTAATTATGTTGTCATAGCTGCCGGTTTCGGGACACTCCGCAATGACAACGACGCCAACTGCACCTACGAGGGTGACAATAACGTGCTGATGCAGCAGACCAGCAACTGGCTGTTATCACTCTGGTCTGAGAAGTCGAGGAAAGCAGGAAAGCTCACTGTGCCCTTCAAGTCACCCCTAGGCTCTGTCCTGTTTCTCCATGACATCGACCGTGCTACCAGCGCCAGGTTCACCGCGCGGACAGTGCAGGAATTAATGCAACCACAAGGTGAGAGTTAGAATCCCTGATATGATAGCTTAGGTATAATGTGGTATAGAGCAACAAATTTACAAGAATTTAGCTATTATATATTATTATTATACACCTTGCCCTGGAGAGGGGAAATTTTTGGGGTGATAAAATTATAAAATTATTGTTATTATTATTATGTAATAAAATAAAAATTTCAGAATTCCAAAAACATCTAAAAATAAGATATTTGAAGTCCTCTATATTTGCAAAAAATATTTTTATGCATGGACGTTATCTATTGTAGCGATATCATATTAATTATTTAATTAAATTATTGCATGATCTGCATACAATATGCACCTCAATTAATTAATTGAATTAGTGTCCCGAAAATTTATTTCTCAAAATCAAGGTAGCACGTTATAACCTTTACCTGCTGCAGTTGTGCTGGATATGTACGAGTGGCTGATGTGCTACCTGATGGAGGCCACGCAGACCCTGTACAGGGAGAACCTGAAGCAGGGCAAAGACCCATTCACCGCCAAGAACGACATGCAGGTGTTCCATGCAAGGTCCCTCTCCCTGGCGTACATTGAGGTAGGTCCAGTGACTCGTGACAATTAATTTTAAAAATTAAATATTTAATTTAATACAGAGTAAAAAAAGGGGGTCATATATAGAAAATACTAAGTAATGACCATTATTTTAATGACCATTTATGTACGCATTTTGTGTATGGACTTTCGTCTTTTGCATTCACCAATTGGGTTTTCTATAATATGTTTATTTATTAATATTTTCTCTGTACTTTGTATTTTTAAACCCATGCAATAAACAATTATTATTATTATTATTATTATTATTTTTAAAAGGAAAGTTCTTCCTACACGTGAAACTGTATATATCATCTAATATAATCAACGTTGTTTTATTTGTTTAAAATTATTTAATTTAAATTATTTGAGGTAATAAGTTAATTGTATTTTTTGTAATATATATACGATTTTATAATTTATAACGTAGAAGATGAAAACAGAAAGTTTTGTTTTCCCTGATTTTTTTTAATTTATAACGAACTAAAATATATTATTGCAAATTATCCTCTTCAGCTAATGTGATAAAACAAAGACTTGATATTTGCTGACACGGTGCTTTGTTTCAGCACTTCTGCCTGCTGTACTTCTGGAAGCGCGTGCATGCTGAGGACACGGAGGCGGAGCTGCGGCCCGTGCTCACCCGCGTGTGCTCGCTCTTCGGGCTGTGGAGCATCGAGAAGCACCTCTCCATCTTGTATGAAGGTACGACCTGCCTCCTCGAAGTCTCGAGATGCTTCTTCTGAGGAATTCTATTAAGACATTCATTTTTAATAATTGCTCTATAGAAAAATGTTTGAGGTTTTAACAATCATTTCAACAAGAGTTTTAATTTTTTTAATTTAAATTTGAAGAAATTATTGGAATAAAAGGCAAATTATGTAGCCTGTGTCTTCAAATTGTGATGTCTTTTGAACCGGATTATAACTTTCAAATTTAGTACATGTTTGAGTGTGTACCTAATTCTTCACTGTAAATAGATTCATTTCTAAAAACTTCTTTCCCCTTAAAATGTCTCTATCGAAAGATTAATTATGAAGCAACAGCAAAAAGTTAAAAAAATGCTTTCAAGTCTTTCAACGCATGAAAGCATTTGCGACTGTCACTAATTTGTTTAGCTTTATGATTTTGTTTTATGCAGTTAATATTGTACGCCTACAACGTGATGGCAATAATAACTGATATGCGTGTGAGTGTAATTGATTTTAGATAACCAGAGAATTCAATCACGCTGATTAAAACGTATAAAGTCCACGAAAAGGAATGGAATTCAATTTTATCTCTGACGAAAATATGACAGTGAGATGACAAAATTCAGTCTGACGTGAGATTAGAAAGATTATTTTTCAATGATGCTAAAGTCAGTTTATTTATTATACGGAAATGTAATTATAAGAAATCAATTAAACGAAAATAATGTGGTAAATTGGTACTTTATTTAAGACATCTCGTAAATCGTTTTTATTTGTTTTCGACTTTTTTCTCCACTATCTAACGCTAACATCTGAAGTAACGTTAAACTTTAAGTAAGTAGAAAGTTAACACGTAAATAATTATATATCACACTATTGCCTCTGACGTTACAGCATTTGGAAATGGTTGGAGTTTTGGATGATAGAAACATAAAAAGATTTTTTTTTTAAATTATTCTTATATTAAAATTTATTTCTTCATATTTTTCAGTATAAAAAAATACGCAACTAATTGAAGCATTCAATATGATATTGTTTGTCTCCAGGTGGTTTCGCGACCGGTCCTCTACTCTCCAAGCTCGTCAAGGAGGCCATCTTGGTGACTTGCGTGGAGCTCAAGCCGGACGCCGTGGCCCTTGCAGACGCTCTCGCACCTCCAGATTTCATCCTTAACTCCGCTCTAGGACATTCAGACGGAGAGGTGAGCACCAAAGTTCTCCATGTTGACTAATTAAACTGACACTTTTCCGTAATGTGGTGGAGTATCGACAGTTTTACTGCAGAAATGACTGGAGTATAACGTTTATGATAGATATTTTAGGGGAAACATTTATTGAAAGATTATTCAATGTAAAATTTTTGTGGATTCAAAGCCGTATTCTTCTATTTCAAGACTGGAATTTTGTAAAGAGTAGGAGGAGGGTCAGAATTTTAACAGAAGTTCTCGCGACGTACTAACGTAAGCAAAATATGAAACAAGTCAAAGCAGAATTTAAAATAATGCTCTTCTTGCATATATTTATGTTTGAGATGGATCACTATGCTGGCATATTATTTTATTTTATAGCTGAACTGAAATAAACGAAATCTCATGCTAATATTTTTTTAAATATTGCTCGATAATGCACACAGGTTTACAAGAATCTGCAGGCCTCGTTCTACCAGAACCCCGGAGTGTTTGAGCGGCCCGCGTGGTGGCAGGAGATGACGCCCAGGAACCCAGCATCCAAACTCTAGGACAAGACTGCAACGACACTGCGTGACAAGATAATCTGCAAGCTCTTTAGTGTGACCAACTATGAGCTAAATTGAGGAAGGATTCATTTGGGATCTTTAAATTTTGATAATTTGAATGCTCAAATATAGAGAAAAATTAATAAATAGTTAAAATGTTTAATTTCTTGTGTCTTGCTAATTATTATATATATAATAATTATATTATTTTTATTTTATAATATTTACAAGCTAGAATAACTAGCATAATTTAAAAATGAGTCTAAAAAGACAATGGATAGCATACAAAATGTTTATATGAAGGTTAACACTTTATTTATTCTTGGAAGTATAAATAAATAAAGTAAACATCAATCATTGCTACACCTTATCGTGTTTATACGTTTTCAAGTTGTCACTAAAAATTTCCATAATCGATGTAAATTCATGCACTTCATAGCCAGAGCAACTTCATTATTATAATATTTTTTCTTTGCCTTTTTCACCTCGTCATTTTTTTTATTATTTTTTTCCCCTTGTACGGTTATTTTAATTTTACATAAAAAATTGAATTATATTGGAATATGTTTAACTAAATGGAATTTCTGACTTCTTTATTTAGGGTTCTTGCTATACATAACACAAAACTGTACTGCAGCGATGACCAAAGAATTTATTAATTAAAAAATTTGTTCCATTAAACAGTGTTTTTTGTGCTCTTTGTAAATGTAAATTAATGTGTAAAACAAATATATTATGTACTGTATACGATAAATTGTTGTAATATTATACTTAATATAGTTTCACTGTTGTCAACTTCATTGCTGTCAATATATGAAATATGTGTTATCAAATTTAATATTTTTGTAAAAAAAATTAATAAATATATTTATAAAATTAATTTATTATGATTTAATTTTATATAAATATTATTGCTTGCAAAGTTATATTTTCTCAAAAATGTACTTCTGCCCTATTTTGGCTTTTTTTAAATTAATATTTGACCTGTTATTTAAATCTTCCCCCTCTTATGATTTTTAATTTATAATTATTATAAATATGGCGTGTAATATTGACTGGTAATTCCGTTTTACCCTATCTGGTCTACGTGTAAACTGAGCTATTTTACTATCTTATCTGTATGCGCGTGAAGGCTATATATTATACTCCCAATGATCTAATCGAACAACCTTTGATATTAAAAATGTTACATTATTTGCAAACTCATCCTTGGGGAATTCTCTTATGACATTTATTTTAATTTACATGCTCTGAATAACACACGTGTAAGAATTAATTGAAGATTTTATTAATTTTTTTACGGAAACTTGGTTCGACGAAACAACAGAATTAAACAATGGTCTCTGTTAACTATAAGACCTAATGGTAATGGTTCATTCAGATCGTTGTGTTTTCTGAAGATCCTATGTAAGATTGATTTTTTCGGTTTGATATTATATGCATTTGAACTATTTTTAGAAAATAATGAATCAATTTGTTGTGTTATCATTTTCTAGTCTAACTAGTGGATCTTGCATGCCTTTGAAAATTTTAGCATACACTATTAAAATAAAACAGAAAATTGAGCAAGTTTCTTTTAGCTATTGATAAGCCTCTAATCATTTGAAGGTGTAGTGACTCTTTAAATTTTATATACAGGATAACAATTATATTAGATTTATTTGATAATTGATTAAATTATCACATTACAATGGTCAAAGTAATTTTAGTATCTTTGGCAGATAAATTATTTAAATTGTAATATTCCTTTTTTATAAAAACAATTTGCTTGGTTAAAAAAAAAATCACCTTTTTTCATTTTTATGACATTGTGGCAGTTACAGTCATATATATTTTTCTCAGATTAAGAATACTAGTTGAAAGATTTTTTTTTTTTTAATATTGTTAGGTAGTTCAACATATTGATTAGATTGCATCTTGTAACCTACACGAAATATTTTGTCAAGTTGCGTAAGAATTTCGACTGTACAGACACTACAGTTTGCAAAAAATATTATCAGTCATTGGAAATCTAACAAATCAAGATTTATTATCTGCAAATTTAAATTAATGATAAGACAACATTTATAGACTGATTGAAACTTTGGAAGTTCACATTAATTAATAGCGGGAGCAAGACCGAGGAATTCAACAACTGAGGTGAGAATGCACATTTTGTCGAGATCTTTTTATCATATTTGTACTCATGATTCTTATATAATGAAAATCACTTAGAATACGTTATTTCGTTTATAACAATAAAACTCCCTTTCTTTAAAGTTATAAATTTCGAAGTTTCCCATTTTACGAGTTTTCCGAAACTCTTATTTTAGGGTTTACTTTAAAATTTTATGTAATATGTCATATTTCACATTAAATATATTAAATGTTTAAAAAAAAAAATAGAAAAAAAAAGTTATGTAAATTCAGTAATTATTGTCGTTCTCCGACATAATAGTTTCCTCCCTAAGTCACCTTGGCATGTTAGCTATTTAATTTAAATTTTCTCAATAATTTTTGTTACAGCTATTCATTTCAAAACGTCTCCCATACCCTCTATTTAGCGGCAATGTCTTTTGATTTTGAAATCTTATTTTTCTCAAAAATACTGAAACAGCTATTTTATTTTGTTTTATTTTTTTTATATGCATAGATTTAGATAGCATGGTGGTCAATTGTAATTACATAAACTCAAGCAATAATGTATCCAATTATATCTTTGTAGTTATTACGTCTTTTTCCAATATGGATGTATTTCGAAGTCTCTGATATAGCAGCCATGAGGGTAGAAATAACAATAAAACACAGCTGGAGATTTGTTACCCACAGCACGATGTCGGGACGTCAAAAGAGACTCTGGACGCCGGTGGACGAAGAAACGTTGGACATTCTGCCAGACTTCCCTCCAGGTCCTCTGGACGTGTACCGCAAGCAGGCGTCCTTCAGCTGGAAGAAACTGAGACTGTTCGTCGAGGAAGAGGCGTTGCTGAGGTTCAAGGTACAGAAAAATAAAATTTAATATTATTTATTTAATAATATTTTGTGCTTGAGTTTCTCGCACCAGCATCAATTTTTTTCCAGAGTGCATCAAATATTAATGAAAATTTGAAAATTTAATTACACCCCCATTTCTGGCGTCACACTTCATAATAAAAATACAAGTTTTTGAAGCTAAAAAGGGGTGTGGCCATCAAAAACTGAACCATAAATAATTTTTAAAAATACTTGAAATGTACTCAATATGCATGCAATCAAAAAAAAAAAAAAAAAAAGATATAACCTTGTATGATCTGTTCACTTATACATCTCCTCCACACTGATTTAACACAATATGACCTCACAGATGCAGATCTGGAAGACGATGGAGGCAGACCCACTTTTCCAGCACAGCACTAACTCACTCAGCCTGGACGAGCTGCGCCGCGTCACTGCCGCTCGCGTCAATCGCATGAGGGACTATGACTTTTTCAACGACGAGGTTTTACTGACAGAACCGCGCAAGGTGATCCTTTCAAATTGAAATTGAAAAGTCAAGTCAATGTGTGTTACATATTTTTTTTAGTTTTTACTCTAGTCGCCTTGGACAATTTCCCACTTGCAACCTTTTTAATCAACATGCCCTGTATTATTCTTATGGGGCATGGTGATGGTGATTAACAAGGCTGCAAAGGGAAATTTTCCGAGGCGATGACTGTACCTAACTCGTTATGTACAGACGTCGGCACGAAAAGTTTCAATTATGAAAGATTGGTAATAGCGTTGATCTGTTACTGTGGAAAAATTTCGCATATACACTATTATACATAAAATGTAACATAATTTAGTATAAAAAAAAAATTAAAAATTTCACAATGATATAAAAGGGGAATAAAAGAATATACTACTTTCAATATATTTGTTTAAAAAAAATGCCACTAATCACAACATGTATGCAATTACAATTTTGTCAACATATTCCAGTTGGTGGTGCTGACGGACGCGATGAATCAATACGACGGTAACTTGATGCTCAAGTACGCGGTGGTCTTCCAGTTCTTCGTGGCCAGTCTGCGAGGAATGGGCACCGATAAGCATCACAAATTCATCGAGATGACTGACCAGAGAGAGGTAGGTTGAAATCGATTATGTTGTTTATTTTAAAAAATTAGTATTAACATAAAAATAAAATATATATTGCAAGAATAAGTTTTGCAGATCTGCAGTGCTGTTTTTTTTATTTATTTAGATTTTCGAAAGTTTTATAAGAAAGAAATTTTATAAAACCACACCTCTTTTCGACGTTAATTTTCAATGAAAGGATAAAGTTTGGGGTCAAAAAAGGGAGTAGCCATTAATTTTTTTTTTAAATACTGCCTGGAATTAAAAAATATATATATATATAAAAACAAAGCAATGTTATACAACTTTGTCATGCTCTATTAATAGTATTGAATAGTAATATTAAATACATTTTTAGACATGTTCTCCGTTTACTCCATTGCAATGCTCTTTATTAGCTCATTGGTGCCTTCTGCATGACGGAGATGTCTCACGGCACCAACACCAAGCGGCTGCGCACCACGGCCACGTTCGACCCGGCCACGCAGGAGTTTGTCATCCACACACCCGACTTCGAGGCCGCAAAGTGCTGGGCTGGGGCTCTTGGTAAGAGAAATTAATTCATAGTTTAAGAATTAGAGCTCATTTGGTGCTCACTTTCAGGTCAGAACTGCACGCACGCTACAGTGTTCGCCCAGCTAGTTACTCCAGATGGTGCTATCAAGGGTCTGCACGCCTTCCTCGTACCAATTCGTGATCCAAAAACCATGCTGGCCTACCCAGGAGTTGTGGTGGGAGATATGGGAGAGAAACTGGGACTTAATGGCATTGATAATGGGTCAGTATAACGTATGAAAACCCAATTTTTTTCAGGAACTTACGTACACCTGTTATGAATATTGGGCTCGATTCACGAAGCAGTTAGCTAGGTTTCTAACCACGTTTAGCTTAAACATGTTTAACATGGTGGTTTAACACGTAAAACAGGTATAGCTAAACTTGGTTAAGCTAAACGTGGTTAGAAACCTGGCTAACTGCTTCGTGAATCGCACCCATTTCCATTAAATAAATACTTAAAATTTATTGGCGAAGTCATTTTTATTGCTTTCAGATTTGCATTATTCAGTCAATATCGCGTTCACAAAGACTGCCTCTTGGACAAAACCGGAACTGTGAACTCGGACGGTCATTATGTTACCCCGTTCAAGGACCCAAACAAGAGATTTGGTGAGCAAAACGTTTTTGTTTTTATATACAAAACATTATGATGAATTGGTTCGCTGACATACTAACGAGTCTATCGACAGGTGCGTCCCTGGGCGCTCTGCTGGGCGGTCGTATGGGTATAACGAGCCTCTGCGCCAGCAACCTCGGCAAGGCGGCAGTGATCGCGGTGCGCTACTCGGCCGTGCGTCGCCAGTTCGGCCCCACCGATGGTGTGGAGGTTCCCGTGCTGGAGTACCAACTGCAGGTGAGACTATACTTGCGTGATTTTTTCATGCAAATATCTGGAGACACACCTCAGCAGGGTCGGTCTGGCCATTTAGTTGACTCCGCAAATGCGGAGCGGGCCCCGGCCTGCGCGGGCCCCCTCCCTGGCCCCAGAGAAAATATGAAATTTTACGTTGTGATCGACAATTACGGGTCAATTATAAAATATTCACCGCTCTAAAAATTCAGAAATTTATATCACCGTGTATTCTTTTATGTATTATAAAAAGACATGACTTCATGCATGTCTGGACGACAAATTGTTATGTATAGTAATACAAATATACTGAAAATCTACCGAGTTCGTATATTTTCTAAGAAAAGTAATAGTTTGTATCGAATTCTATGACGAACCGAAGATCCAAGAATTCTATCTCACGTAGGTTCTCTAAAAAAAGAAAAAAAAATCCAAAATTAGAGAAAAATGCGTAGGGCCTAATATTCCCATAAGGATTTTCATGATTTTTTTCCAAGAAAACGACCCCGTAAAAAAAAAAAAAAAATTGAAAATTCATTAAAGAATTCATCATAGATTACGTAAGTATTTTTTAAATGGTACCATAGTTCAGAAAAAGTTGGAGTAAAACGCGGTTTTATGTTCCATAAGGCTGCACGTTAAAGGCCTCCGAAACACCAACTTTGGGAATTTTTTGTGGTGAAACTAATTGAGATGGAATTTTTTGGTTTTCATTTCTCAATAGAGGGCAGCTTAAACTATTTTTAAAAATAAAATGTTAAAAGAAATGAACTCGCTCACTCTAGTTTAATTCGAAAAAAATGCACCATTGGGTGGTATGAAAAAATATAGCCATGTTCCATAGCTCGAGCTTTAAATGGAAATGCAAACAATACAAAAAATTATATCCATAATTTTATGTTCCCGTCACAAAATAAAGAAATACTCTTATGAAAATTATCATATATCCCATGGCAAATGTTCTTGATTTTTTTACGAAAAAAATGATCCGAGTAAAAGCATTAATTTTTTCGAGTGAATTATCACAATAAGGATGTTTGTCAGTCCAAGTAATGCCTTATTTATTAATCGACGCGTTCTCTCTGATTTTGTTTTTTTTTTTTTTTCTGTAGAACCTATATATGTAAAATATTGGATTTTTTTTTATTTCAATTTCAACCTCAACAAATATCTATATTATGATGTTTTGATTGTAGGAGAAATGGATTTCATAATTTGATTTTTTTTTTTTTTAATTCATATGGAGGAGCACCAACCAAAAAATAATAATTTTTTCCTCAAATCTAATTTCCGGATAAACGAAAGCTTTGCAATATTTTGATATTTAAAAAAATAATAAGTATGTCACGCCCATTTTTCTAAAAAAAAATCGCGCCTGCGGCGAACTGCCCCTCCCCCCGCTCCGCGGCCGGGCCCTTCGGGCTCACCCCCGGAGCGGGCCTTTTGCCCCCAGACCGACCCTGCACCTCAGTGCATAAATATAAACTTTGTCGATTTTGATTGTTGAAATATTTAATCAAGATTGCCTGGTTTAAAGTTAATTAGACTTCAACTATGCAATTGCTTGTTTAGAGAAACTAGTGGTCGCGATTCACGAAGAAGTTATACAGGTTTCTAACCACGTTTAGCTTAACCACGTTTAACTAGGTGATTTTAACACGTAAAAACAGGTATAGTTAAATGTGGTTAAGTTAAACGTGGTTAGAAACCTGGCTAACTGCTTCGTGAATTGCACCCACTATAACTATATTATTATGTTGACATTTTTGTGCATTAGGACAAATTTTAATTTATCCTATAAGATTAGGATAAATTAAAATTCTATTTATTAGAAAAAAAGAGAAATGAAATTGACATTAATCATTAATGAATCCTATACTTGTACTGCAAGTGCCAACAATCAAACATCACAAATTAATCAAATTATACTCCATTTCCAGCAATGGCGGTTAATTCCCTACCTGACCGGATCTTTTGTGCTCTCCGCATTTGCCAGGCGGGTTCTCAAGGGATACATGGACTTCACCTTTGGACTCTTCACAGGAATGGACCCCGACGAGCTGGTAATATTTGGGTTATTTGGGTTTTAGCAACACGCACCTACACTTTCACTTGTTACAGAGTGACATGGGAATAGAGATGCATGCCCTCTTGTCTGCGGGGAAGCCTCTCGGAAGCTGGATGGCCCAACACGGCATTCAGGACTGCCGCGAGGCGTGCGGGGGACACGGATACCTTAAAGGTACGTACCTACACTCAAGCAGATATTAAAAATTTTCCTATATACTATTATACACATTTAAGCGATAATTCATCACACATAAGAAAAACTGATTCGTCAATTAAATTTAGCCAATTTAGCCTTTAACATTCATCAATTTGGGTAATTACGTTGTTGCTATTTTATTTGTATCCCTTCTCCCAACAATGTAATATATACCAAATAAACAATTAATATTATTACCATATATTTCTCTTTGAGGTTACTCAACTCGGCCAGTACCAAACAGACTTGAGTATAGTAGCCATTGCTCCTGAGCTATATGTAACCTGCCATGTAATGGTGCTTAACAAGTTGCCTATAATCAATATATCCACATTACTTATAGCTTCCGTTCGTTGTACAACTAATTTTTTTTACGATAGCTGCCGGTTTCGGCGATCTCCGCAACGACAACGACGCCAACTGCACATACGAGGGTGCCAATGACGTCATTCAGCAGCAGACCAGTAACTGGCTGTTATCACTTTGGTCTGAGAAGTCGAGGAATGCAGGAGGCAAGCTCACCGTGCCCTTCAAGTCACCCCTCGGCTCCGTCCTGTTTCTGCACGACATTGACCGTGCTACTAGTGCCAGGTTCACCGCGCGGACAGTGCAAGAACTATCACATCCATCTGTAATCTTTGAGATGTACGAGTGGCTGATGTGCTACCTGATGGAGGCCACGCAAACCCTCTACAGGGAGAACCTGAAGCAGGGCAAAGATCCGTTCACCGCCAAGAGCGACGCACAGGTGTACTACGCACGACCCCTTTCCCTGGCGTACGTTGAGGTAGGTCAATACTTGACATAGGTAACAAATGTCAAGACTTGTATGAAATTATTTAATGTATTGTGTCTATAATGGGCGCGATTCACGAAGCAGTTAGCCAGACTTAAACCACGTTTAGCTTAACCAAGTTTAAACTATACCTGTTTTACATGTTAAATCACCTTGCTAAACGTGGTTAAGCTAAATGCGGATAAAAACCTGGATAACTCTTTCGTGAATCGCCCTCATTTTATACTTATGACGTGACACAATAAAAAAATTATAAAATAATTGTACTGTACACCTTGGGATAGTACACATTCGATTATAAATTAATTTTCATGCATCAGGTTACATTTTTTTATATTAAAGCGCTACAGTATGCTTTGCTTCTGGAACCGAGCCATTGACAAGGATACTGACCCGGAGTTGACACCGGTGCTCACCAAAATCTGCACTTTGTTTGGTCTCTGGAGAATCGAGACGCACCTCGGATCCCTGTATGAAGGTCAGTATTCATTTCTTCCATGATAACATAATAAATATAAAGTAAATAATAATATGATGAAAAAAAGGCTTGTGATTATAAGAAAAAAATAATATACTTAACGCTATGACAAATGTATTGAATCATTTTCTTTTCCAGGTGGTTTTGCGAGTGGTCCGTTGTTGTCCCGATTGGTGAGGGAGGCGATTGTTGCAGCTTGTGTGGAGCTCAAGCCAGACGCCGTGGCTCTTGCAGACGCACTCGCACCTCCAGATTTCATCCTCAACTCCGCGCTTGGTCAATCGGACGGAGAGGTGAGGTTTATTATTGCAGATATTAAACATATTGAATAATAATTATCTTTTGTTTCGCATTGATATATAACTGGTGTTATAATTCCCACAGGTTTACAAGGCCCTACAATCCGCGTTCTACCAGACCCCCGGTGTGTTTGAGCGGCCCTCCTGGTGGCAAGAGATGACGCCCAAGAGCACTCCAACATCCAAACTGTAGATTGAGTCAGTTTGAGCTTGCTTTGGTTTTGTTGTACTCAAATGTTCGTTTGTATGTATGTACGATGTACGAGGCATATTATTTATTTATAGATTTTTTTCAAACACGTTAAATACGATATCATAGCATGTTGGTATAATTTAATATTCAAGTTTGTTATCACATGTATAATAATGTTTGTTGTAATTTATTAAAAATACGATGAAATTACGTACTTTGTTTAATTATTTTAGTAATAATTTGTAATAAAAATAAGAATAGAACTAAATACAAATTTGATAACACGTTGTTACTAAAATTTTAGTATTAAAATGTAAAAATCGTTTTAAAAATGGTATTATGTATTCCATTAAAATAAAAATGGTTTAAATGGTAGTTTACTTTCAAATGCAGTAAATCGGATTCCTATTATTTTCAGAACTGCAGAATGGTAATCGATAATATTTATGTAGTAATTATTTATAAAATTATAATTACATCCATGTATGACACTCCACAATGCATGGTATAAAATAGAACCAGAACACTTACTGAGATTGTGACAATTTTATCTTATCTTTGTGTTTGATCCATATTTTATACCGAGGTAAATTTTTAAGATAAAATAATACTAACTATTAGATTTATTTCTGCCACCTAATTACAAACAGAAAGCATACAGTAATGGACAATGTATGAAATTTACTAATTGCGATGAAACAAAATGTCAAGTCGAGGTTGTCCAATTCCATTTTTTTTCCAGCTACTAATTTTATATCCATCACTTAGAGAACTTTTTATTTCATTTGAAGATATTGTTTATCAATGACTCGACTAAAAAAAAAAAAAAAAAATTATGAAATATAGTTTAGGTTATCGAATCCAATAAATTTAATTTAATCTTATTTATTGTTGATTTGCGTTAATATAGAGATATCCTCATCAAATAACACAATAAGGCTTATTATTAAACGAAATATTAGTAACTACGGAGCAGTTTAAGGTACGATCAAAGTACAAAATATCACGATCCTATCTAATTAATTAAAAATACTTGATAAGACCTTCATCTAATCAGTGTAGGTCAGTTGGGAGCCCGAAAGAAGACGAGCACTAGCTGTTAATTTCACTCAGGTGAGAGTTTCGATTATATTTCTCTTAAAAATAACAATAATTCACTTTAAAGTAATAATTAAATTTAATGCTCTATTATTATCACATGATGAGCAAGAAATTTAGCAAAGAATTAAAGTTTGCTAGTAAGGCATCGCTGGCTTTTTATGAGCCACAGTGGTAAATTTGGGTTCTTTTAAATATTTTGCTTAATTAATACGACGATAAAAAATAAATAAATAGCTGTAAAACAAACAGATCTATAATAGTGATATGGGATCAGAATAAACATTCATATTTGTTAAATTTCTATAGATGTATCATAGATGATGAAATTAAAGTAAATATTTTTCCATTATTATTCCATTATCAGTAGATTGTACACATATAATATATAATAGTTACAAAAGAAAGTAAAAACTCGGTATTTAATATATTATTTTGCATTATGATGCACATTAACTCTCATTCATGACTTAATTATTTTCTTATTTATCTTTCTATCCATAAGTATAGTTCTGTATTTGTTAGTTTATAAAAAAACAACCTATATTTAATTCCAAGTTTATAGACAATGTCATTCATTTATGTTTACAATTATTAATGACTTGAAAGTAAGTTAAACTGTTTGCTAAGTAGCTTAAATACTTCTGCTTACATGCCAAATTTATTTTACATTTAAAGCATTGTGTGGGTACACTGAAAATTTATGCACAATTACCTATCCCTTAAAATGCTGCATATATACAATGATGCGAAAAAAGGATATAGTAAAAACAAACAAACAAGCAATTAAAAAAAATACATATTCATTAATGGCTCTAGCATACTAAAAAAAATCTGGGAACATATATAATCAGAGTAGTATAATTTGTATGCTCTATTCATTAAAATGTTGATCTTTGTTACTTTTTGATCACCTAACCAACTCTGTGTTCTACAGCAGCGTGATGTATGGAACCCAAGCTGGAGAAGTGGTACCTGTGGATGAGAATGAGATCGACATCCTGCCCAATTTTCCTCCAGGTCCTCTGGACGTGTACCGCTCGCAGGCGTCCTTCAGCTGGAAGAAACTAAGGCTGTTTGTGGAAGAAGAGGTCCTCCTCAGGTTCAAGGTACAGTCACTTGCACAAGAAATCATATTTTATTGATTCTAAGCTCTATAATACCCCACAGATGCAGGTGTGGAAGACGATGGAGGCGGACCCTTTGTTCCAGCACAGTCCCCAAACCCTGAGTCTGGATGAGCTGCGTCGCGTCACTGGCGCCCGAGTCAACCGACTCCGAGACTACGACTTCCTCAACTACGAAAATGTCATGAAAGAGCCACGCAAGGTGAGAGATTCTTTAAATTTTCAGGAAATCACCTGTTAAATACCTATATATAATTTGAAATTTACAAATATAATTATGAAATAAAATTATATTCAATACAAACAGAAAAATACTTAGCTAAGCATAAATTACCTTTAATATTTTTTCTTTTAGTACGTGGTGCTTCTGGAGGCTGTAAATCAGTACGACGCTAACTTGATGCTCAAGTTCACCATACCCTTCCAGTTCTTCGTGTCCAGCATCCGTGGAATGGGCACCGAGAAGCACCAGAAGTACGCGGAAATGGCCGACCAGAGACAGGTTAGGGCACAAAATTTGGCGAACTTTTGACAGAAATAATATTCCATTTTTTTTTTATTTGTTTGTAGATTTGGGGTGCCTTCTGCATGACGGAGATATCTCACGGCACCAACACCAAGCGGCTGCGCACCACGGCCACGTTCGACCCGGCCACGCAGGAGTTTGTCATACACACACCCGACTTCGAGGCCGCAAAGTGCTGGGCCGGAGCTCTTGGTACAATTTCAATTGTTATAATAGTCATAATAATTAACTTAAGCTTTAATTCATCACAATTATTAATACCATTAGCATCTATAAATGATACATATATTTTTTGTTGTAAATCAAATATAAAAAATCCTCCCATGTAGACTATTATATTTTTTTTTTATAATTAGTCTCAATTTTAGGCTAATACATAAAATAGCAACTAAAATAACATTTACTTATAATATTAAGAATATATATATATATATATATATATATATATATATATATATATATATATATATATATATATATATATTTACTAATTTCAGGTCAGTCCTGCACGGTGGCTACGGTATTTGCTCAGCTGGTAACCCCTGATGGCGCAAGCAAGGGTCTGCATGCCTTCTATACCCCCATCCGTGACCCAAAGACAATGAGACCTTACCCCGGCGTGGTGGTGGGAGACATGGGAGAGAAACTAGGACTCAACGCCATTGACAATGGGTCAGTCAATAGTAAAATAAAAACGCAATATGGACTTTGATTTATAATCTGCATTACAAAATACATAAAAAACACACATGATGTGTTACAAAATGTAACAATTATTTATATACAACTCAATTATTAAATCGGTAAATATTTTTCTATGTCCCCATCAGGTTCATCATGTTCAACCAGTATCGCATTCCAAAGGAGAATTTGCTGGACAAGACTGGAACTGTAAATGAAAAAGGCCACTACATAACTCCGTTCAAGGACCCCAACAAGAGGTTTGGTGAGTCAATGATACTGACGTGGACTTTTAATGACTTTATCTCATGTAATACATTATAAGATGTAAAAAATATATTTAATTTCCTTGCAAATTAAAAACAGTGAAATAAATTAGTATGCTATGATGACCATAAAAACATGCCACCACAGGAGCGTCCCTGGGTAGCTTGATGGGTGGTCGTATGGGCATCATGAGCCTCTGTGCTGGCAACCTTTCTAAGGCGGTGGTAATCGCTGTGCGCTACTCGGCCGTGCGTCGCCAGTTCGGCCCCACGGAGGGCAAGGAAGTGCCAGTCCTGGAGTACCAGCTGCAGGTGAGTCTGCATGGGATATCCATGATCACTTGATAGGGGAAGAACACTTATACAATGGAGTATTGACCTCAAAATTTTTTATTGCAGAAATGGATAGAGCGTGCAAAGTTATGCTCCCCTGATTTTTTTCCGATTTTTTAGAGCCCGGGAAGTATTTTTAAAAAATTATTGAAAGTCCTATTTGTGACGTCACGCGGCGTCAAGTCCTATCTTTTTCTTAAAGAGCGGCGTCTCGTGACGTCACAAAAAGAACTTTCAATAATTTTTTAAAAATAGTTCCCGGGCTCTAAAAAATCTGAAAAAAATCAGGGTAGCATAACTTTGCACCCTCTATCCATTTCTGCAATAAAAAATTTGAGGTCAATACTTCATTGCATAAAATCGTCTCTATTTAAACACGCTTATTATTTTAGCAATGGCGGTTGATTCCCTACCTGTCTGCATCATTTATTATATCTGCCTTCGCACGACGGGCCATCAAGGAGTACATGGGCTTCACGATGGGTCTTCTCACGGGTGCGGACCGTGATCAGCTGGTACGTCACGTGGTTTCGCGTCTCACAACAATCAGCTGACGGTGTCTCGGTTTGCAGAACGACATCGGTATCGAGATGCACGTGCTCATGTCTGCGGCCAAGCCGTTGTGTAGCTGGATGGCCCAGCACGGCATTCAAGATTGTCGCGAGGCGTGTGGAGGGCACGGCTACCTCAAAGGTAATCCGTACATACATGTTCGGCTAATTACATCATCGTCGATACTGATTGAAGCGCCTGGAATATATGCAACTACTGTAGCATGATCTATGACTTTTCTAAACAATTTTTATTGCAAGAAAATGAATAATCATTATTCATGTCAATGTTTTTTTATTTCTTATTCATTCCTATTTTTAACTTTGCAAATTTACAGTGTTAAATAGCATTATTAGTATTGTTAGCATTATAAGAATTCCTACAAAAAAAAAATACATATATTCTTGAATAAGCTAAACAAAAAATATTTTTACCTTTTTAAGTGCCGAAGGTTAATTCTAAACTTAATTATCGCATTTAAAAATATACGTATTAATAGATACAAATAATCTAAATTAGTGTCACTTTGTACTGTTAGTATCTAATCCTGCTCATGCAGCTCACCCATTTGTAATGTTTGTTATATTTAATTATATATTTTTTACAATTATAAATATATAGCGTCAATAAATATTTTTCTGCATTTCAGTGGCCGGTTTTGGCGGTCTTCGCAACGACAATGACGCCAACTGCACCTACGAGGGTGCCAATGACGTCATTCTGCAGCAGACCAGTAACTGGCTGTTATCACTTTGGTCTGAGAAGTCGAGGAAAGCAGGCAAGCTCACCGTGCCCTTCAAGTCACCCCTAGGCTCCGTCCTATTCATGCACGACATCGACCGCGCTACTAGCGCCAGATTCACCGCGCGGACGGTACAGGAACTAGCACAGCCCTCAGTGATCTTCGAGATGTACGAGTGGTTGATGTGCTACCTGATGGAGGCCACGCAGACCCTGTACAGGGAGAACCTGAAGCAGGGCAAGGATCCGTTCACCGCCAAGAACGACGCACAAGTGTACCACGCACGCTCCCTCGCCCTGGCTTACATCGAGGTAGGCTCACATTGCTCAAATTTCCTTTTAAAGTTTTCAAGTTTTAAGAATTATATTGATCCTAAATTAAAATATTTCACAGCATTTCTGCATGATGTGCTTCTGGAACCGAGCAAATGAAGAGGAGGTTGACCCTGAGTTGAAGCCGGTGCTCACCAAAATCTGTACTTTGTTCGGACTCTGGAGGATCGAGGAGCACCTTGGCTCTCTGTATGAAGGTAAAGTTTCCGTTGAACATAATACGTCGTCAACATAGCCCGGTTGAAATTAATTCCTTCATTCAAATCACAATTTTATATTATATCAATAAAACACTCAAAGATTAGATAACCTGCTGAACTCAAGTATTTTCCTCTCTGTCACCAGGTGGTTTCGCGACCGGCCCTCTGATCTCCAAGCTAGTCAAGGAGGCTATCTTGTTGATTTGTTCGGAGCTCAAACCGGACGCCGTGGCCCTTGCAGACGCGCTCGCACCTCCAGACTTCGTCCTTAACTCCGCTCTAGGACGCTCAGACGGAGAGGTGAGCATCTTTACCGAGCTCTTTAATTATTTGACTTTAAAGTCATAAAGACGACATAACCTTTTAAAAAAAATACAATGGAGTATCGACCTCAATTTTTTTTATTGTATAAATGGATGGAGGGTGCAAAGTTATGCTACCCTGATTTTTTCAGATTTATTACAGCCCTGGAAGTATTTTAAAAATAATGATTGAAAGTCCTGTTTGTGACGTCACGAGGCGTCTCTCCTTAAGAAAAGGATAGGACTTGCCGCAACGTGACGTCACAAAAAGGACATTAAATAATTTTTTAAAAATACTTTCAGGGCTGTATAGAATCTGAAAAAAAATCAGGGTAACATAACTTTGCACCCTCTATCCATTTCTGTAATAAAAAAAAATTGAGGTTGATTATTCAGAGAGAATCCGTTGCTTATTATATGAAATTTTGAATAATTTCTCTCGCTCGCAGGTGTACAAGGCTCTACAGGCTTCGTTCTACCAGAACCCTGGCGTGTTCGAGAGACCCGCGTGGTGGCAGGAGATGACCCCGAAGAGCCAACCTTCATCCAAACTCTGATATCATGAGAAAATACACCAGGAACAGGATATTACTTGTATCCAAATTATTTGCAAATAATATAATATATAATAGTTTTAGTAAAATTTATTGTCAACAATAAATTGTGGTAATATAATTACTAAATCCAATAAATAATTTTCTGTAATAATGTTATGATAATTTTAATACAATAAAATAAATTTTTATCTTTGCAAAATTAAATGATATTTTTAAGGCCAGATCTTCAATTCCTCGCACATGAACGGGAACTCGGCCAGACAGTTGTAGTCAAACCAGCCGTAGTTAGCCTGGAACTGCAGGCACGCCTCCGGGCTCTGGTCGTTCGGCTCTCCAGGATACCACCTGGTGTGGCTAAGGGGTTCACCCACGCTGGACCAGGTCCACTCACCCAGCATATGTGTGCCCGAGCTCCAGATGTACGTGTCTCCAAGTCCTGCAATGAATTATAGCCTCGTAAATTTAATCTAATTATACATGTGGTGGTGCAGGGATGAAAAATAATTAATAAACTTATTGTAAATGAAATTCAATTTATTAGCATTCATGTTACAGATGTTTCTCTCTTGGCATCTGGGAGAATGCATGTGTAAAACTTCAAAGCATAGAACCTACTCGATAAATTAACAAATTGTTTAAAACAGGAGTATTCATAAAGGACTTAAGTACGTACATTTTCAAATAAAAATTTATTCTGGGTTAAATTGAACCCAAAATGGAAATTAAATAAAAGTACTTCATATTTTATAAATTATCTTGCTCTTACTACTATTTCAGTACACATTTATCATATATTTAATTCAGGATAACATTCCATGTATCCCCAACAACATTATACTACCTCTTGCAATAACGAGGTCGTTGACCTGCTTCTCTTTCTCTTCGTCCTGCAGACTTATGAGCGCCATCTTCATGTTGGCGCATGCATCGTTGGCACTCGACCACGACTGTGGACCGCGCCATAAGAGAGAGAGACAGAATGCTTGTAGTTTCTTTTAATGCTTCATAATTAAAAAACGAAGTAATTCATTACCTTCGGCTCCTCTCCAATGTAGAAATTTGTGCCTGCTAGTGTCAAGAACCCCGCTGTAAGAAAACAGAATTACATTGAAAAATCTCATCGTAATTATTTTTTAATTAAAACTATCAAATTTTAATTTCGTACCCTGAAAAAAAAGTGTTCAACATAACTAATTAAAAATAGTAGATTTCTCCCTTGTGTTTTTAAAAGTATTTTATCTTCCTTATAAACTCCCATAATAGTATTTTTCCTTGATTTTTATGTTTTTAAAAGTGCTTAATTTGATGACACTAAAAAATTTTCAAAGGAGCAATTTAAAAATTAATAATAATCTTAATATACTGTATTAAATTAAATGATTTAATGCTATTAGCAACTTACATTTTAGTACCTCGTGTGAGCCACTGGTAATATACTTGGGCTCATAACAGCTAATCTGCAACATAGGTTTTTTAAAATTATTATTAACAACAATATACATAATGAACTTACAATTGTATAATAAATAACAATATTATATAATTATAATTAGTGATGTTCGCATCTTTTGGATCGTTTGTAGTTGAATATAGTTTTGCGACGTTGATCTCTTGGTATATGATATATATTAATTTGTCAATGAAAATGAGATTTTATAAAAAAAAATGTAAATATAGTCCGGAGCAAAAAAAAAAAAAAAAAAAAAGGGGGGGGGGGGTCTTCACTGAATATTACGGATTAAAATTGTAATGTACTGCACGAGAGCTACTGAAAAGAATCATCAGAAAATTTAGAGTTATTCATCAGTTACAGCTAAAATTTATACCGTCAGAAATTATAACTTGGTTAATTTAAAAACAACATGTCACAATCTTAAGTTAAGTGACTCATAAGTTTTGTCATATATAATAAGCTATCGGTATGATGATAATCGGAGGCTTTGATTTTGGGACTAAAAGTACTTTCAAAGCAATTAACTTTTATTCACCCTATACAAAGTTCACAAGACTAAATGGCATATAGAAACTTTTCAATTGCATCATATAGTCTTCAATATCTTGTATAATAATTTCATTATGAGACGTAGTTATTTTTAATAATTCCAAATGAATGAAAAATTTTACTATTTGTTTGAGAATGTTAATCAAGTTTTGAAACGATAAATTTTATTATTTTCTAAATTCAATTTACTCAATGATTATGTGTCTCACTATGCTTGTCGTCTTAATTATTTTTACAAAAACTAGATAAAAAATAAGACACTTACTTGCATAATCAATGGCATGCAAATTACAACGAATCTTAATATCAGCTGCATGTTTAATTTTGCGGCCCCACGATTGCTGTGTGTCCTTCACAAGTGAACATCAACTACATGCAATGCATGTCAGCTTATGTGAGTTTGCTGCTGTATCTTATCAATTAGACTGACTACGTTGTTGTCTTAGATAATAAAAAAATAGCTGTAAAATTATTCAATTTTCAATGGACATTTAGCTTATCTTACATAAGCAATCAACATAATTTTCTTATTCTTAAATTATTATGTTTATAAGCATTAAAAGCATAATTTATTACGCATTTTTTCTTCAGAAAGCATTTGAATATTTTTCATGATACCAAAGTAATTGTTGTATCTCGACTCTCGAGCATAAAATCGGGGATTGGGGAAAGGTTCTGTTTGAATATTATAATTCAACCATTTTTTTAACTCCTTGAGTCTAATTACAAGGCCTTAGACGTTTTCAGGGCATGCAAAAATTAGGTCTCCTTGTATGAGGTAAGTTGTCGCTTTTCAACGATAGCCCGCTATCAACGTATCATTTGTTAAAATAAATATTCACGTTGTTACATTAATTTCTGGTTGTTTTAAACCATAATTGAACTCAAATAAAAACAAATAGAAAACAAAATATAATGTGAAAATTTAACTAACCGTTCATTGTACGAAGTCGTCGCCTAGGAAAATTTCTCATTGCAGCCTTGTCCCGTAAGAATAATACAGGGCATGGTGATTAAGAAGGCTGCAAGTGAGAAATTTTCCAAGGCGATGAGTGTACAATCAAATCAAGCCCGCCAGCCAAAAATCAAACACCTTGAGGTTAGGCAACCCGCACTACTTTAAAGCTGAACAAGTTGCACAGCTTGGGGTGCTATGTGCTAGTGACTGCCTAATAAGAATAACACAGGACATAGGGGGACATTCACAAAGCACTTTAACCCCCAATTTAGCCCCGATTTTTAACTCTGGTGCTAAACATGGTGCTAAGCTATGAGGTTTACATGGTTAGCCCCTGGTTTAGTACCATGTTTAGCACCAGGGTTAAAAATCGGGGCTAAAGTGGGGGTTAAAGTGCTTTGTGAATGTCCCCCATAGTGATTAACGAGACTGCAAGGGGAAAATTCTCCAAAGCAGCTGCAGGTAGAGATGATATGATAGCCTTATAGGTTTAATGAGTTGAATGTTTATTTGCTTTGAATTTTCATTTTGCGTTTTGTAAATTTCAAATAAAACCTATTATGAACATGAAATTAAATCTAAAAATAATTAATAATTGAAGGCAAAATTATTAAACAAAGATATATATATATATATAAGAGTAGGTGGCAGCACCACCGCGTTTAACCTCATCTGTTGATAGCGCTTGTAATATTTTGCTAGTTTTCTATATTATTTGACATTAATTGATATATATAAAGTGTTCAGTGAATATTTGAACGTTTTTTGCATATAAGTGAAATATTACAGTTGAGTGATCTGTACAGCAAAACATTGAATCGGAGTTTTTAGTGATCGGCTTGGTGAACGTTGAGAACAACAACATTATGGCTGACACCAACACTCGTGTCACGTCTCAGTTTCTGCCAGGCTTTCAGCCAGAAATTCCTCCTTTTGTACAGCCGCAGTGGCCGCCACCTACGAGGGATTCATCGGAGAATTATAATCATGGTAGCTATTTTGACAAAGACTTCCAAAATGTAAATAATTATTATTGTGCTAATTCTTCAAATGACGTGTTGTCTAACCCTATTTACAAGTTAATTACACGTAATTTTAATGACTTACTTACTGATTTTAAAAAAGAAATTACAACTGAAGTACATAGCATTCTAAATAAGAAAAATGAATTAACATTAGATGCAAGTACTCATGCACCTGTTGATTTAGATAACTTGGCAGTTCAAGCAGAACGACCTTGGACATATGTTGAGCGCCCAGGTCGCCGCCCACCTCCACACAGGGCCTCGTCGTCATTTACTCGACTGCCGCAACAGCCGCCGCAGCAGCAGCAATCAAACCAGCGGTTGTCACATCAGCCGCGCTACGAGCAGCACCGCCGCCCGTATAATGACGCGTCTTGCAGGCAGTATAGTCAACTCTCTGGTGGGCCGCGCGCCCAGCTCCATGGCAGGCCGCGCGCTCAGCACCCTGGCGAGCCGCGCTTCCAGCAGCCCCGCGAGAGCCCGTCGCGACCCCCGTACTCACCTTGGGGACCGCCCCTGCCTGTCTCAAACAAATTCTCGCCGCTGCTATATACCAACAGCGAGTCTTTTCCTAGTCTACAACCACCACGTCGTCAAAATATTGGTAATTTCAGCAGGAAAAATCACAAAAATTTCCGATTTGTGGAGAGAAAGGGTGACATTTTCACCTCACCCCCGGACACGTCGCTTGCTCATTGTGTCGATGAGAAAATTACACAAAGGCGTGGGATTGCACCACAGTTCAAAAAGAAGTTTGGACAAACTCAATTTCTGAAAAGTCAACTAAAGACATCTGGTCAGGTGGCTATACTGCCATCAGGTGACAGATATGTGTTCTATTTAGTGACGAAAGCTACACCCAATAGTTATCCTGATCACTCCAATATTATTCTCTCTTTAAAGAATTTAAGGAAGGCATGTGAAATATTGGGTATAAAAAAGTTGGCTATACCTCGTCTTGCCTGTGGTAGAGACGGTTTCAGCTGGTCTGTTATTAAACGAGACATAATTTCAATATTTCATGATCTTGATATTGAAATTATCGCATTTTATGCATGGAAAGAAAGGGAAAATGAAACATCAGTTAAAACTTTGTTTCATGAATCAGCCAACTCTACACTAGCAACCGCTAACTCAGCTAGTGTCCCTCCCTCTTCCCACCCGGCGGCTCATGCTACCCCTAAAATCAGCCAGACCTCTACCTCGTTAGAGAGTACCCGTTCCCCAGCAGTCACGCCTAATACTGTGGGGGCGGAGGGGCCGCCGGCGCCAACCACAGCTAAGCAGCAGAAGCAGAAGGCCACTACCCCGGCCAAGCTGGAGTCAGAGCTTGTGTTGGCGAACGACGGCGCCCCGCCCACACTTATCCCCGAGTGTCCGGCGGTGAACGACGGGACGTTGGTGGTGGGTTTCGAGCCTGGACCGAACATCGACAAACACCCGCTTGCCACTGAGACCGTGGAGGATTGTGTCTCAGTCCCTGCTGATGAGTCAGTCCTCACCCCCTCCCCAGAGGGGATGCATGCCACCAACATTAGTGAATCAGGTATAAGTGTAAATATCCAAAACTGCTCTCAGACCAAGAATTTTATTGATTTAAATAAACTTACACCAAGAATCCAACAGTTAATTTATACTTGTATTGAAAACGAAGAGCAGTTACATAATGATTTGCTACTAAGTGACATGAAAGCTTTAAGGTCAAATTCAAACTTGTCAAGTATAACCTCTCAGCCATGTAGCTTACAGGATACTCCTACTCCACCAGAGTCTCAGCAAGTGGATGTAAAAATATCTACTTCTGTGGTTAGCCAAAGTCCTCAGGTACGGGACACTGAACTTCAACAAAATGATTCTCAGGCTGCAGAGGTAACAATGTCACCTAAAAAACTACGCTCACATTCCCTCTCCCAAAAACAGCCCCAAGGTAAAAAGTCCTAGGGCCAAAACTTATAATAATAATTCAGCTGCTACAGTATCACATCAATATTTGAAGTTATTTCAATTAAATATTCCTGGCCTCAGGGCTAAATTATCGCCACTAGAACACCTTTTAGAGTCTGAAAATATTGATGTGGTACTTATTTGTGAGCATGGTTTAAAAGAGCATGAAATAAATACAATTAAACTCCAAAATTTTAACTTAATTTCATATTTTTGTAGGCCAGTTAGAAAAAAAGGTGGAGTTGCAATATTTGTCCGAAAAACTTTAAAAGTTGAAAAAATATCTGTTCAATCTATTGAATCATGCTTTGAGTGTTCAGCTGCTAAAATTAAAATCCAAAATTCAAAAAGTTTATACATTGCATCCATCTATCGACCTCCAGATGATCCAAAATTTCAATTGAAAATTAATGGAGATACTATAAATTCAAACATCAATCATTTTTTTATTTGTTTGGAGGAATTATGTCAAAAGCTATTTAAGTTGTCAAAAAAAAAATGATTCAATAATTTTAGGTGGGGACTTTAACATTAATTTACTGAAACCCAATTCCATTCTTAATTTATATAATGATATTTTGGAATCTTTTAACTTGATGATAATAAATAATAGTCCCACAAGAATAGCTGATGGTTCTAAAACTTTAATTGACCATATTATTACTAACGATTGTGATGTTATTGTAAATTGCACAACGACCAAGACGTTTCTGTCGGATCATTCGTACACTGTTTTACATAACTTGTATAAAGTAACTTCCCAAACTAATGATAATGGCAAATGTTATTCAAGAAAATTCAGCCCAGAAAATTTAGATTACTTTAATAAAATTTTGATGCGGGAAGATTGGTCTTTTTTACATATACCAAATATCGATTTAGATAAAAATTGGCAGAATTTTTTTGACATATTGCTGTATCATTTTAATGAAGCTTTCCCGTTAGAAAAAAAGTCCAATCTAAATAAATGTAAAAAACCTGCTTGGATCGTAAATAATCCTCATTTTGTAATTGAAAGCAGCCGGCTGAGAATGTTTTATAAGTCGGCAAAATGTAACAAAGAATTAATGCCACGTTATAAAGAGGATATTAAACAACATAGAATGAATATGTCTGCCGCTAGAAAGAAGGAAAACGATTTAGAATTAGACGCAGCAGATAATAAAATGAAGGCGACTTGGAATATTATAAAAAGAGAATGTAATGTTAATGCGAAGCCTAACTTTTCTATAGACGAATTGCTAGTGGAAAACAATATTATATCTGATCCGCTGGAAATAAGTAATGCATTTAATGTTTTTTTTGTAAAAAATGTAGAAAGAATGGTACAGGTAAAGTTTCCGATCCCGCCGGTACCTATTGATATTAGCCAGCTCTCTCAAAATAATGTTAATTTCAGTTTTAAACAAATATCACACTATACAATTCTTAATGAATTAAAATCACTTCCAAATAAAAACGCTGCTGGGCCGGATGATATTCCGTATATTGTTTTGAAATACTGTGCACCTTTATTAGCAGTGCCTTTAACAGCTCTTATAAACCAATCAATATCTGTGTGTAGATTTCCACAAATTTTAAAAAAGTCCAAAGTTAAGCCAGTTTTTAAAAAAGGACCAAGAACTGATTTAAATAATTACAGACCAATTACACTAAACTCGGCTGTCGCTAAGCCTTTTGAAAGTGTATTGGACTCCCAGTTAATGAATTTCAGACGTGAAAATAATTTAATTTCGAACTGTGAGCATGGTTTTTTAAAAAATAAATCAACAACAACAGCCTCATTTGACTTGTTGAACGACATTTATAAAAATATTGACGAGAAAAAACCTTGTGTTGTATTGTTTTTCGATTTTTCAAAGGCGTTTGATAGTTTAGATAAAAATATTATTTTAAAAAAAATGCATGATATTGGTTGTGATAATAAGAGCCTTAATTTAATTGAATCATATTTGTCAGATAGGTCTCAGTATGTTGACGTCAATGTAAAATCAGACTCTCTTCCTATTACTCTTGGTATCCCACAAGGGGGGAAGATATTTTGTAATTTGTTTGGTTTAAGTACTAATGACTTGCCTGAATTTGTAAAATCAGCTAAAATAATAAAATATGCTGATGATATCACTGCTATAGTTACTGCCGACTCGGAGCAAGAGCTCATAAAAAAGGCTAATACTACCGTTAGGGAAGTTGAAAGTTGGGGTGAAAATAACAGACTAATGTTAAACGTTGAAAAGACTGTTTTTATGCAATTTCACAACAAAAGAGCAGTATCTGATAAAAGTTATTTAATTAAGCTATCAAACACTCCTATAAAGAGAGTCTCAAATGTAAAATTCTTAGGTTTGAATATAAGTGAAACATTGGACTGGAGTTTTCATATCAATGAAATTTGTAAAAAAATAAACTGGGCAAACTTTGTTCTTTATTCAATAAGGAATCATGTGTCGCAGCAGTCTTTATTATCAATATATTATGCATTCATTTATCCTCATTTATCCTATGGCATTATTTTTTGGGGCCGATGTTCAGAGCAATTTAACAGAGTTTTTGTTTTACAAAAACGAGCCTTGAGAACAATTCTATATTTTAAGAAAAAAGATACTTGTGTTTCTCATTTTAAACGACTTAACATTTTGACATTGCCAGGTATATATGTATTAAATTGCTGTATGTATAAACGTAAGCACCCTGAGCTATATTCTCATAACAGTGATAATCATACATATGGCACGCGAAACAAAAATAAAGTTTTAGTTGAAAAACATTGCTCAGCCCTGCTAGAAAAAAGTTCACTTTACCAAACTGCCAAGTTATATGACTTTTTGCCAAAATCATTAAGGGATATAGAAAATGATGTTCTTTTTAAAAACAAACTGAAATCAGTACTTATTGACAAAGAATATTATTCAATAAAAGAGTTCGACTCTAGTAGGTTACCAGAAAATATAATTAGTTAATAAATTTTAATTAAAATGTTTGTTAAAATTGGAAATGTTATAATGTTGTGCAAGTCTTTTTCTTTTTTTTTTTCTTTAATTTTATGTAGTAGTTAGTAAATAGTAATATTGGTTTAATATTGTATATTTGTTTGTTTTTTTTTTGTTTTTTTTTTGTTATTATTTTGTTGACGTGAATCATGTTGTAATGTACAACCAGCTATTTGAAAATAAATTATTATTATTATTATTATTATTATTATATATATATATATATGAATAATTAAAATAATTTGTATAATATAACATTAAATTTAACCATTTGAAATCATATAAATTATTATTATGAATAGTTCAAATTTTAATATAATATAGCTATATATATAGAAAATATGGAATATTATATTGTATTAGTGAATATGATATACATGTTAACTGCATTTATTTTTTTTTTTCATAACTTTACCTGCAATGTAAAATGGTGTATTATAGCATATAGAATTTATTTGCTGCTAATCGGAAGAAAACATAATATAATTGCATATTTTTTTACAGGAAAAATAAATAAAAGAGCATATATAGTTTTTTTACAGCATTAATTATATTTTTATTTATATTTATAACAATAACTTTGGATATGAGCGATCAATGTACTTTTGAGCGTACAAAATATGACAAAAATATTTATGCTATTTGTAGCCATGACCTTACTGGCACATGCAGCCGTAGTCATAGTCACAGCTGTAGTCAAACCAGCCATACTGCGCCTTGAACTGCAGGCAGATGTCGATGCTCACGTCGTTGGGCTCACCGGGGTACCATCTGCAAGTCAATCCATCAGATAAGGTAGCGAAGTGAAGACAAGTAATTCACAACAACAAAAACTATAAATGAAAGTGTTGGAACAAACAAAGTTATGTTGATCTGGGAGTTTGATTTTTTCCCCAGCCTAGGAATTATCTTTAAAAAATAAGAGAACTGCAGTTTTTTTAAGGCCACACCCATTTTTGGCATTAAATATACCCTGTCTATGTATTAAGGATTGATGCTATGATGGTCGTTACTTTCAATATAATTTTTTGAAATAGTTCCCATATTAAGAAAATTCTGGGGAAAAAGTAAACCTATTTAAAACTATTAAAAAAAGTGATATAGTAACAAAATGTTTGTTTCATGTCAATTGCTCTTTGTTGGCTAATTATTTTTCACGTTATCATGCAAATAGCAATATTTGCTTACAAATGTGATTCTTAATTTTGATAAATATACAAACAATTCTCACAATTCTCCAGTTTTGCTGTGAATAATTTGCATGCATCTGTAATTAAATATTACCTGAAGGCAGGTAGAGATGATATAATAAGACTTAATTGTTTTGAATCCTAACTCTGTATTTGTATTATGTGAATTTGAATAAAACCTATTCTGAATATTACCTGAAGTAAGTGATGGTCGTGTTCGTGTTCATCCACTTCCAGGTACCCAGAGATTTGTGTCCTGAGGTCCACATCAACGTGTCTCCCAGACCTGAGGGTAAAATCAAACAATTTTATGAAATTTAGTAGCAGTTTAGAAGAAAATAAAAATTTTAATTTATGACACAATTAGTGCTTGAAATTTTAAGGCTTTAAAAATTAAAAAAACATGTCTAAATTTGAACCTTTAAGTTCCCAATCCTTATTAATATGACCTTATAATAAGGTTGTGTGAATTTTCTTTAACATTACCATTTATAAACCACCTGCTTCTACCTTTTTCATGCAGCAGTATATCTAATTTTTGTAAATTTGAATAATATAAGATAAATAAGAAAATATATTTGAGCTGTCAAAAAAATAAATAAATAACTAAAATAAAATTAACCATTCAAAATTGATATTTAAAACTAAATTAAAATCCAAACTCATTACGTAAAGCAACAGTTATTGTGCGGTAAAATAACAACAGTTCTCACCTCTACCAATGAGGTACTCTCGGATTTGAAGGTCCTTCGTTTCAGTTTCCAAGCTGATAAGTTTCATGGGGGGTGACAGCGTGGTGCAGTACGTGGAGGCGTTGATCCACGTCTGAAATACAAAGAAAATGCTTGTTAAGAAGTGAATAATCTACCCAATGTTTAGATTTTATAATATCTCTTCGTTTCTTGAAGCTATAGAGTTTCAATTAAGGTATATACAAAATATTGCAACAACTTAAACAATCCAACAATGAAAATTTTAAAGCGGGGCTCTATGATGTGCTTTCTTACGCACCCTAAGGTTAAAAAAAAATGCAAAGAAAATTTAATTGACACAGCATAACAACACGATGAATGAAAATACTGGAAAGTAGCAATTATATTTGACATACATACAAATTATTTGGCACGATTCTCGAAGATGTTATACAGAGATAGAATCAGATTTCTCATTATCTAACACTGACATTTAGTGTCATTGAGCTAGGCTACCGCTGACCGCGGTTAGTGAGAAACTTGGTTATCTTTTATGAATTGCACCCATTTTACGTACAACAGCATATTTTAATTTTTTTGAAGCTTTTTGTGTAATTTTAAAATATGTTGTTAAAATGTCTTAGGTATATGTACTTATTTCCTACCGTGTAAAAAATAAAAATAATTAATAAAATATAAAAATAATATACTTCCTTTATTGTTCTAAACTTATAGCAGAAGTTGATCTATTTACTATTTAAAGGTATTTGCATAACGCCTCCAGGGGCTATAAGTAATGTAGTATTGTTGTTTCAACTCTAGTAGTGTAACCCTAAACGCCACCACATAAATCCTTTAAGTGAGCTCCTAACTTACCCTCGGCGTGAAATCAAGGAAGTAGTTAACCCCACCAATCGTCACAAGTTCTGCGGGTTGAATCTCTGGAAATTAGCAAACAAAATTACAAGTAGTACGATAATTGTATATAAACATGTTGGAGTAGGAAAAACAAAAGTTTTAAATTATATATATTTACAGCTCAACAGATTGCAGTATTATGATTTTAAAACTAAAAATCATTTTTAGCCTCACTAACCACATTTAAATAAATATTCATGGTATAATTTTAGTATGCTGTAAAGAGTGATTTAATTAAAAAAGAATAAATTCTTATATATTTTTATCTTAAAAATTAAACAAAATTGAGTTTTTTGCAATTAAAAATAATTAAATTTAGCATGTTTCTTACCAATTTCTTGAATATCTTTGGAATAGCCATGACTAGCCTGAAATAGAAAAAAAAAATTAGATTTATATTTTACCTGGTCCTATCACATTTAGCCTATTTAGCTTTAATAAAATAATATTAAGACCTCTTATTTAAATGAATATTATTTCAAAATAATTAATAACGTATAACATATTTACCTGTGCAAAAGCTGCCACTAGCGTTACAACCAGGAAAAAGTTCAAACTTCTACCCATTTTTATCTGTACGTGTCTCTCTCTTGAAAAGTCGCAGTCGTCTGTCAAAATCCGTCTAATTTATACCTGCATTCTGATCTAGAAACAAAAAAATGTTGGACGTGTAACTGATAGCATTTTTCTAGAACTTTATGATAACATAGTTTCTTGGATCATTTTGTTGAAATGCGAGTTTATAAAAAATAAAACGTTGTAGATATAACACCTCTTGAGTTGAAGTGCCTCTCAAGAACAAGCCTCGTCAAGTGGCTTTCTGTATACCGCAAACAGTGAGAAGAAGTGGCGTCATTGAATTAGGTTGAATGAGCGATGTCATAATGGGGTACCAACTGTTAATGATATGGCAATACAGAACTACAGTAAATATATTTTTTTTAGATGTTTGTTTTTTATATTAAATCGCTTGCTGGCAAATAAAAAAATTGAAACATATATCATTTTTGGTGTAAATTTAATGAGTAAATAACTTACAAAACGACATGCGACGCATTTCATAGACATCTAGAACCCACCAAATTTCATTAAAACCACGAATTGTCCCTTTATGATTTTTTTTATTATATATACATGATCATCATGGATTATAGAGGACCTCGTGTCAATTATTGTCATTTTTTTTTCAGATTTTCTTTTAATCGTTCAAAAAAATCTGAAAAAAGTGTTGACAATACATAACTCGAGGTCTTTTATCCAAAAATGCAACAATAAAATGTAATGTAGTTTGTCCAATTACTTTTAATCACTCCCCTTCCTCCCACCGATTTTAAAATGTCAACAAAAATTTATTTGTTTGTGTGTGTGTGTGTCAGTGGCGGCTCGTGGGCTTGGACATAGGTGTGTCTGTTGACAGTGGTGCAGGCAAACACATTCGGGGGGTCTGGGGGGCGGAGCCCCCCAGAAGCCCGCCGCAGGCGCGCTTTTTTTTTTATTCGGTTTTCGCTTAAATATCTATACCATTTTTTTTATAAAAAATTAATTTTAAATAAATATAAGTAGTAGTTGCAATCAATATTTATTTTCTGCAAAATGTAATAAGTAATAATTAAACTTTCAGAGTTAAGAGTCGTGAATTTTTTTAATTTAATTCATGATAAAATAAATCAATTATATCCGAGACGGAGTATACTATATAAAATGAAATGAAAATAAACGTAAATATAAAATTCAAACAAAAAGAAATAAAATAAGTAGGGATGCTAATAGAATAACATGTAAAATTTCCTATAATTTTAATTTATTACGAAAGGAAAACCTCAAGCAGATGATCTGTCAATGCTCCGAGATGTTTGAAAATTTCGCGCACCAGCCAGGCGCTGCAATGTGATTGGGCAGCTAGGCGCTGTGATCACTGTGATTGGTAGCTCCGCAGCGGCCTCTACAGAAAGGCTGCTCGCTAGACAGACACACGATCGTCATTGAGCGCCGATACCGAGCGAGAAATTTGCCGAGATAGCGCTACAACGTTAAACCTGTGTCTGCAAGCGCTGCAGTTTTTTTCGTAGTTTTTAACTTTCTGCTTCAATTTTTTAACAGAAAATTATGTTTTTTCAACAAATAACACCATAAACTACCAGAAAATATTAAAAAATATTAAATAAATATCATAATATTAAGAAAAATTTTAAATAAAAATACATCAATATAATTTAAAAAAATAAAATAATTCTGCCAACTTTGCTGGTGTGGCTGCAGTTCAGCAGTACCCCCCACGAGCCGCCACTGGTGTGTGTGTGTTTTTTACATGAAATTTTTGTGACACAACTCTTCCATTTAATTATTTCTTTTCTTATTTAATAAACCATATATTGACAGTAGTTATACTTGTATATTAGTTTTACTGCAAATGTATAGATTTCAAATAAAATAAGTTATTAAAAAAATACAAATAAAAAATCCGAAGTTTTAAAAAAAAATGATGTATTCTGTGTTATATATTTAAGCTTACAATTAGTTGCATTTAATTGCGTCACTAATTTCATTGCATATATTCATATTGCGTTGTCGAATTTGAAGTGTGTATTACGTCAAAACCTTTGCCTTATCTCGAGGACGTGACAACACGATAATTAACACGCAATCGGAATTTGTGTAGGGAGAAGTGATTTCATTGCCAAGCAAATTATTGCTCAATGTAAATTCTAAAAATAGCTAGGTGATTTGTTATCTCCTGTATCGAAGAAGATGAACCAATCAGAATCTAGTGACCGTTATTTCCTTGAGTCGTCCAGATCATGTACGGAGGATTAATTGTAATTGTGATTAAAATTTCTGAAGTCAAAAAATAAACTTTGTAACTTCCTCAAAAGTAGATAAATAAGATTTCTGATTTTTTGTATACATTAAATTTGTCGGATATAATCTTTAAACTCCTAGACAGAAACAAATTATAGAATTCTGCAGGAAGATCATGAACTAAATTGCGTTTATATAAATACTTAAAAAAAAATTGTAAAAATATCAGCGTGGCTGACTACTCTTCAGGATTTTTGCAAGACCTTATTACTCTCTAGTCTTGACTGACATCTACCGTTGAAACTAGTGAACTAAAAAAAGAATGATTATGCGCACCTATTTAAACATGACTCCCCCTTATATAACAAACCTGAGGATTATAATGTTTAATCACGACTCTCCATGTAATTATCTAGGACGTACCCTGAGGACGCTGCAGATGTCACGTGGAGTCATCAAAACTCCACGACATGGTGAGATTTTTGTCTCCGAGCTGTGCAGGTGACGACCCACAATCAGCCACACGCAAGATACCTGGCGTGCCGCACGGCACCACGCTTCATGGCAATCCACCCGCTGTCGCGTCCTCGCGGTTACCGCCGATCCCCTCCCTTTAAAAAAACGTGCTTCTGTGGTGACCGGAGGGTCGTCTATTGTTGGAATTGTATAGCAGATTGGTGTCCAAGCGTTGCAGCGTCACGCGTCAAAATTGGTGCCTGGGGTGCATGGAAAATAATTTTTATATATTATGATGGTTGTCGGTTTCAAATTTCACAAGATTCATTTTAACTCTTTTAAAATTTTCTCTCCTTTTTTTCACGAACTTAATTAACTTCATGCTGCATTTGATCAGTAGGATATTACATCTGGGAATTCATGTTCAAAAAAATATTTTTGTATAGTTTATCAAGCATAATATACTTTCATGGCTTCTAATCTAAAATTTTGTTGTTAATTACATCATGTAATATAGTGTATAATATGAGAGCGTGATAAGCTTCAAGTTTATATTTAAAAAATTCGACAAAAAGCTTTTCTTAATTGTTAGTGTATAATAACAATAGTTTATAAGTGTGGTGTTAATTGTTAGTCTTTTCTATCGTGTATATCACATGTTTAACATTTCAATATTTTGCATTATTCTTTTGTGTTATTTCAACTTGTTAAATTTCAAAATTAAAGGCAAAAATTTTATTTGCTAGCCTTTCATTAATTACTTTACATACTAAAATTAACAGATTATTGAGTTTTTTTACTGTAAATATTTATTAATAAATATGTTGTTATAAACATGCTGTATAATAAGTTATATAAAGAAAAAAAAAATCATAAAAGATCAAGACAGACTTGCAACAAAAAAGTGGAAAATATTATTTGCATATTCTTTGCTTGTGATTACCAACTTTGCTGCTTTTATTCAAACTGAGTGAAGTCATGCAACGTATTTTACTGCGTGCGATTCCTGGAGAAAGAAGTTGTAAAGCGTCCATGAATATACGCCGGCTAATGCAACGATTATAGTTTTTGTTTCAAGATCCAGACCATTCACGGCGATAATAATTATTTATGCATATTGAAGCCGCTTTACTAACCCCTAATTTGAACTAACTGAAGATAATATTGAACATAAAATTGTGAAATACTTAACTGCAGAGAACATCTGTAGCACTTGTTATTATATACCATAACGATAGGGTTAAAGTAACATAAAAAAGTGTACTTATGTTTTTGTTTTTTTTTTTCGTTTTCTTCATTGCTCTCAATTATTCAGTACTTAAAGTTTTGCATATGAAATTATTGGTACTGATGTTGCTTCCAGCACTATTGATTATGTACCCATATGCATTTATTACACACAAAAAGAAAGAACGAAAAAAAAAAAAATCTTTAATTTGTTTATAATATTTCTTCAACAAATTTTATATAGAATTCTTACATGCAGTTTATATATTTCTAAATATTTGTGTTATTTGTGTTAGTCATTCGCGGATAGATGTGCAGTTAAAAGTGCATATATTTGTCATAACAATAAGATTCAAAGAATGCCTAATTATCTTCTTTGAACTTTTAATTAAACAATGTTTGTTTTGGTCGGGGGGTATATGAGATTTTTTTTAAAGCTTTTTTCGCATTGGAATAAAAAATTCCAAAAAGAATTTAATTTAAGAAATTAATCACAAGAGAAAGGCATTGAATAGTTAAAAACTCACATTGTATTATATTTTTTTATTTTGTTTTCTAGGTGTAAGGTTTTATGTGTAAAAAAAAACAAACAGACTTATTAAGTGTTTCAAAATGTTGCACATGCAATTCTATGCTGTACAACATTGCATACTAAATTTTCTTTAAATCATATTACATATTATTATATTTTTAAACTTGATTCATCAATAAATATTATTTTATAAAAAAATTTCAACACTCAATAAAATTGCCATTACAATATTTCTTTATAATGTTGTTAAATGCAACAATATTCTCCACGTAGTCTTGTCGTAAGTCAAGTACAGAAAAAGTTATCGCTCATGTTAATATCGTATAAGTCCTGAAGTGCATGCACTTTATGAGGTTTGTTGCTGATTTTACAAGCTTTAATGTTCGTTTTGTGCTGTTTATTTATACCTTAAAGGTTTTGTTCAACCGTTAAAGAACATGCAAAACATTTCTCTCATAGTCACCATATAGCTAGGGTATAACACAACTAAAGTCTTATAAACATTGTTGGCACATGAAATAAAAATGTAGAATGGTTTTTATGCATGCTAACACGATCCCGTCCATGTTTTCTCGGCAATCTTACACGTATCTGACCTTACACTACAGACCATAGTTCACGCGTACGTAGCCCTTGATTTTTTACTGATAACAATGAACTTTTTTTTTATTTTAAACGCACCGTAATTTTATTTTTCATTACAAAATATTGCATTTAATAAATGTTTCATGTTTATATATCTGTTGACAGTCAAATAAGAATCAAGAATTGGAATTCATAAACCGATTGCGCATTTTCGAACAGACCTTATGTGTATGTGCCTGCATTATTTTTGTGCTCGTGATTTAATTGTAATTATAATTTATAAGTAGCAATGTTTTTAACATTAATCATAAAGTACAAAACTATACACTCACTCAAGAATATAAAGAATATTTAACGCATTTCAGTTATTGAGTTTATAATTCAATTGAAAGAGATATACTGTATATAATAATTAAATATAATTTTATGAGACAAAAATTAACTCTTAATAGAGGACAATGAAAAAAAAAGAATAATTAAATGATTCCAAATTGAAGCCAAATACGATACGTTGTTTCGAGCAAAGAGAAGACACCATGCACAAAACCCCTTTTTTTCCTTGTTGTTTAAACTCACCTTACCTTTTATACAGAAGGGAATTTTCAGCAATTTTAGCAAAGCAATTCAACATTTAGTGGTAAGTATTGATATCAACTTAATTACGTAACGTCATACTAAAATTTCTAGGCAACACAAAACGATGAAGATGCACATTACCCACCTTTATGCACCTACTTTATATATTTGCTAGCAGCCTAGCAGGTGTTGCATTTAATGTAGTACCATCTACATACATTTATATAAGAGATAATTATTTAAACTTATGCACATTCCAATACAGCAATTTCATTATAAGTGTTGTAAAATTTCTTATCATTTAATCTTTGAATATCTAGATTAAATTAAAATATTGATAAATTTACTTTCTTTACATTAATTTAAAATAATTAATAGCATGAGATAATAAAGTAAGTATAAGTTACATGTACAATTTTTTGTATTTGGTAAAATTTAAATACAATTTTTCACTATATTTCAGAATGCTGATGTGGTGGGCGTTCTCTTTACTACACGATTTGCATCCGTATTTTAAAGATTTTATCAATAACACTTTTTCATTCAGTCATTTAAGTTTCGCAGAAATACACGCCTTTTTACACTGAACTGGTTGCATGGTTGCATAATTTACGTGTTTAATATTCTAGCTGACATTATGTTTATATTATACAATTTCAGCCCAACATGAAACTTAAAGGAGATAAAAATGAGCATTATTTAGGGAATAGATCCTGGAAAAGGAATTGATTTGAACTAATAGACGACTTGCAAAACCCCATTTTTAGTAAAAAGGAAACAAACAAAAGTGACCCCACAGGGCCCACAGTTCATTGTTGTTTTGATTATGTGTATAAGTTTTGCTTATACATTGGACCATATGGGAAATTGACGATTTTCACACATAGATTTCAATATGTTACAAACCTACGATTCTAAATATGAAAATATCACCAGAATCTGCAGTTTTTGACCATTTATAATGCTGAAATGCGTATCAAAAGAAGTTTTCTTTACTTTAATATGGTAAATTTTATGTGATACCAAATCAGCCAATTGCATGGGGGAAGATACGTAACTAGGCAAACTCCAGTTTGTTGATTTTAGCTGTTGCAATAATCAACAATCTGGAGCTTCCTTGGTTACGTATCTTCCCCCATGCAGCAATTGACTGATTTGGTATAATATGAAATTTATCATATTAAAGTAAAGAAAACTTCTTCTGATACGCATTTCAGCAGTATAAATGGCCAAAAACTGCAGATTCTGTTGATATTTTTATATTTAGAATCATAGGTTTGTAACATATTGAAATCTCTGTGTGAAAATCGTCAATTTCCCATAAGGTACAATGTATAAGCAAAATTTATACACACAAAAAAAACAACAATGAACTGTGGGCCCTGTGGGGTCACTTTTGTTTGTTTACTTTTTGCTAAAAATGGGGTTTTGCAAGTCATCTATTGATGTATTGACTTCGGGTCTATAGACCAATCAATCATTGCTTGTAAACTGAAATTAAAAGGAATGAAGGATTCAATCATGTGACATGATGATTAAAATTATCGTCATTAAGTTTCATTAAATTAATGTAACTTGTTGGGATATACTGTAAAAAATCCGTGGTGTAATATTTTGCAATCCTAAAAATATCCACTAACTCTCAGAATTTTAGAGCCTCCTCGGCACGACTTGTTGCCTCGACTCCAGCACCTTGATGCTGCGACCGTGACGTCGAGGTGTGAAGGTCGCCGCGGCTTCCTCGTCAGCAGGTCGGGCTGTGGTGACCGCGGAGACCGCAGACACCACCCGGTCCTCCGCGCGACCAAACGTGTCCTCGATGTTAGGGTATCATGACACTGCAAAAAAAATTGACATTCACAACATTCGCAATACGGTTTCTGGTTTGTCTTATAATACTTTGTAAGCAAGAAAATTTGACAAACATCCTCAGAATTGATATATAATATGTATATAATATATATTTCCATATAGGGAAATTATAATAAATAATAATAATTATAACTATATAGAAGTGTTTTATATTTTATGCAACAATTGATTTAAAATAATATTATATAATATAATATATTAGAGGGAAAAAACAGCTTCTATTGGTTAATTACAAAAACTTGCATATATATTTTTAATAGTGCTTATAATTATTGTTTACAACTTTCAAAGTTTTCAACAAGGAAAATATATTCTTTTGGAATTGGCACTAAAATAATGTGAACTATAAAATTGTATATATTTTTTCTATTTAATGTAAAAACATTAAAAGAGAACTAGAATTTAAAATATTGTGTTATATAAAAATTTATTAGAATATTTAGAATCGCATAAATAAGAAAGTGGAGCTGTCAGAAAAAGATAAGTCCTGCCACTATTGGAAAGAGAGAGAGAGAGACGGCGGTTTTGCGGTTCCTCACAATGACATCTAGGAAGAGGTGGTTAATCCGTATAAGGAGCTCTCTATCTTGCGCCCACGTCATGTTTCGGCCATTGAAAATGACTTGACAAGGAGGAGAAGCTAAGCTGCAGCAATCACATCACAGATGAAATGGACCTTCACACTCGGGCAGCTCCTTCAGTGGATTAGCATCAATTATTTAGAGCAGCTACAACCACACTTACTGCTGCTGGGCGCTCTCACAGCTGATGTTAAATAAAAATTGACCTTTATCAAATGACAGCAGCTTTATAAAAAATGTATATATTGAAGCAGCTAACACAGCTACTTATGATGGGAGTTATATTTTATCATATGAATATTTGAATGAATAAAAATATAAGACAGTACAAAAATACGAATTGCTTTCTTGAAGCATTGAAGCTGTCTTAAAATTATATTTCATCTATATTGTAAATCTAAATTTATATTTAATAAATAAAGTTGATCATATTTTATTACATTAAAAAAAAAAAGGTGGCACCAGTGAATTAAAATTTCATGTTTAATAATATATTTTTGAATTGACATGATCTTGATTTGAGTTTTAAAAAGTTTTAAATTAAGAAGATGAATAAGAAGTAAAAGGTAATTATGTGTATGTCAGAATTTATGAATAAATTGATATTATTACATATCAATGTATTTGACGTAAGCAAAACTAACAGCTATTGTGTAAATAATAATTGGTTTTATTTTAATTATTTTCTAACGATATGAGTTTCTATATATTTAAATATTTACAATTTCAAATCATGACAGCATAAAACATCACACTTATATGTCATCAGAGTCTATATAAGAAATAACAAAAGAAGGTAGCCATGACCACAATTTGCTGTAACAATAACAATAACTACACTGTACACGTGTACCAATACTCCCTTTATTACAATCAGATAGAAAAGAAAATATAAACCTCTTTTCTTTTTTCCAGCACTGGTAAGAGTTTTTTATTGATGTTAAAATAATTTTTTAAACATAAAAGTTTTCCTCTAAATTTCAATTGAACTGCATCACATCTCGTATTGGCTTATGGATGGATTAGACTCAGATTAGAGTTATGGAGAGATCTATAAACAAATGGGATAATTTAATCATTAAGGATCAAGATAACAGAGATGTAAACTATCTTGCTTATTCGTATCAGTATATAATTATACTGTATGATGGATATAATCAGGTAAGCAATGAGTAAATTCCTTGCAAAATATTATTTTTGAAAATAATTAAATTTTGTCTACCGTCTAGATTTCCTTCGTGCAAATGTCACTGGCTGCACCTGTCTCCGGGGTAAATTGGAGCTCAGTGACTAAGATTGTGATTGTCGGCGTCTTACGTCTCAAACCTCGTGGGAGTGGGTTCTCCTGAAGCCAGCGATGTCTCACGAGATAGCGGAAGAACATTGTTCTATCAGCGCACGTCTGCAATTCACCTGCCTGCGTTATAACTACTTGAACATAAGAAAGCATTTAAGTGAAATTCTGCAGCAGCGGCAGGTGATATAACATTAATTTTGGTGTATTGAATTTAATAATTAAAACTTTCTCCATATATTCATAAATAACATTATGATATTGACGTTATGGAATAATTGAAATTGATACTGCACTAATTTTTAATATAAGTAAATGAGAATCAAATTATGATTCAAAATTTGATGTACAAAATTCTGAAAAGTGCCTTTTAGCTATTCAACCACATTAAATGTTGTATTAAATTTTATTCCATATAAAAAAGACCACCTGGCTTATGTGATATTTATCTTATTATTTTCTATTGTTCTCAAAAAGACACTGCTTTCCTTGTTTCTCATTATCAGATTTTCTCTGAGCGATATGAAACAATTTTGGCACCTGCCAATAAGGCGTTACTTGAATATGCTGCAGTGTATTACATCACTCGTGCCCTTGGAAATGTGATTAACACAGCAGCTATATGAATATTAGCTAGTAGGAGTTTATAGAATTAAATATGTATACAACTCAGGACAGCACGAACGCTGCTCATAATAGACAATAATGGTTGCATTTTTTCATTTCATAATTAGAAAATATACATAAAATTATGCTTTTCTAAATTTTTTTCAGATTTTTTGGAGTGCGGGAACTAATTTTTAAAAAATATTTAAAATATCTGAATTAGGGTAATACATCTGATGGGACAACCGTGACGTCATCAATAGCCAATCACAGCAACCGTGATGTCATCAATAACCAATCACAGCACGACAAATGACGTCACGGTTGTCCCATCAGGTGTACCACCCTAATTCAGAGATTTAAAATATTTTTTTAAAATTAGTTCCCGCACTCCAAAAAATCTGAAAAATTCAGAAAACCATAATTTTAGGTATATTTTCTAATTATGAAATAAAAAAAATGCAACCATTATTGTCTATTATGTTTGTTGGCATTGCCATTCACACTTTAGAGGTGTTCAACTTTTTGTTGTAAAAATCTCTCAAGTTTTACAGTAAAAACTCTTCTAATGTTCCCCCCAAAATTAAATCTGTTTATTTATAATAAATATTTATTATTATATATTTCTTATTTGTCTTTTAATTAGTGCTAAAACTCCATCCAATTAGGCAACAGAAATTTTCAACAAAACTCATATATATGACAAATCAATGCTGTTACGTTTGAAGACGAATTTATTTTACATTATTAATATATTTTTCAGTACACAATAATATATAAATGCATCTTTCTTTTAAAAAATATTATATCATGTATAGAAATTTAAAAAAAAATATTAAAATAATTACATTTTGGGATAACAGCCACTTTCAGTGTTAAGGTGCCTCTATTCGGCGCTTTTTGCATGTTATCCCCACCCTGAAACATTTTAATGTGTATAGATAACAATGCATGTGTGTATCTTTTTGTATTGGGTGAAATAATAAATAAATAAAATAAATAAAAATTATGTCATTTCCATGTTGCCACTCTTGCCTTATTCTATTTTTGTTTTACGTATGTCAACAAAGTCTCTGTATTGATTTATTCATTGAAGCAATTATAAAATATAAATTACAAATTTTAAAGATATTATCTGAAGGAAATAAAACTCATTAAAAAAATTATGCTACACCTTTTTCTGACAAACATAAAGTAAATTTATAATATAATTTATTAAGAGTACATGAAAATCTCACATCAAGAAGGGTCGATGAAAATTGCTTTATGGCTTTAGTTTTAAAAGGAACCTGAAAACTCCCTAGGAGCGCATGTCCGGAAGATCCAAACTGCTATAAAACATGTCAGAAGGTTCGGTACAAAGGAGACTTCTCAGCGTGGTTCTCCGTTCTCCATCAGGGCCCTCCGAGCCGGTTCGGGAGTGTGGCGCCATTAGCGGGTCCCCTGGCGTGCTGGGCCGCGGGGGCCGGGCCTCATTACGCCAAGAGCTGGGTCGGTGGCGGGGAGCAGCGGGAGGGAGGTGTAGCGGGACCACAGCAAGCAGATCGCCTGCATCGTAAATCCGCCTGTATACATCACCACTGGGCATTGTAAGAACCAAGGAAGCTATATATCTTACAAAGGTACAATAGAGAGGTGAGAGAATGACTATTTATAAATCAAGATAAGAAATATAATTTGTCTGATGATTTTTTTTTTAATAATTAATAGAAGAGATTTTGGAGGCTATGAAATCAACATTTCTTATTCGTAAGTTCAATTATTTTACAGGACTACGCTATTTACATAAAATAAATTATAAATAATTATTATCTAAATATTAATTTACCGGTAAGCTCTAATTATAATATATATATATATATATTATATATATATGCATTGCACTACTACAACACAAATATATAATTACTATATTATATGTAACACATGCCTCCAAATTAAAGTTGTAATAAAAAAACTTTTTAGATGGGACTTTCAATCTTATTAAATAAGATAAGGCAGACTTTGTAAAATCAAATTTCTATCAATTTTTTATTCTAATTGACTCTAATACTGAGACAACGATTAATTGATGTGTGAAATTTATGCATTATATGAATTACGTAGATTTTCCATCTATGGCATTTCGTAATTTCTGTTACCTATTGCCTCAACCATATTATTATAAGCTTCTAAATTTAATTCAACCTTGGAATTCAAACCGTCTTGGTGTAACCACGTGACACAAACAGAGGCGCTCTTGTTCCCAATCCCCTCAAATACTTACATTCAATATTAAATACCTGAAACACTCCGTAAGGTTCATTTTGCTACCTCTCAATATGGTGAAATGACCATGATGTTACGATAAATCCACAGTAGCTCCCCTGGAGTGGCTACATGTTCCTCTGGCTTCGATCACAGCAAGCCCCATGAACAACGGCTTCTTGAATCTGTACTGCCCTTCTGTAATGTGTAATAGCTGACTCATAGAAAGGTGATGGTATTAAATAGAAGCCTTTGTTCAATGTTATATAAAAAAAATTGCTTCAACAATTAATTGCAATGCTTGTAAAAAGAATTTAAAATATAAAATTGCACAATATTTAGTAGACCATCAGTCTCAAAACTGCTTCATTATCTTCTTCTGATGATTTTTTTTTATCCATTTTTGGTCTATATTTTATATACTTATTTAAATTTAGTTATGAAAAGTTAAATGAAAAAATTAATTTTATTTTAATATTTTTCAGAACTTCGAAACAAAACCACAAGTATGTTTAAGTACAATTAATTAGTGAAATCATTAAAAGTTGACACAAATTTCAATGCATATAAATAAATTTTATTATTTTAGAATATCGGACGCCAGTAAAACAATATTTTTTATTATTTTGCATAAAAATCAAAACATAGAACATCAGATATTGAACTTCATGCTGCTATAAAATATTTACATCCAGAAAAATTTACATTAATTTCAAATAATGATAATAAAAAAGTGACACTATACTATCTTATTACCAAAGTCGTATACTGGTGATGAGAAAAATCTTTTACGACCAATTGACCACTCTTCAAACCTCCAAAGTGTTGTGTTTCTCCACTACTCGTTTAGTACGGAAGTAGTTTAAACAGCCGTGGCGTGATATAGTTCTGAGTCCCCAAACTTACTACTTTTTTACGAGCACATTTCAATTCTCAAATGGGTTACGTTTAAAGCCACAAAACGCTGCTTGATAAAATCTTTAAGGTGCCGGCTGCTGCTGATCTTTTGAGTTGCTTGAACTGGGAGCAAGAGAGAGAGAGAGAGAGAGAGAGAGAGAGAGAGAGAGAGAGAGAGAGAGAGAGAGAGAGACGTTGGCTGAACGATGGACCATTTAATTTTTATTTAGGTAAATTTACTTGAAAATTTTAAAACTCTATAGTTTCGCAAGAACTCACACGCTTGTTTCGTTCGTTTCTTAGAATAAATACAGTACAAATTACACTTCGATGCATGGTGCCGCGGCAATTGTGAGGGCGAATGACAAGATGCTGCAAATCGGACTATCAGAAATAGCCGTGGAGTAGCTAAATAACTACATGCAGTGTTATAAGAATAGCCGTTAGTTATATTTTGGCTACCGTTGCAATTTCTGTTAGTCGGTTTTGCAGTATCACGTCATTTGCTGATGATCAAAATTTATTTACCTGCAATGCATATCATAAAAAATACTTTATATTATTTATATAATATAAAATTGGTAAAAAAAAATCAGGCTAGAATTGAATGATACTATATAAGGATTTTTTTAATACATCTTTTGATCGTAAAATAATTATAAAAAAAAATTAAATTTTATAGGGAAACCTATCTATAACACAGGTACCGTAAAATTAATTTACGGTAAAGACCTAAGAAAGTAAGACTGGCGGATGTAAATGAGATTTGCGTATCAGACGCCACGAGGACGGGCGGTCTGGTCCAATTGCCAACACAACAGGGGGTCCCAGACCAACACATCCCAAACAAAGCCAGACGCACCTCACAAATTCTAAAAGACAGCAGCGTGCAAGTGGGATAACAAACGGAAAAATATATTAGTTTTTAGAATTTACAATGTATGAAACATAAAAATTGTGCTACTCTAATTTAAATAAATATTTTTTTATTAAAATATAATCAGTATATATTGTGACTGACATTTTAAAATGTCAGATCAATATTATTATACTAATACTAATTTAAATATTTTTCTGGTACCGTGGGATACCTTTACCCATGCAGTTAAATATACTGATATATTGATTGCATATTTAATGAGGTAGACGACGATATACAGGAAGATCTGTGAGTAGTCACTTTTGTATATATACTGTTGTATGTGTGTGTTTATATATTGGAGCAGTCAAGCAAGCCGGCAGTATAGGAGCTGTCAGTACATAACGAGGTGTGGCCAAACCTTCTTCCATTTGCTGCTGCATATCTCTTCATTTATCTCCCTGTGCTCCTGAGGTAGCTCACTCACACCCGCTCGACGTCGCCGCCGGTACCGGAGGAGTCTCACAGGGCCGCCACTCTTGCACATATAAATGGCCCACTTAGACAACTTGGTGGTCCATGGACGACGGATGCTGGGCTCGCCCTCCGGGGGTGGTAGATTGATTCCATCCTTTCACGTGATTGCTCTTGTAATATTAAACGAAATGGAATAAATAATTAGTAAATTGTATAATTATAATATTATAATGTTATATAAAGATGTATTCTATTTTGTATATTCATGATTTTTTTTTACAAAAAGTATAATATTCAACTTCACATGTATTTTATGATATTAATTTTTTTTAATTAATTTGATTGCAATTTTACTTACATCAAATTAGACTTTATGCTTATATGCATGATATACAATCAACAATAAATAACTATATTTTATTCTTTTTTTTCCCACCGATTACATCAAAATCTCAATGTTATGAGACAAAATTATAAACCTTTTCATAAATTAATGCATAATCGATTCAGGAATCAAAAATGAGATGAGAACATAAGGAAATTATGATATTTTATTTTATTGTGTATATTTATTACCAGGCTTATTGACTTTCTTAATTAAGCTTTGCACAATAATTTTTTAAATGAAATGTCATGCTTTTTTATAAAAATATGTTTATATTTATTAAATATTAACAAAATTTCACTATATTAAAAACCTAGCATAATATGTATTATATAATACGTATGCCTTAAAAAAATTAAAGTTAAACACAGGTTTGAGACATAAGCTCTCTTCATTTTCATGTCATGTTAAGTACACAAATAAAGACAATTTACAGCTCATTCTAAGATTTATTAAAATAAAAATGAAGAACACAAAACTCAATAAAAATGCATCGAAGTACCTTGTTACATTCTTACATAATTCATGTATAACGTAAAATATGAGAGTCCTGGTTATATTATGTGGACAACCTAAAAGGTCGTAAAGTAAAAATTAAAGCAGAAAATAAATTGTGACCGTAAGTATTATTTTTGTTGTCCCATGTTGTCATAAGATAAACTGTATTTTTGGTCATATAAAAAGTCAAAAAAATAAAAATAATATAAAATGTAAAAAGAAAATATATGATATATTATTTGACAGGTTACTTGTTAACAAGTAGTAATAATTCATATTAATATGCAAGCTTATGGCGTGGGAAATATAAGGTACATTGCAAGTTAAGTGCATCTATGCAGGCGATGCAACGATGTGATATATCACATCATATATACATGTCATGCTATGTGGTGGTGGTGGTGGTACAGTACATGAAGCATAGTTATACGTACTATACATATACTAAGGCCACAAGTACAATATACTTCGTGGCAAGTCATGAATCAATGAGCCTTTTATTGTTATTGCAGCTTTGTAGTACTTTGCATTGTGTTTAGTCATAACACGTCACTAAATTGATTTTCGTTTACACTTTATTTATATTATATTAGTTATTGTGTTGTTTTCTATAAAACAATCTAGAAGTCTTATAATAAGTTAGAATAAATTTTTCATCTACATAACTATTTTTTTTTTCGCATTATCAATTATAGTTAGGTTCAATCAAGGACAGTTTACAATTGTAGAGGCTCAATGGTATATTTTTAATTACCATTATTTGCAATTTAATAGTTTAAATTTTAGTTATTATTTTAAAGCTGTTCAATTAATACAATGTATAACGAAATCACAAAAAAATCTGCAGGTGAAGAAAAAGTTAGCAGAACCTAATTTATTGCTATGCAACCAGCACACAGATTAAAGCCTTGGGCAGTTCTTCTTCTATCAAATATCGTATGTATAATATATACTATCTTACGTTGGCAATATCTTTTGGTATTCTTGATACTTTTTATATAATGAGTCTTATAAGCAAGAAGCCAGGTGAATTTAGCAGTATAACAAGTTAATTGTTAATCTCTTGGACTAATTGCATACCTTCCTTGAACCATCCAATCCATATAAAGTAGAGCAATAGAGAAAGAAATAAAAAATAAAGAGTTAAAAATGTCATAAAATGTATATGATATATATATTTTTAGTATTAAAAAAATTTAAGATCATAAAATTTGTTACATATAGTAATCATGTGTCATAAAATCTTACAAAAACATGAACTTATATTTTTATTAGCTATTTGTCTATTTCCAACGCAATATATTTTTTTATTCTTCAAATGACTTAAAAAAGAAGATGTATTATAAGAGGTCAATATTATCTCTCATTTTAGCAACTCGTTTTTTTTTTTTTATATATATATATATATATACTATATCTATTTCTTTTTTTATATGATTTTGCTGCATAATAAGTCAAAGATCTTTATTGAACTCAATAAAACCTCTTTTATATTATATTTTTATAATTCTTGAAAATGTATCAAATCGTAAATAAAACTTTTATTATTTCTATTATGAAACTACAAAAAGAATGAAAATTATTAATAGTTTTTTAATAAAAAATTCATGTCAGTTAAACCCACGCCAGTGTGAAAATATATCTTTATACTCTAAATTTGATCTATTGCTATACATCATGTGCTATCTATATAAAAATTATATGATAACATATAAATATATAACATGCAGAATATTTATATAGAATCTAAACTAGAAGATGCTCGACTTAAGGTGAATATTTCCATACAATTCCAAAATAAGCTATGATGATTTACACCAATAATAAACAACGTTCTTATAGCTAATGGGGAGAAATCAAGCCACTAAAGTGCATGTCCGTTCTCCAATCGCATCAGACCCTGAGGATTCTCAACAGTCGTGTGTCCTGGGAGCGGTCGGTCATCTTGGGAGGATGCTTTCACCTTGACACGAGAGAAGATACGCGTGTGCTCAAACCTGTCGTCTAACCAAGCCATTTAATTTGGACGCTTTTTGTTAACATTTTTTTTGTCTACATTTACTCAGAATTTTCACCTTGCGTGCCCACTTCAGACCTAATTAAATTAGAATTTTATTGAAAAACAATTGCTATATAGTTGTAAGGAATTTAGTGTTGTTATTTTTATTTAAATAAAAGAGAAAATTGAATGGTTAAATTTAGTTTTGCTGTCTTAATGTTATAGTTTGCTGCACGAATATTTATTTAAAATGTTTTTTGTTTAATTAACCAACCTATAAATATTAGTATGCCTATAATTAATAATTTCTTCAATTAACTGATTATTTTTCTATTATTTCTGTTTTTTAAATCATTATGTATTTTCTTGATGATATTAAGGAACATCCTATTATAAATAAAATGTTTAATAAATAAGGAACAACAATACGAGTATGCAGTCAAGCCGGCTATTCAAATTCCCATCAAATAATAAACCACAGAGAAAGAAAGTAAATAAAATGATTTTAATCGCATTGCATATCTAAAACCTGTTTAAACTTTTATTAAATCTAATAAAATTATTACTTAAAAAATTGAATTAAACAACATTAAAAACTACTATCTTGTTACCAAGCGATTAAATTGCACAGTTAACTGGTGCACTAATGTGGCGTTAATATGCAGCTTATGTCAGTAATATGACACCCCAAGTGCAGCATGCACAATGAGAACTGCATGCTGGAATGTGGCTTCTCTCTCTCTCTCTCTCTCTCTCTCTCTCTCTCTCTCTCTCTCTCTCTCTCTCTCTCTCTCTCTCTCTCTCTCTCTCTCTCTCTCTCTCTCTCTCTCTCTCTCTCTCTCTCTCTCTCTCTCTCTCTCTCTCTCGTCTTGGTTTATCGTCAGTCACATGCGAAGATTATAATTATTATTCTTGGAGGTCAAGCTTTAAGGCCCCAAGCATTTCAGTCATTGTAATTTAAAACTAAAGGAACTTTGAAACTCACAGAGAGATAAGAACAACAACATATATAGCAAATAAAAAAATACAAAAAAATAGTATATTTGTTTACACAGGAGCTCAAATTTTTCATAGTAATTTTTTTCCGAGCCATCACGTTTGCTGCTGCTGTTGAAAAAGTGAATATTTTGAAGTATTAAATTTATATTTTACGTAAGAATTAATGCAAGTAATTAATAAAAATATTCCAAGTTGTTTCGAAACATTATTGTCTTCAATAGGAAGAAATTAAACAAAAATAAGTTGTTATACTGATAGACTACTGATTGATATTTGAGGTTAGTTAATAATTATACTTTAAAAAAAAAAAATTGACGCAGTAATAGTAAAACTAGAAGCTGAGATTCTTGAGAAAAACGATAAAACGATGACGTGTGTTTTTGATTTGTGAGACCTTGATGTTCGGGCTGGCTGCTAGACACAAATTACAGCCTGCTGCTACCGATAGAAATGTGCTTCTGATAATTGCTCAGCACCAAACAAAATAAGAAAGAAAGTATTTTTTTTTTTTTAAATTATCAGACCATTATTTTGTGTTTGTACCAGTTGATAATCGCATACATAATTATAGGCAAATTTTATCTTCAAAATGTTCTAAGTTATCTTTTGGAAACATAGTATTCAACCAATGAACTATAATTAAAAATTGTTTTTTATGCTATATGAAAACATTACCAAAATACAATATATTATATTAACCATAAACAGAAAAAAAAATAATAATAGTTTTACCTTTTTTAAAAATAAACTTTGTTGTAATTAATTACAAAAGATGCCAAAATTAAGAGTAATGACAGAGTTTATAACAAAAGTATTCATTATATACAAGCAAGTTGATGTATCTCACCATGCATCATACGTAAGTTATAAAAATAATAACTCTACAATTATTTCCCTATGTTAAATTATTACTTTCAGTATAATATAATTATATTTTTGGACCTCAATTTATATCATGATGTTCATACCTACATTCTGTACAGTAGATGAAAAATTTATTTGCTACAATTCAATAAATAAATACAACATAACATGTATTTTTAATTCTAGGCCAACTATGAAAAGTAATGTAATTTTTAATGGGAATTTGTATTTATAAATAATTTACATAGGTACATATCAATTATAAAGACCTCCACTGCATGATGTACCGGCTTAGAGCAGATTTCTGCCCACTCTGAAGGGTATAATTTTTTTTGTAGAAAAACCTCCAGAAGCCTAATTATAAGGGTTTTCATTTTCTTAGTCAGGTGCAAAGTTAAAAGCAACTCAAAATGAGCAAAGAGCAAAGGGTTTTCGTTTTTCATCTGTTGGAATGCTGGCGCTCTTGAAAAGTTTATATAGCTTTATAGTGCTTGACTATAAAACACATTTTTTTTATTATTATTATTTAATGTCGTAATTGCAAAACGAAACGTGTGAGATTTTTTATATTATACTGAATGAAAAATATGAGCACAAATAAAATTGATGTTGATTTTAAGGCAAGAACATGAATCGAACAATTATAAATTTATATAAATTACATAATTCGTAATTTGTGAAATTAATTTTTCTAAATTCTATGTAATTTGATTATAAATTTGAATATGAGAGCATTTTTTTTTAATATTGTTTACAGACATACAGTTACCTGAAACGTAACAATAACCCAACTAATTAATAAAGTTAGTCCTAAATTTTCTATAATATAATGCATCATAATTCTTTATAAATGTATCGATTTTAATCCAACAAAAGTCTTCCTTAATTAATGGCGGAAAATTCAAGATTATGAATTATAATATATTAAAATAATTGATGTTATAGAGAACCTAAAATGTGAATCATATATAAATACCAGTTATATAACATCAATGTGATTAGCATGCACAAGAAATGCTCATTAATTGCACATCAAGTGATGGGAGTGGGAGGAGGCCACTAATGGACCGATGGAAGTTCCGTGTCGGACGTCACTTGACGTCGAGCAGGCCCGGTGACAAGTCGCCAGACAGTCAGTGATGGCACTTAATTTTAACTATCTCGTTTGTAATTTCAATCAATATCCTTCATTTATTATTATTATAATTTATAGATCACGGGGGAAATGTTTTAGAGATATAATTTAATTTTCAGAAAATGTCAGTTATCTTTTCAACATAAGTTTGTTAATCAAGAGTACTTATTCATAATTCTAATTTGTTGTTGTCCAAGCAGTAAGCAGTCATACGCATTTTGTATGAAAATTAAGAACTTAAAGTTATTTTAATAATATAGAACCGTTTAGAGTAATTGAGCACTTTCAAAACCTAGATCATGTTATTAATTTCTTTACTTCACAAAAAGGCAACTTAGATGCACTTTTGAAATTTTTTCTACGAAATTTTAGTGCTGTAAGTAAGCAGGCCATTGTGAGGCATTATATGTATCCATTGAGCTCTATACAAGGCTAGAGGGCTAATCAGCTGTTTTAGGCGCGCACGGCGTCTGGGAGGAAAGTGGGTGGTGGTCGGTGCTATCGAATGCCTGGTTGACCAACCTAAGAAAGTTTCCTTATAAAATAAATATTAAAAGTTACACTGCAGTTGGCAATTCTGAGGAGAATACGTTGGAATGTGTGACGAAAGCGCAATCTCCCACCCACTTCCTCCCGCCGGACCGTGCGCACAGTTTAACATTGAGAAGTATAGGGCATTATCCCTCTAGCCTTGTATAGAGCTCAATGTATGTATCTTGCCATGTACTGTTGCCAATAATGACAGGAGCAGCCCTCGTCATCGCTCTGCAGCCTCCAAACCTGCAGCTGTTCATCTGAATAGCGGGCGCCAGCTTCGACTTAATTTAGGGGAATAACAAAAGTTGAGACCCCATTGGGACAAAATCTACGTGTCCAATGACGTCACAGACTCAATTTCTCAATTTGTCCAATTCCATACACATTTATGCATACAGTATAATATATTAATATCAAGTAAAAATAAAGCGTTATGCATGGGTAAGACACGTCAAATGGCAAAATACACAAACATCACTGTAAAAAGTTCTCAACAGAGTAATAACAGTTATTGAGCACAGAAACTTTTTAACCAATTTCCTGAAATCTGTATACTTTTGTACATTAATTAATAATACTGGTAATTTATTATACAGTTGGATACATTTATGCAAAGAACCATTACTGACCAGATGACTGACAGCATACCCCAAATGTCTTCGAACCTTGCAGAGCATTCGTTAGTAGTGCGGCGTATACTGGCTTCTTTTTGTTTGTCATCCATAACTAATTAAATTTTCTCTCGTCATGATTGGTGTGTCATACGCGTATGCAAATTAGAACATCGATAATTGTGTTGTTTCAAAAGGTTAGCAGTGTTAGCAATGGATGGTTGATCGTTTAAAGCAAGTAATATTTATCAAAATGTGAAAGTTATTAAAGATTTTCACAATAGTCTAAATAAATTTCAGCCTCGGTTGAAACAGTGGAGGGAAATAAAAGCAGTTGTTCTACATTATAAATTTTGAATGCTCATTGTATATATTTTTATCAAATGTAAGATAGTAAATTATAAAATATGGTAAGATAAATCACGAATGGATTTAATTCACTTTTAATTCTGGCATGTACCTACGAAGCTGTTGCCGTGACGAGGGGGGCGTGGCGTGGTAATTATGCGGGCCGGTACGCGAGATTTATGTGCAGGCAGCAACGCGGTGGGCAGGCGAGGTAATTGTCTTAGATAATCGCGGCGTGAAGTAGCACCGAGATAGCCGGGCCAACGCCGGGTCACGGCTCTTCTCTCCATATATTGCTGGTTGGTGCTATTGGTGGTGGTACCATAGAAAAATACACTGTATTAATCCAATGCATTTCTCTATGGTGGAATATGCCCAAGTTAAAGCAATATTTACCAGAAACTTCTTGTGACTTTTTGTACACTCGTCGCCTTGGAAAATTTCTCACTTGCAGCCTAGTTAATCACCATGCTCTGTGTTATTCTTACAATGGGGCATGGTGATTAACAAGGCTGTAAAGGGGAATTTTCCGAATCAACGACTGTACATTGCGGTAATCGGTAATTCTGTGAGCTGGATGGCTCTTTCATAAAATCACTTGTATACAAATTTACAAATTCTATAAATAGTGTTTAACATCAAGCAAAAATTAATGGTTGTACATATTATAGCACTGTTGCTTTGTATTTAATGGAGCTATCAGAAAAATTAAACTATTATTGTATAATCATATGAGAAACTATTTAAAAAAAATCTTTCATCACACCAATGTTATTGTAAAATATGTTTAAAGAGATAAAAATGTAAAATAGGGATACAAAAAGAAAACATCAAGTTATATAAAAAAAATAGACAAACACAAAAGACTTATATATATTCTAGAAATTTTCAGTGTCAGGTTTTGCAAAAATTTGACATTAAAAATTCCTAAACCATAAAAAAAAAACAATGCTGTAAGTTTTGTGTTAATAATACCTATAAAATGTTATTAATTATACGTATTTCTGAATTCGTGCATTAAGAAATCCACAAAAATTCGTTGGCACTAAATAATGTACAATTTATTCAAGACTACAATTTTGCATGCTTACGAATAAGTAACCCATCAGCCAATTATTATTAGAATCACTCTGCGAGAACAATTTTATTTTAAATACATTTGTAAAAAATGTATATTGCAAACCTGCATGTATAAAAAATCCCAAATAGTTTTCCGTATAGTAAAGGAAATGCTGCATCAATATCCAACTTGTCGGACGACTGCTGAGAAAATTGTCTTTCTTCAAGGACTTATTATACGTCCTTGGGTTTGTCCTTGACAAGCCACCAGCAAAGAGGTTGTAAATTAAAAAGGCTTGTTTCTTTTTGTACGATACCAGAGTTCACGATGGATTTTTTTTCATGCAACTCATTAACAAATTTTAATTACAATTCAACATCCATACATCATCGCCTCATAATATAACTATAAAAAAATCCTATAGATGGGAGTTTGACCATCTAATTCCTATATCATCTTATCTAATAAGGTTGACAATCCTTTCTAACTTTTTTGGGAAATTACTTAACTTCCAAAGCAATGATATTAATATAGAAATAAATTAAAAACAATAAATAAAATAAATTAATATACAAAATTTGTATACACTCTTGCCTCTGATTTTTACCGACTAAGATCCCCCACATCTTGATAAGAAATTAACTTTAATCGTTTTTCTGTACACCAAAAATCCAGCAACTCATTTACAAGGCTGAGCTGTATATTTTTTTTTATAATGATAAATGCTGACTATAAAAAATCCTTTTTTTTTAATGTTTAACAAGTCTTGTATAAATGCTATAATTATACCAATCTCGCCCTTACTTTCAAGTTTCGGTATTATTAACGAAAGATGTGTTCTATTCGTTTATCCTAAAATGTTTTAATTGGAGAAGGCCAACAAATAAATGACTAGCTATCATCTTTTTTAGATACCACATTTATACAAAACTGATCCTGTATATAGTCAGGTAAAAACTTTTTATAAAATTTATAAAACACAATTTTATATTTAAGAATGGGATGAGATTTGAATGGAAAAACTTTGAAGTTAAAAAAAAAATAAAAAAATAATGATACTTGAAAAAAAATTCACGTTTGGTTTATTAAATAAACCCTGCGTATAAAGTTTAAAATATAAATTACATAATTACCCACATTATTTTTATTTTCTGTAGTATAGATGAAATTACCGGAAACTATTTGAATTTTTTATTTCGTTTTATACGAACGCACATAAATTAAAAAATGTTGAATTTTTTGGTAATTTTAGAGAGAATGATAAAAAGTTGTGGTGTTTGAAAATTGCACTGAATGTTCTAGGACGCATATTGAATGTTGACTTGCATTTAAATTTTCAGAATAATCAATTCAAAAAACAAAAATTTAAGACATTTTTAAACGCCTCCTGCATTTTTTCAATATTTCTTTGATCAAAGTAAAATTTTCTCTCTATTAATAAAACGATGGCCTATGCAACAAAATTTATAGTTTTTTTCTTTAGGGTATTTGCAATTGGTTCACTCTAATATGGGAACTTGTATAATATTATATATTTTTTGTTGAGTTTTCTATAATAGAATTATTTAAAAATGCATTGAATAAATTTGAATTCATCATCATATAGAACCATATCAAGTTATATTACATATTTTTATTGCAAGTTGTTTTTTTTCTTCTAAATATTATTCAACATTTATGGTAATTACAAGTAATTTGAATACTTGATACGTTACCATCAGTAAAAAGTGATCACTTTATTTTCAGAATTATTATCGCTGAAGTGAGGATAAGAACGCTATTAGGCTGGAGAACTGGACGACGCAGTTGGTCGACCAAATTAACAGCTACTGATATAAAAAAAAAAAATGAATACTGAAAAGATCAGGGCAAAACATTATAGTAAGGCCGCTCTAATGGCTTATGGTCCGCGCGCGATTACCCTCGTCTTAAAAGATCGGTCCATGGGAACCTTACTCCCAGCATCCAAGAGAGAGAGAGACCAATTATTTAGTGACTTCTATAGATGGAGCCAAGCAAAGCCATGATCTGACTTACTAAACGTTTTGAAGAATTATCTTTCTATATAAAACCAAATTAAACTAAATTAGACTAAAGGTATAAAATTAAAAAATATATATAATGACTCCACCCAGTTTATGTTAATAATAGGCTTATTCTCTTTCATTTTTTTTTTATTCAAAGAAAATTTTAAAGTTAATATTGCATTTATTTTTTTTTTTCTGCATTCTAAATACAAATGCGTAATTTTGTAGAAAAGGTAAGTGTGTGCTCATGCAGGTCGTTTCTCAGGTCATTCATTAAATTATGAGATTACAGTCAGGTTTTTACACCTTATAACGCTATGTACGTACGCATTAAAAATAAAGTTAAATCATGCAATTTATATAGGTATAGCAACAACGTCAAGACGGGCGAGATGCTTTAGTCTTGGCAAGCCTGAGGAAGTTATAAGATTCTCTCACGAAACTGTCGCTTTTATTAATTAAAAGGTGTGTTTAATTTATTGTTATAAAAACAATCCAGCCATGCATACATTCACAAAAATAAATTTTATCATCAGTCCTTTTATGAAATTTATATACCAAAGTCTTCTTATACTCGCAATGGTTGCAACAAACGATTTAATTATTTATAATGTCTGTTTTATGAAGACTTTTTTATTGTTAATCTTGGGGCGATGGTAGTACCTTTTTTGCCCACCAGATCACAGAACCTAATCATTGTTGCATGGCGCTAGTTGACACTATCACTACTAAATTAAAGGTCATTTCCCCATAGAAGATAACAAGTAAATCAACAACTACTGTCCCGTGTATTTCTCTTCTCCGGCAGACAGACAATACTTTGTTTACAAACAATGAGCTTTGCACCTGATGGTGAAACTGCGCTGAAAGTACCTTTGCAACGACCATTATCGATACATTTTTCACTAACAGAAAATTGTGTATCATTATCTTGTTTCATGAAACACGCACTTTGAATGTTAACATTTTGTGATCGGATTATTAAAGAAATTGCTCTCACGGGTGACGTGTTGGCAATCCGTGAGGAATGCGAGGAGCGACCCCACGCGAGTTCGATGTTGCCGGATTATCCGCTTAGAGCGTGAACAATACGTGCGACTGTCACATTAAGTTCTTAGCTGTGACACATGAAGGTGACATTAACACGAAAACTCGACTTTAACATCAACTATTTTCAGCTCTAAAAAATAATCTTAAGTATATTTTTATGTATAATTTGATTAACTATAAATATTTGAATTAAATATGTGTGCTAAAAATATGTTTGTTATGAAATTTTCCTAAAAGGATTTAAGAAATTATATCAGAGTGATAGAAGGAAAAAAAAATCCTCAAATTAATCCATTCGTCGAAATTAATAAATCGCAGACTTTAATTTCTTTGGAAAATAACTGCATGGACTTAAGGCATGCATGATTTTAACAATAATTGAATTTGATTTTTGTTTTCCGTAACCACGTCGATCTGCAGAATTATTTTACTTTTTTAATAACTTAATATTCTCATGCTAAATTTATTACGCAATATGCATACGGTACATTCAATTCAAGTAAAAATTTAGTCAAGATGAGTCAAGAGAAGCCTTCAATAATTCATAATTCTTATATATTAATATAATAATTGCTTTCATCGCATTCATTAACAATTTTAGTTTGGAAGTTATTTCATGTTGACAAACAATTTAATTTATCTCCTTAAACTGCAGCAGGTGATGCATCTCTCTCTCTCTTTCTCTCTCTCTCTCTCTCTCTCTCTCTCTCTCTCTCTCTCTCTCTCTCTCTCTCTCTCTCTCTCTCTCTCTCTCTCTCTCTCTCTTTTGATTCTCTGTCATTTTGGATATGAAATAAATCAATAGTTCAGATAGCCATCTAGTTTTGACTTTCTTGATACAAAGAAATTCATGAAGCAAGAAAAAGAATGTCACCAAAATTTTAGAATTCTTCAAATCGCTTGTTTGATATTAAATTTCATGCCCATTGTGTGCAGTTTGAACCGTAACGTTACGTCAATATCTCCGTGTTTTGATCTGGGGCTTCTCTACACAATGAGATTGCTGGGTGACGGTGATATTTGACCCGGGGCCAGCTGACAGAAAGGACATCAGCAGCAGGTGTACCAACATTTGGAGTACGTTCTTGTCTCCGGAGTCTCTCCCGACTGAGGTCTCTCAAGACCCTGCAATGCACAGGGACAAATGTAGAGGTCCTTCTTCCTTTACTGCCTGCCCTTCTCCCCCCCCCACCTTAAACGCTTTTCTTTTTGATTAGTCTGCTAGTGAAATACTCTAATATATTTTAATTTTGAAGAAAGCCTGGCAATTTGAAAATATATTTGAAATGAAGAAAAAATCAGAAAAAAAAATATTTTTTTTAAAAGGAATCTTTTGAAGTAAAGCTTGTTTGATAATTTTTTTTATGCATGACCAATAAGTTGTCAGTGTTTCCTCACAGAAATATTTGCAAAAATAAACAATATAATAATATGTATATTAAATGATCAATAAATGCTCTCAATCATCTCAATGAATGATAATAATATTGTTTACAAGCTGTGTACAATATTTTTGAGTATCCCTGATACTTGTTACCATTCTCTAAAATATTGTGTAGTATACTGTAAACACGGTATATACAGTATATACAAGTATACAGTATATACACGTATACATTATATAGAGCTATAATTTATAAAATAGAGGTTTTATTCGTTTGAAAAATATTTTAAAAATTATAACATAAAATGTAAATTTATGTAATATAAAAATTAAAAAAAAAACTATCACTTTATGATTTCAAAACAATTTGACATTGACCTTTTTGATGTATATGAAATACTTGCACGAATTTAATAACGTATAGAAAAATTACGTCCTGAATATCTTCATGCAAATATATTTTTATGAGCTATAAGCTGTAGGGCCACCGTGGCACGCAGAAGAAGAGAGCAGCAAAAAGCGCATTAGAATAAAGCTCATCTGCATATGAGTGGGCCTGGAGCGAGCGAGCGGGCGGCACAAAACCAGTAGCCCATGTCCCTACACTTGAAACTGTGACGAGCATCACGATTTATGAATCTGTGTTCTTTTCTTTTAAGCTATAACTTATGGTAGCTTGGAAGAAATTATTATCGACTTCTTTTATAAATTGTTGATAATGATATAGGTCCAAACATTATTTAAATAAATCTGATACAATATAAGCCTTGGAATCTAAATTTCCCAAAGGCTGATTTTTTTTATTAAAGATATATTATGACCAATGCCATGATCAAAGTTTAAATTAATATCTTTTATTAATATTTTTAATGATATATTTATAAATAATATATTTAAACTACATTTTTACACGCAATATGTATTTTATAGCAAAAAACTATACGACAAAACTCATGTATATATACCACAAATAATATTATAAGTGTTGTTAAAAAAACATGTTTTTGGTATTGTTATCTGAGTTTTAATTTGATTATATTGAAGCGGAAAATGTAGTTATAACACCTTCATCATATAACAGCAAGCACAGTTAGTGTGGGTAAATTATTACACTCAACTTGCATTCACAGAAGTGATTGAAGCATGCACGCTATAAATATATTAAATGAAGAATTACGCATAATCACATTATAAAATATGTAGTCAATATTTTTAGCGCGTCCTTTATTCATGAAGTTGAATTATATATGAATATTAAAATTGTATAAAATAAATGGCAATATTCATTCAAACAACGTTCTTGCACATAATTATAATTTTCCACGTTATTTCCGATTATTTCAAACCCCTTCAGGTTATGCAACCTTTTCTACCTTGTTTATACATTAAAAAAATACCTGGGAGACTTGAATGACTGCATAAAAAGTTGTTATTTACATAATTTTGCAATAAATTTGCTTCTCATAAGTAATATGTTACAGGTGCATGTTGAATTTTTAATGTAATTACTAAATTATTACATTTAATGTAATAAAAAGTGCTCGACAATAAATTAAAATTAAAGTTTTCATTCTTGTGAAATTTTGAGTAGCTGCGATTGTATGTCGCGTGTCACCTGCTGCCGCGCGGTTGGAGGCTCGCGCCGCTGCTGCTGCCTACCTGCCGTAATTAACATCAAAGCCCATCTTCTAAGAGGCAGGTGCGATCAGCAGCTGACTTGATCGGCCTTAGCTACGATCCACCTTGCACGATAGCAACAAGTTCTGGCTCCAAGGGTTAAGTTACATCATTTGAGCAGGTTTGGTGGTTTTAACAACAAGAGAGTGGAGAAGGGCAATTACCACTAGTGGGAGATTAAAATTATACCCTTAAATTGTAAAACATTATAAAGAAAAAAAATTTGGAGTTTATTAAAATTTTATTAGCTCTCTCCCTCTTTAATTTCAAACATCTTACACACATGGATTTGAAATGTTTGAAAAGGTGAAATTAGCATTTTTTTCTAATGCCCGCTAAATTAATTGATATTCTATTAATAAAAGCTGTGATAGTGGTGATACACGGTGTCTAGAAACTTTTGGGTTTGTGTATAATAATATATATATCCCTATATACCATATTAGAAGTGCTTTATAAATTTATGAGTTTTTGATCATTTTTGATCATTAAATATACATTCAGCTACAATAGTCATATGCTGGAAAAAATCTACCTATTTTTATTGGGAACTCAATCATGGAATATTTACCTTAATTTTAACAATATTGTTTCTACATACGTAAGGTGAGTTTACCAGGTAATTGATAAGCCAAAAATAACGTACAGTTTTGCAACATTGTTATATATCCAAATTAGCATTTACACAGTATGCATTCTTGGAAAAAAAAATCTTGAAATTACTTATTAAATTAATGTTTACAGTTTATAAAAATAATAGCTCAGAAAATGTTGATGAAAATTATTGAAGCATGAAAAGTTATATAGTATAACACACAGCAGTCATGCAATAATCAAATTTTACGCTATGTAGTTATATAACAGTATCACATTTATATACGTAAGTGAGTATTTAAGCAGGACAATTACTCAATAAGATTCAATCTTAATGACTTGATTCTGGGTGGTAAATTTATTACGCTCTTAGTAACATATAAACGTACGTTACTGATTTGCATAAAACATCTTTAATCGTATATATTATATACATTTATATATGCAGGCGATAAATGATCAAAGTTTTGAATAATTACTTTAAAATTCAGAATTTTTAATTTTATATGTATTATGTGATGTGATCTTATAAAATACTTGAATAATAGTTTATTCATCCTATTCATAGATAGATAATTACTATTTTAATCATGAAGATATATCATAGCTAGAACATGTATACTTGTTAAGTAAGAGGACACAAGAGTCCACAAATGATAATGTCAGGATCAGTTATACACGTATCAAAAGAAAGGTTACGAGCAGGATCTTCAAGACAACTGTGAACTCTTCATGATAAAATGTATATAATGTACTGCATGGGACGCTATTTTTTCAATATATAAGTAGAGAAATATTAAAAATATTGTAATGTATGCACTTCTTTTTTCCTATATAAAGTGAGTATCGCTGTAGAAAAAGTTAGCCCCGAAATCATTAATTTAAAATTACTTGGTTAATTTTATATTTAAGCAGAAATCTGAATATCTTGCAATATTATATAATATACCAAAGTATAAATTAAATGAGGATGATTAAATCTTATTAAAAAATATATTAAAATATTGTTAAAAAAAACTAATTTGAACTAATAGACTAACTTTAATTTTCTTCTAATTTTGCATGTTCGAGTCGTGGCGACCAACAGGTCAATTAATATAATATATCATAACTTCACACATTAAATTTTGAACATCATGATTATTAAAAGCTGACGGTCTTTTTCCTTTTAACTATTCTCATATCAACTTTTTTTTGCATAAAAAAGCTATCAAGTTATTTTTTTTTTCCTAATTGGCAAGAAGTTTCTTCTAATCTGAATTCTTTTTATTTAACGATAGTTCATTTTTTTTTCTTCCTCTTCTTTCTGTGCTGCTGTCGCTGTCAGAGTTAAGTGATTTCTTTTAATGTACTCGACTACATTTGAGTGCTCTTTTGTAGACACCGAATGAAAAAAAAAAAAAAAATGCACATTTTTTTTTATCATTTATAAAAATAATCACACGAAGAAAAAAGACAAAAATATATTTAATAAAAGTATACCTAAACTTTATATAAGAATATAAAATAAATTTGTATCACTGTATGTATATATATTTTTTTCTTAAATCTACCTTCCCTCCCTACTCTCCCCTTATACAGTATTGTTCTTATTATAATGATTAAAATCTGATATAATAAAAATCCACCTGCGTATATATCCTGTTTATTGGTGGATTACGGTGTTATGAATACTTTCTATTGGCTAAGACGTCAGGTTAAACTCCTCCTACCTGAGACTAAGGTCTGAAGGTGGAAGGCGGAGTCGATGTTATTTTGTGCAAGAATCCCCTTAGTCCATCCAGCACGTGTTGTAAGCAAGGTAAAGAAGCCAGTCTGGCTTTGCAGAGCCATGAAGCAGCAAGGCCAGCAGTAGTGTGATCCATCGTGATATACCAGACGATTATATACACGCGGCGGAGTTATCATCCCTTCGTACATCGAACGGCGACCAAGTATATTGTTTATTACATACCCCCCTCCACTTTATATTATATAAAATATTAAAGTGTAAGACTATTATAAGTGATTATTTCATTTATTTGAACTGTTTTTTATTATTATTATTGTGAAGATATTTTCATAAACATGGAGACGTGTGTTTTAATTCCTCAAGAATTCTCTTTGGTTTTAACAACTACAAATGTTGATAAAAATCAAAACAAACTTTGTGAAATGAGAGTTAATGTATGGAGTAATACACGTATTCCACAAGGAACTGTCATTTATCCTTTCCAAGGAACAATTCGTTTAGATAAATTGGAAGTCTACAGTTATCTTGATGACAGCGATGTAAGTACAATTATTATTTTTTGCATGATTTTAATTAATATGTTAAGGTGGAGTGATTATTTAAGCTTTGATATTTTTTTGTTTACAATATAGATTTTTATCGTAAATTAAATTAACTCGTATCCCCTCAATGTCAATTGGAAATATTGTCTAAATGCCAATCTAATGTCAAAGATAAGGTAGTAATAAATTATAGAAAATTTTAATGAACTTCTGTCATTTATTAAGATGAAACAAACTCTCGATTAATAATTATTTGATATATTCTCAAGATTACTTCTGCTAAATTAATACTGCGCATGTCCAGTGGCTCCATACTTGGAGACTTTAACGAACGATTCGAATTTTAGGATGATTTTACTTTTGTTATAATATTCTAATTTGCAGTTTTAATTTTGAAATACAATATTGTATTTTTACATATTTCTTATATATTTAATGTACATATTTATTAAAAATATACAAACCACGATATTTTACGATTTTAGAGATTATCCCTCAATTTATGTTCTGCTTCGATCTTCTAAAAAAAAAGTTACTTTGTTTAATTTCGAAATAAACTTTATTTGAGCATTTATAATCTTTTTTGTATAAAATGTTGACTAAAATTTCTTAATTATAAACTTCTGATTCATTGTATTTTAAATCTGACAAGAGAATTAAATAATTTTAACTTAAGATATAATAAAATTGATAATTATGACGACTTTGGCCTGCGGTCAATGTCATAAGACTCATAAGACATTTCAGTGAGAGTTATTTATTCCTGTTTATTCCAAAACCTGCTTACTTACTTGCTTGCTGATGAAGTTGGCAGCATCATCACGATCATCAGCTTCATTTTCGTTAAGAGTTGCTGATGTAACAGGCACAAAACGTGATACTGCCCAATACCGTATTTATAAAAATAAATGAGCATCTTGTTTTATACGTTTTTAAGGAAAAATGTAACCGATCGAATATGTCAATTAGCAAAGATTTTATCACCACCACTATTGTATACTTTACAACTTTAAAGTATAATTAAGTTTACAAAAAGTATAACTTTACGTATCAAAGTTGAAGTGTTTTATTAAACTTGAAGAAGAAAAAAAAAATCATCATGAAATATTCATGAGATTTATAATATAACTTTTTTTTTTATAAATAATATAATTATTTTTTTTTAAGTTGTAAAATAATTGTAAGAATTTAGTTGCGTAACATTTATTATAATAATAACTTGACTTCCCCAAGCATATAAGAACAATAATACAATTATTAAAGAAATGAAACCCATAAGATAAAAATAACAATAATAATGTGATGTAAATTGAACAAGACAGACAAGTGAACAAGTATAAAATAATTATGTGTGATGTTTTTCAGTTGCAAGGTCATAAAAATATAAGAAATCCGATACCGACCGTGTTGTCTCGCAATTTGCATGTCTCTTCGTGATAGAAAACAATTATTATTACTACTGCGTCTTTCCTTCGCGGGAATGTGTGGCTATACGGTTGGTAAGCAAGCAAGTAGTCACATCATGCAAATGTGGTAATTATCGACCACACCGGTCGTTGTGAGGTTTAATTAATACGGAAAACTCAAGAGTCAATAAAATTAAATAAATCATTATTTTAACAATAATATAAACAGTGGGTTTTATTAGGAATTATAATGAGGAAATTTATACGCTAATTCAAAAGTATATGAACAAAATATAGAATAAACATAATAATATATTGACTTTTTCTATTTCAACATAATTATCGTGTTGTCCAAATATCTGTAATTACCAAAACTCTAACTAGTACGATACTTTTTCCGATCGTTACTGTAGCTCATTGCTATAAATTATTATTCGAGTGGTGGCGACATCACCGGCAGATAAGCTGTACTTTATTATTTTATACTACAAACAGTCCATAAGAGATCAGACTACTTGGATCTTGCTCATCACCTTTCAACCCTGACTTTTCATCATTTCAAAAACTCAGGTCATGACATTATATCGTATTTTAAATGTCATCTGCAAAAATAAAAATTTATTTTTACTTGAAACTTGAAAGTATTAATTTTCAAATGATTACTTTTTTATTATTGAAGAAATGTTAATAGTTTAATAATTATATTTTTATATGAAGTTCAAGGATTAAATCCGGTTTACATAAACAAAACAATTTCTAAGTGCACATAATTACATTACAGCACTATATGCGCATGCAATATTGTTGCATAAGGTACGTTATAATATTATATATTATGATATAAAGTTGTGAAATTTTCACTATACTTTATATATATTGTATATCAGAGCATTGCGATTTTCCGTAGCAAACAAGTGCATTATAAATATACAGAATAAATGTTATAAAGCTAATTAAGTATCATTAATCCATTATTAACTTATTATAATAAATATATATATATATAATGTAATATATGAATAATATAAGTCTGCTATCTTGATTTGTCTGTTGATGAAAACAATTTAACGGATAAAGATAGAAGTATATAAAATAATATTATATCTGTTATATAAAACATTTATATAAATAGTTTTTTTTAAATATATTCAAACATTTTAAATTTAGTTAAATATTAAACATGATTCTACAATCATGAAAAAAAAAACATAAAAGACTTATTTCTCCATACTTTATTTTTGTTACTATCAACAAGTACCTCACTTGAATAAGATAGGCGTATACACACAAATAAATGAAATATTAACACCATCTATCATTTTTAAATCAACTTTATTCCCTATACTTTAAACAACTTTAAAAAAAGGTTATAATAAAATTGCAGTTAAAAAAAAAAGGTCAAATTTTTTAAGACGTCATGTGGATATTTTGACGATTTACCAACTATGTTTATTTTCTTGGCGCGAACATATTCAAACTATGCTAATGAAGGCTGTAGAAAAGTAACTAATATCATCTGGTGATGACACCAAAAAGACTCCCCACGCGGAAAGCAGCGTTTATTATATACAACTTGACTTATGAAAAAAAAAATCTCTGCTCTGGAACATTAAAATATAAATAACTACTTTGACCATGCAAATGTCAATGTCCTCTCTGTGTAAAAAAATTTAAAAAGTCAAATTTAAGTGTTTCATACAACACTAAGAACAACATGAGTACCGTTTTGTGATTACATCTCAAGAGGAGTAATTTAGTGCGAAAACCATTGGAGAAACTTCAAATAACATGGCATCAGTACAAAAAAAAAAGGAAGATTGGCTTTTACTTGTGATTTTTTAACGCGTGCTTTCTTAGTTCACATACATATAATGTATATATATATATATTTTTTTTTAAAAAGAAGGGTCTTAACTAAAATGTTGGTAACATCTTTATTACTAATATAAACATAAAAATTTATGCAACATATAAAGATTTCATATATATTATATTTCTTCTAAGAAAAAACACCTTAAATATATTTATATTTTCTACATAATATTTTTTTATTTTCACCAACTCAATAAAGAACACGGTTAAAATCTTTGTATGAAATCTTCTTTTAAAATTTATTTTTAATGATGATATCACATTTTTTATACAAATAAATATTTAACTTCATCAAGTAATTTTTTTTTTTTATCAGATATAAAAGTTCTGGGCTTCCATATGTCACACAGAACCATGTAGAAATATCATTGATGCACGAATTCCAGGGTACATACATACTATATAAGGTATAATCAAATATTTATATTGATAGTTATATTGTCAGAGAAATGGTGCTCTCTTTTAATATATTTTATTACTATTTTCAGTATGTGAGTGAATCTGTATTAATTATGATTATGGTATTATATATACATATTTTATTCTGATCAGTGATAAGAAAATACATTATAAGCTAGGTTAGTACATAGCAGAAACAGATATGAAAAGTAATACACCCAGCTTAACCTTACGGTATTATACTTTTTATATACTATTATACTAAATTTGCATAAAAACTAGATAAAAAAAATCTCATTATATCTTCAGTAATATAATAACATCACGAATAAAATTAATATACATCATATACATATATGTATATGTAATTGATAATAAATTATTATAAAATTAATGAACCAATGGTCAAGATCACGTTCTATATATTATATATATTTTTTTATACAGTACAATAATAACCTAAAGTAAAATCAAGAGCATCTGAAAGCTGGTATAACGCCTCCTTACTGGTTTCTCTATGGAACCGGAGAAATGATGGTCCATCATCAGAGTAGTGCAGATGCATTGCAAAGATGACGACGATGCGAGAGCAACGTATATGCAGGTGCGACAGGAGAAAGCTGCTAGGACAAGTGCATCCTAACATTGCTCCAGATCACGGATGCTGCAGAGATTTTTTCTTTATTAAATAGCTCTTATATCAATACTATAAAGATGTTATACTTGTGGTTTGTTCTTTCAGATATAGAAAGAGAAAAGTAGAACTATAAATATTAATGACAATCATCGTATCATATTTATAAATTAACACTATTATAATATATAAGAATATAAAATTATTTATAATGTATTAATATATATTATATATTTTATGATATTAATTATAATATATATATTCTAATACAAATATATTATATAAAATTAAATTTAAAAAATATTATACTAAATATTGTATAATGTCAATGGATAAATTGAACAGTAACTAAAAATAATATGTATACATACATTAAAATTATGTTTTATTCTATCAGCAATAATTCACAGTGTCACATTATAGCAACATTCAGCTTTTATCAATTAATAATATTTTTCATTTAAGATAATAAGTATGAGATCCTGGTACATTAAAACATTTACATATTATTTTATTTCCTTATAACTTGTATACAGTAAACATTTCAAACAATTTTTTTCTTCTTTTACTTTTCATTACCAAGGCTGTTTACACTTATACTATCTTTATTCTTTATTTTTCTCATATACATCACTTTCCTTTTACGCGTATGTTTTCGCTTTCTTTTTCATTCTTTGCTATACTGCAAGTTTTACATGCATTTTGCGGTTACTGTAAACCAAGTAAAGGCAAAAGTAAGCAAGCACATCAACAAGTGTTGTGTATTCACATTGGGCATGTAGGCACGCGTAAGTATAAAGAATAAAAATCCCCCTTGAGTTTTAAATTGACCCGCGGCCTATAAAGTGAAAGAGTCTATTGAAATCTTTCACTCAAAGTTCCTTTCTCTACGTTAACAAAAAAGGAAGAAGATGTTTTGACTTTCCTTGAAAATAGAGTTTGTCAACTTTATGTCATATAATCAAAAGAAAGCTTGTAAATCTGAACAACAGAGAGGGAGACTTTTGTTATTACCTAGGGGATGAAAACTGGGTGACTGGGCTAACCTTCAAGTTTAAGGGATGAAGGTCAAGGTTTGTTTTGGAGGAAAAAAAATCTAAAAGTGAAAATATATATCAAAAAGTTTTCTAAACTTTTGTATGTAATAAACAAAGAAAATAGGGGAGCAAAAATACGTTTCATTTTTTTGTAGTTTCTTGTTATTGGGAGTTTTCTTTTTATTCTGACAAGTTACAAGATCTTAATTGTTTAATTAAGTTAGGTTTCATGTATAGTACCTAATACTCCTACACATAATTTTATTGTATAAAAAAAGCTACATTCCATTGCTTTTATAAAGACAATTTTTTTTATATCATACTTCCGTTGTTTTATGCAAATTGAAAAATCTTACTATACAATTTAATTCTTGTTTTTTTTTATATATATATAATATACTTGACTAGCCAAATTAAAACGCGAGTATGTCGAGTAACTTTTGGATGCTCTAGATAAGGAAAGGTCAGTAAAAAAACAAAAAAATATTTAAAAAAAAAAGTTAAAAGTTACATCCTATACTAACACCTACATGTATAAAGTCGATCGTTTTTTATGCATTAAATACAGTACACAGACTTATACACAATGTTGATTCGGTCACTTTATAATCTATTGGGTCGCTTAGTAAGTAGGTCTGATGTCTGAGAGTAATCTCGTACCAGCTTGTATACGCCGGTCATCCAGTATATAAGGGTGCAAGTAAAGCAACGTCGTGCTATGGTCATCGCCTTACTTTTTATATTGAACCAATTTAATATAGTATATATACCGCTATAAAAGTTACTTCACATGTATAAAAATATTATTTAAATTTTATAACTGATGTAATGTTAAATATATTATATATATAAAAAAAGTACATAAAAAATTAGAACATTGTTGGTGTAGGTGGATATAAAATATATAAAGGAGGTATTCAAAAATAATGTAAATGAATAGCTGTAATGTTTACTATATTATTGTGTTGTGAAAGATGCAAATTAAATGTATATTGAAAATTTAAGTTACACTACTGTATAAATTTTTTTTTTTTTTTTCGCTATATAACAAATCAAATTGATTTCATGTCACTGACTTGAATAATATAACAAAGAACGGCATGACCCATCATATATATAATATGATCTATAAGAGACATATGAAGTTCTATTGTAACTTGATATTTCTTATATCGGAATCTGGTTTGACCTTATATACATGTGGTGTAAAAAAAAAAAAGTCAATGATCTAAATGTTTTCATTACCAGCACATACTATACATATATTATATATGTACATCTTCAGTAATTCAAGATCAAAATAGTACAACGGTACACGTATATATAACCTGTGTCATGTATAGTATTATTGAACGTTGAAAGATTGATGTAGCAGAACCAATAAAAAAAAATGTTACGCAATTTCAAGGGTCAGTTGTTAGGTGCGTGAAATACGTTCCATTACGGCTGACCCTGTTCCTTCATCGTGTCTTTGTAGAGAGACAGATAGTACATGTATACACATGTCAGATATCACGAGTTTTACAGTGACGTCATAAAAAATTTATGTGGTTCAATGTCATTAATTAGAATTTATAACATATCAAGAAAATTATCCCTTTATTCATTGTGTACTAGTTGTACAGAATATAAATGTATTGTAGTTTTACACGGAAGAAAGTATACATTGGCAAAGATTTACATCTAGATTATATATAAAATGACATGCTATTACACATTGTGAATACCATTGAGCATATATACGAATTACGAACTCATTATTAACGATTAAAACTTATAGTTTTGCAGTTACTTTCTCAAATAAGATATAAAAAAATAATAATCTGATGTTTGAAATATTTATGGAACTAACTGTACAATTTTTATTAAAGTCTTTTGCAAAAAAAAAAATTAACTTTTTTTGATCTTGTTAAATTTTACGATATTTTTATATGTTCTGACTGCAAGTTTTAAAAAATATTACAGTACATATGAGAGGATTTGTCGTACAGTAAGACTGTTTTTTGTGTTTGTATGGACGGTAACACGAACCGCGCCCTTGATGGCCTGCTGCACAACTGTAATATTCACGACATCATCGCCTGCTTCTCACAGCAAGGGATTAAACGTCTCTCTTATTATTGACCTGAGGGCATCAACTCATTTTATTTTTTAAGTACCATGTGGGTGACAAGTTATTTTTTTTTCAATATGTTTATATACTTGAAAGTACAAAAGTATATATCGTCATAAATTATTATTAAGTACCCAATTTAAGTACTAATCACACAATCCTTTAAGATTATAAAAAAATAAGGGGGGAAACCACTATTACGCATGAATATTGGAAATGTTTTATATCATGCGATTATGTATATATAAAAATATACTTGTGTTTTAAAACTGTAATTAAGTAGAAAATTTTATGATCTTATCTTTTAAACAGGTAATTTAAAATAAAATAAACAAGCTCTGATGTGGAGGATGAGAATATCATATTTTTTTTAACTCATTTTAGAACAATAAAATTATTATTTTAAAAAAATTACAGTATTGTCATGCTTGTTATTTTTTTAAAAAAAATACGGGTAATAGTTTTTTTTTACAACTTGTCCACCCACATTTAGGTATTGTATGTGTTTTAGCTATATGGTTCAGTTATTTTTTTAAGTAAAAATCGTGTTCAAAAGAAAAAAAAGTTGAATCTAGTTAGTCCTATAACAAGTTTAGGCTAGAGTTTCACATAGGAAGCCGCTTAATATAGTGTCCAAACTGATGGGACTGATTGGAACCTACCCCACCTCCTCGACCTGATGTCAGGGTCACAATCAACCTTCTTCCTCTCCCTGGTCCCGTTCTTTGCTGCTTTAAATGACCCGATGCAACCTTTGTTTTTTTTTATATGCTATTATATAGCAACTTCTCTCTTAAGCTTTGGCTTACTGTCTTTTTTTTTCTAAAGGATTTTTCTTACTATCAAATAATCAACATGAAAAAGACGAGTTTCGTGCTGTAATTAATTTACTTTAGTTTATATACAAATGTTAAATAAAAGATTGAAAAGTAAATTTGTGGTTTTTAAAAATGTTATAAATGGAGATTTAAAGAGACACACCTTTTTATAAAACTTGACATTAAAACTACAAATTTGGACCACTGCCAAAATTATATCTTGAAAAAAAGAGGGATTAAATATATTTTAGAAGTCTTGTATAAATGCTTTATTACTATTTTGTAAAGGATCTTTTAGTTAAAGTAGCATCCTTCATGAAATGTTTTTTTATTAAATATTTAAAAATTTACTTGTCATGCAATGCTTAAAAAAATATATATGTAACTTTGTACCATTTACATTTATTTCTTCAGTGAAAAATAAATGTACTACTAATTTAAAGTGATGATTTAAAAAAATATATAAGGAAAATATATTACTGTTACAGATGTCAGGTATTAGCTTTTTTTATATTATAATATAATGTGTACATGTAAAAGGGATGTAGATCTGTATAAAATTTCTTTAGAAAAAGTTGTTAAATTAATTACAGTAAAAAAATATTTTTAACGAATAGCTCATCATCATTTAACAATCATGAACTTACACACGTGCTCTATTGCAATTTTTTGTGTGTGTCTATGATGTTATAGACACATAATCACGTTGCTATAGTATTTAGTCTGAACCTACACAATACATATTTTCAAATATAGAGCAAGAATGTAATCCTCCTAATTTTTTTTTAATTTGATTCATATAAAAAAATACAAAACTAATGCTTTATTTTGATTAACATAATTTTGAAATTTATTAAGTCATTATTTTGTCATTTTAAAGGTATTAAAAGAAAGCTTTTTTAATTGTGATTGATATAATCTCATTTTTAAGGTCAAACTGTATCATCAATACACACTTGAGTGGCAAATTGATTGAATGTAATAAGAAGGACGTGAAGGATGACAGAGAGAGGGAGAGAGAGAGAGAGAGAGAGAGAGAGAGAGAGAGAGAGAGAGAGAGAGAGAGAGAGAGAGAGAGAGAGAGAGAGAGAGAGAGAGAGAGAGAGAGAGAGAGACGACTTGAAATTCAATTTGAAAACAAGGAATCTGGGTACATGCCAATTTATCTTCTGTTCCGGATTATCTCCTTGTACCTCAGGACCACACACCAAACCAAAGTCGCATCTTTACAACAAAAGGTCTCATAAGGTCTCACTGCATTCATCGGTCTTCTTATAAGGTCATTTAAGTTCGATATCCCGGTAGAAATTCGACCAGACCTTTAAATACTTCCATTGAAAACTAATTACAATTGGTGACATTAAAAATATATGTTCTTTTTTTTTAACTTCAAACATGCAAAAAGAGAAGTTCAATGTCTTTTTTTCTCTATATAAAGGATTTTTTTTACTATCAAATAATCAACATGATTTTTATGTCAAGTTGCACTGAAAAAATAAATAACATGTTAATGATTTCGTTCCTTAAGGGCATTGGGTGTAGCACCGGTAGTTGGCAACACTGACGTATCTTCACCATGTTAATTTTTTATCATTGCTCCTCGGAGTAATTTTTATGCTAAAGCTAAGCTGATTGCTGTAGTATCAAGATAAGTAGTAGCCCAAGTGCACAATTTGGCTAAATAAAGCCTGCTTTAAAGAAAAGTATTTTTTTTTATATTTTAGAAAAATGCATGTAAATTTAAAAAATATAAAAAAAATACTTTTCTTTAAATCAGGCTTTATTTAGCCAAATTGTGCACTTGGGATACTAATTATCTTGATACTACAGCAATCAGCTTAGTTTTAGCATAAAAAATACTCCGAGGAGCAATGATAAAAAATTAACATGGTGCACATGAAGATACGTCAGTGTTGCCAACTACCGGTGCTACACCCAATGCCCTTAAATAAAAAATAAATAAATAAATTGCTTCTAGTGCTGTGTACTGTATGTAAATATACTTTGTTCCCTGCATGTATTAAATAAAAATTAAACCATTTTTCATTGAAGTGATAATTTAAATTAAACTACATTTAAGAAATTTACAGTCATTAAATATAAGGTACTATTTTAACTTTGACAAATAAAATTTCAGCACAATTAACTATTGTAAAATTTAAAAAAAAAAAATCCAACATTTAATAATTGAATGATAAACTGCAAATTTATGTATATTTTCTATTATACATTAATCATTTAAATAAAAAAATAATAATAACTCTATATCATGACTACTATATAATATAAATAAATAATAATAAATTACTTTGATACTATATAGACTTACTCATCATTTATAAATTTTTTTCTATTTCGTAACACCCATTTAATTATCAAGAAAAAACAAATTATAAATAAACATAAGTAGTATTTCCTACACCAGCATGTATATATATTATAATACATATTAATAGTTATGTGTGATATCACTGGTTTTGATCTGACCTGAATGTTGGAATATTTGCTCAGCACTACTTGGTGCTCGCTCTTCGCCCCACCCTTCTACATCATCTCTTCAGATGTGTAGCAAATAACGGAACACTCCAACCTTACATGCTTTAATATATTTCACGACTTTTTATAAAATATATTAAAATAATATATGTTTCTTTTTTATGTTAGAAATACAACTATTAAAAGTATTAATTTTATTAAACATCCAATTAATTCAATTTCAGTAAAAAGTTATATAAAATCCAGGTCATATAATATTTAAGTTCAATTACTTTTATTGATATATAGGGATGTAATTTTGATGTATATTTTTTTTTATATTTGATGGTTTTTTATAATAATTTATGGGTGCACTTGTAGTAAGGTAGTAACTGACCATGGTATAAAGAGAGAGAGATGCGGCCACCACCCAGCGCCCTAGTTCTACCTCCGCTCTCCACTATATAGCAAGTCAGCGGGAGACCTCCTGGGGCCATGATGCGGTCATCGCCGGTCATCTCCTTGTCTATACCACCTGCGGCTAACTAAAGTACTCTCAGCAGCAGCAGCATCAAACCACCGCAAGAAGTACATCATATACCTTGTGTGTTGATCTAAATAGTTTTATAATTGATGCAAAAAAAAAATAGTATAAAAAATTACTATATAGATATATAATAATAAAAAATTCAGTATCATATTGTTTAAAAATTCTTTCATAGAATTTCCTGTATATTAAAAAAATTGTAATAGTGTAATGATGTTAAAAAATAATATGAAAAAAAGGCAGTCTTGCAATAAAGATGCGTAAAAAGTAGGGAAGGGTGGGGGAGTCTTTAATTTTGTTGTTTTATAGAAACCCGATTATATTTTTTAATGGAGATACTACTAAAGTTTAAGAAGGAAAAAAAAATCACATTAATATTGCCACTTCAATACAACATTGAAAATATATTAAAAAATTTACTTGATCACGTGATAATAAAAACGTGTTTAACTCATCAGTAGCTGTTGTACGGTTCGTAAGGTACAGAAGTGATATATAGAAAGAAAAAAATTATTAAGAAATAACCTTTAACCCTTGACGGTCATTCAATCTTAGTTGGTTTTTCTCTTTAACCTTAAGATAATATGAAAAAGTTTGTTTCAATTCCGTACTATATCATGAACTTACGGAAGAAAAATTGTTATTATTGAACGCTAAAAAAAAAATCAAGGGGGATAAGATGAAATGTTATTTTCTTTCTTTCACGAGCCAATGCGCACCAGGTCATCATTTCTGTATCCCGCTTGAGTAGCCACTAGTGCTGCCCAGCGTGTCTCTTATACAGCTGAAATATCACGTGAGCCTTATGACAGTTGAATGCTACACCAAATCTTATCTCATCAATGACGTCATATGATCTTCATTGCTTTCTACTGTCAACTTCAAAATTATGATCCCTTTCGTAACTCGTGGTTTTCAAGGGTATTCAATTATAAATGTGATAGTATATCCTCTCACTTTAAACTCATTGTCCAAACATAAAAGAAGAACTTGGTGTACTTATTTATATATACAAATGTACAATTAGTTCATTGCTCGATGTTCCATTGTTTATCAAAATACTGTCACGTTTTCTCATTGTTATATTTAACTTACATTATAAAGAATGGAGGGGGGGGGAGGAAAAAAATTGTAACAAATTTACCTAATTTCAAAATTTGTATACTATGCATATATTAAGTAAAATCTAAAAGATTATAAATTAAATTAAAGTAATTACTTTTATAAATTTTTTCTAATGCTGTTACGTTGTACAATTGCCATAAATAGGCATTTAATTATTACGACAATTCATAATTTCCTTGAGAAAAAAAAATATATTCATTCAAGAAACTAGTATATATAAAACTAAAAAGGAAATATCTACTTCTTAGAATTTGTGATGCATACTTAATATATTATATAGTTACGTTTTAATATTATAATGAATTTAAATTTTAAATTTTTTAAAAATATATACTTAAAAATGTATTTTTATATTATAATAATAAAATGTTTTTAAAAAAATGTCATGTTTTTAATAGAGTTACTAAATTATTCAAAAGAATAATAAAAAAAAATCCTAAAATCAACGATGAATTTAACTTTTGTTTACACATGCACATGATCACGTGAAGATCTAATTTCCTTATAAGTCACGTGAACTTGCTTTCTTTCACTTCCCCGGTCACTCCACTCATCAACAGGTATATAGCAACCTTGCTCGCAGGTACACACGGCGGCAGCATGTGCATTTTGCCTCTACATATGTTCATACCAAGTGTGCAGGTACCTTGGAATGCGTCCAATCACCGCGCAATTGTATCAGCTGACTAATAAATCTCGCCCGCACCTTCTTGTCTTTCGTCATTTCTCGTGATATAAGATTCTAAAGCGTAAATTAATGGAAATAATAATACTATTGTCTGCCTGTTTAAAAACAAAATGTCAAATAATTAAATAATTATATCAATATGTTAATTGTATATGAAGCATTTTTTTTTTTACAAAATTATACGTTTTTCTATGGAAGATTTATATATAAGGATCCTCATTTTTTATTGAATTTTATTTTTCTTGTTCTAGTAATTGTTTGTTTTTTGTTTCCAATTCTTCAAGTCATCAAACTTATCACCAATTAAAATTTTAAAGTGAAATAATTAAAGAAATTTTATAAGTTATAAGTAAAGGTAAGTTATATTTTATAAAGTATATAACTGGATATGAAAGAAATTTACAGGAACAGATTATTTTCAAAATATCTTATATTTTTTCCCCTTTAGAAAATTACTTTGGTGGTCTGTGGTCTTATAATTTAAATTCATAGCCTACTTTCATAAAAAAAAAGCTTTTTTTTTACATTAAAAATATAATATAATATCAATTTGATTTCATTTTGGCAAGAATCTAATAAAAATATAGAACATGAGAAAAAGTCAAATTAATATTTAAAAGGCCACCCACAATAGTCATCAAACTGTAAAAACTTTTAAAACATTTAAAGTAAAATAAAAAAATATTAGAAAAGCATTTTTTTAGATTAAGTCATGAAAATGCACATCACGAAAATTGAATTTAAAACTCTCAACTCATCATAATCATCCTCTTGACTTGAAAGCTATATAATATATATATAAAAAAAGAAGGTACCATCATATAATATAACCACACATATATAGCTTCTCATGTCACGTAAAATTGATAAAGGTAACTTCTTTGGTTATAATGTTTCATCGTGACGTGTCATAGGTTTCCATCACTTCTATTGTATCTCAGTGACTTCAAAATGACTCCATTTCGTTTGTACGGTGATATACTGAAAGTCATAAGTAATCATATATGTACCATCTAATAAGATAAACTCTTGCAAATTTAAATGGATGTCATTGTATAGGACAAAGTAAAACCAGACAAAAATAATGATCTAAGTTATTGATATGAATTGGTGAACTGTACTTTATATATAGTATGTACACCTAGAGACAACAGGATTGTTATCAATGTACTGTTTTTTTTATAATTTATTATGAAGTCTATGCATTGGAGAGTAGTGATTTTTTTGCAAGGTATCTTTGAATGTCTATTATAGACCAACTTCTTCTTTTAAATAACAAAATTGTAAATGTTTGTAGTATTCAAAAATCATGTGTAACATTCCGTGTATTTCAAAGTGTACTTAAATCGTGATGGGTGATGTCTTTTTGGCGCTCTGATTAGTTTCTTCTTGTACTATTGTTCAATGTATTTTAGATGCTTTGTATTTTAGCCTATCATATGATAATGAAGTATACTTTTTCATTACTTTTTTTTATTTTAAGTAACGGATTACCCATTTTTTTTAATATAAAATAAAATTATGTTTTTATTTTAACGTAAATTAGTTTGATAATATATATCAGATTGTAATTAAATTTACTGTCAGAGCTTTGTATATTAAAGCTATCTAAATTAATATATTGCGGAAAAACTTATTTATATATTACCGTTAAGGTTAAAATTAATATTTTTTTATTTAGACTTCAAGAGAAGTTCTTGCAAAACTATAACTTCATTATATTTTTTTTATAAAGTTTTTACATCTTCATTTCTTTTAAGATTTTTATCTTTTATTTTACAGAAATATATTAACATTTGTCAAAATGGAGTACAATTTCATCATATATATATATATATATATATATATATATATATATATATGTGTGTGCATATTCGAGGTCTCAAATATCCTCACCGTCGATCACCTCTAAAATGTCAAAAGGTTTATATTATAATCAAACTCAACGATCACAAAGTATTAAGTTTGCTATACGGTGATCTTCAAACATTTTTTTATCTATATTTAAGTCCCGTTAAGGGCTGTAAAATATTATATAATATTTTTTATATATATTTAAATGGTCACATATAACAAATGATGGGGCATCTTGAATGTTGCAACCATTGTATGAAGGGATTCAAGGGTGAAATTAACACATCATTCGTGTTGACAGCAAAGTCAGGCATTCGTGAATATCACTTGTAGGAGATCACAAGAAGTATACAGTATATATAATATATATACACCCACTGTTATATACAGTATATAAATTTTATATATTATATAGTGTGCATCATGCCAATCAATTTTATAAAACGTGAAGATTTAAATCCATGACTATTGTACATTACTACATGATTTCTATATAATAAATAAATTATTATCTTTCCTATATTATAAAGCTTATTGTTTTGATCACAGTTCAAGCTGAACGATTTATGTCAAACAATAAAAACAATTATATTCGTGTACTTGAATTGATTGTTACATTTAATTTTAAAATCACGACATATTTTCACGGTTATCTAACTCAATTTTTGTCATTTTTATTTTTTATTTTCTTGCTACATTTTAATGTCAAAAATTTAACTTATAGATTTACGAAAGATATGAAATAGGTATGTCACGATTTTGTTACATATAATAAATATATATATATATATATATATAATTTGCTATATATATAAATATAGCAAATACAAAATGGTAATAAATCTAATTAAATTAATACTAAACTAACAGGAGTTCTTAATGTTTGTACGTTGTAAAAAACCAATTTAACCTTGAAATTTGTTTAATTTGTTCAGCCATATTTGAGCTATGTGTTGTAATTTAGCTAAAATAAGGTCCGAGGTTTGAGGTGAACCATATTTGAGCTATCTGTTGTAATTTAGCTGAAATAAAGTCCGAAGTTCACTCTTCTATGGTCCAGGCCACCTGTGAGTGTGGTGAGTGATTGCAGAAGGTTCAGTCCGCGGTCTGCAGGCCAACACGTGAGTGACACGTGCCATTAACCCCAGGCACCCGGCAGGCACCCGGTCAAGCGAACACCTAGCTCGAGTAATTACAACGCAAAACTCGATTAAAAAAGGTCACAGCAAAAGATTTCATTTAATCTTTTTTCATTCATTAGAAGATTTAATCTATATTTTACTTTTAAAGGGTTATTGAACTTGTAATGCATCAATCATTTAATTATTTTACTATTTTATAGAAAGTTTGTAGTACTGAAATAATTATTCCTATAAAAAAATATGTTGTTATTTAGGAAAAAAATACCTGTTCACTTAAAATGCAAATCAAAAGACAAGTGAATTAATGTTCTTACTATCAATATTGAATCTAATCGATCGCAAATTCTCTAAATTGTATATTATATAATCTCTCTTTTCATTAACCTATTTTTTAACGTCTTATTGAATAATTAATTAATAAAATGAATTTTGCTGATGTAAAACAAAAGAAATATTAATAATATTATGTAGAAGTTTCGTTATTTTTTTTCTCTACTGATGAGAAAAAAAAAATTTAGTTAAGACAATAATGAAATTAATATTGACGTTTTTATAATTAATGAAGAATTTTGTGTGGTCGTATTTTTTTTTAAGTAAACAAAGCACGAAAAAAATAAATAGAATGAAGTTTATTTTTAATAGAAAATATTGATTAAAAAATTAACAATATCTTGTTAAGTTAAAAAGTTCATTTTCAATTCTCACGACTTAAAAAAAAAAAAAAAAAAAAAAAAAAAAAACGATAATTCACAGTGAATTTTTATTTCTGTCCAATGACTAACAATAATTGGTTGAGACCTTTTTAATCGTTCATTCATCAATTTATTTAGCCTTGGTGTGTTAGTTCGTTAGTGCGAAGGTGTTATTTTCTACATTCTTGCACCTCCCGATCACCAATGACGTCATCGGTAAGAATTATTACGTTGAGAATTACCACTCTCTTATCACATACTTCCAAGGTCAAATAACTGCTACAAATCAATAATTAAAACAATAAAAATAAATACATATGTCCAACAATATGATATTGTTATAGTAGGGTTATAGTATATTGTAATGAAGCGTTATAATAATAAGTGTTTATTCTAATACAACTTCTCCAAGTATAGCCCCACCTATCATATAGGAGACTTTAATGACTGTAATAAAACTTATTAAAACACATATAATAATATTAGATGTTATTAATGAAATAAATTACGAATAGTTAATTATATTCATTACTAATGATTAAAAAAACCTTGCTTGCTAATCTTACTGATATTTTTTTTTATATCATTGTGGAATACATTGGTCAAAGCCAAAAGACACAGTTCATTGTCATTCACTCACGCAAATGACCTCATTCCTCATCCGCTAACATGCACAATCGCCCAACGTGATGTGTCACTGTGGACCTACAGATCATATAAGGTACAATGGATGCAGAATTTATTTCGCTTAATTTTTTTTTTTTTTGTAATATGCACTGCTGATATTTTTCAAGTAAGGTTTCAAAAACGATCCAACTATATGTTTTTAAGTGAAATAAATAAAATTCAATATTTTAATGAATTTTACTAAAAAAAAAATTATTTTCATTTTTTTATACGAATACTAAAAGAAAAATATATATTTATACTTAACAAAATATTTTCCCTATATCCAATTTTTATATATTAGTTACGGTTAAAATAAATACAATGTCACACCAAAATTTGATAAAAAAACAATAATCATAATTGACTATTTCACTGTAAATAAATCTTGTATTTCCCCAAAATTATAAAAATACTCCTATATAACTCTTATATATTCTTTAGATTTATAAAAAAAAAATTATTTTTTTTATCAAGAAAACCAATAGAGTTATCTAACTCTGATTTAAGATTGATCACCAGTGTAATTTGAAATTTGTATGCTTGAAAATTTATATAATTTTTTTCATATAATATATGATACTATTGAGTTTCTCTTCTCTATCTATATTTTATATAGAAAATAAAAGGAAGTGGTTACGTCGTATTGTTGCTATTCAACAACAAATACAACACGTTTCGCTTGTTTGAATTCCACAATATCATATATAACTTCTTGCTGTGTGTTGCTTGTTTTATTATTACAATTTTCCATCGTTATCAAATAATAACAAGTGTATATAAAAAGAAAAAAAGTATAGTAGTTCTAGTAGACTCAATTTTGTATATAAGCAATTTTGTGGTAGACAAGCGTAGATATGTTTGTGTTCATATAATAACAAGAATGAGAATAAGAGAGAGAGAGAGAGAGAGAGAGAGAGAGAGAGAGAGAGAGAGAGAGAGATGACGTATTATATTTATTTTTTATCCACGTATAATTTCCTTATAAAGAGCACGTGCTTCACCTAAGCGTTGCACTGCTCCTGCAAGAGATAATATGAATGTTTGCATTTTTCTCGCAATAATCTGCAGAAAAGATGAACCAGTTCTGCTGCATTGACACCCACTCCCCATCATTCACACTCAATGTACTTCCTTACTGTCAGAGCATACAGGCACATGGTCGTTAAACAAAACAGATAGGATACAAAACTGATATTAAGTAATCAATACTTAAATTTATTAATTAAATAACTCATGGTGACAAGTTTCCATATAGGATTGAAATGTAATTGGTAACTAATCTTTAATTTTTAAAATTAATTATCTTAATTAATTTAATATGTATTACATCTTTTAATTAATTATCTTGGTTTTCTTTACGTTGTTACGTACGAGTGAACTCATGCAAAACATCCATGTTATGATGATTACAACCAGATAATATAATATGTTCTTGGTAGAAAATGTATATAAATTTATAGAAATAAAATAATATAATAATGATAAGAATAATATGAAATATTATAGCATTTATATAGTACCTTTTTTCTCACTTGTTAACCAACTGTAAAAAAATTATATATAATAAATCTTATTTAAAAATTAAATTTCTAATCCTGTTAATTTAATTAATATTTTTATAATAAATTTAATTTTAAAATACATTAACTACTATGTTATGAGACAAAAGAATAACAACATGATACAAAAAAGAAAAATCTAATCTAAAATAATAATTCTTTATTTTAAAATGACATGTAATATAAATTGAAATGAATAAGATTAATTTAATAAGCAACTATTGGATTGTTATTTTTTTTTATAATAATTTTATAATAGCATATAGCGCTAAGGACTCTTCACTTGTTTTATTTTTCACAATATACGCTTGAGGGTGTGTCGTGTTCCCCTTTTAATTGGTTTAAAATGAGAATATGGACGATTTTGTTTGGCTTCTTATACACTACTGTAAAATTTATTGCTTCTCCTTTAAAAACGATGCGCTCCAAGCTACTATAAGAGAGATGCTCTCTATACAAGGATGAAGATGCTGTATCTGGACCATTTATGTGAACAGCGCCCGCCAGTCTTCAATCGCCCCACTTGCTACAGAGACAGGAAATCCTTGCGACTTGTAACTTGACTTTATATTAAGCCAGCGCCCATATACCTCCTCGTATACATTGATGTAGAAATAAGAAGGGTAAAAAAATATAAAAAAAAAAATGCTACGCCTTCCTCATCTTTAAATTTAAAAGTTGCTCTAATTCGATACGCATACCTTTTTAGAACGGATACTATATATTTAATGAAACTTATGTTGTTGCTTTTTTTTTTTTTGTGAACCGTGAATAATTTAATAAAAAAATAATAATGTAAATAAAAAAGTACATGAAAGATATTACATTATAAAAACAAAGTATTCTTAATCTTATTTTATTACATCATTAGTAATATATTTTTTGTTGGAAATAAAGAATATGTCTTTGTTGAATTTAAAATTTTGAAGGATTAAATGTTCCATATGAGCCCACGATATTTTGTAACAATCGAAATTTTATGAGATTTACTTCTTTATTGTAAATTATCTGTATAAAATTATGTGCTAAGTCATTCTACAATGCTTTATAAATTTAATAGTGAACAAGTTTACTAAATTGAGGCTATAAAATATTCAATAGATTCCATTTAACAAAAATATAAATTGAATAAAAATGGATAAAAAAAGTTAAATTTATGTTTATTGATGTAAATTTAATAAGCAAAAGAAATTCTAATACAAATTGTACGTAATTTTTTACTGCTTTTTCTCTTACGTTAAGATTAATTTCAATTTCAGAAGGACTAAATAGCTTTTCATTGTTTCAACCACACACATAAATTGATCTCAATGTTTTGATGTGATAACCAAACAAGTGACGTCTTGTTTACTTACACACAATCAAGTGTATCAGTGAGATTAACGCGTTCTTGTCATCGCACATGCGAAGGTGTTATGAGTGGGCTCCAATGAGCTTTTCCCTGAGACGCAAAGAGGTCCCGAGGCTTCCGTCCGTAACGGTGCCAGAATAGACGGGGGCGAAGGATACATTAGCTGCCCAATTTCGGCGGCTCCCAAGATCCAATAAGTTACGCCCTTCTCTTAGCTTCCAGAGTGTACTGGTATAGCGTATTATTATTTCAGAGTATCATAAATAAAATACTAAAGTATTAGCAAGTTACCTGTTGATGTAGTGTAAAGTCTTAATTAACTATGAAAATATTTTACAGTATCAGTAACACACATAATATCAAATATAGCACAGTCATATAGACTATAATAATATATTTTAAAATGTCATTAATAAAATGAAAATTATGTCAAGCTATCTTGTAAAATCTAAAGAAGAACCATACATATGTCTACTTTATAGCATATTTTTTATATATGTATAAACATTATTATATTTCATATAATATAAAAAATGACATTTTATGACATTTCTCTACTAAAAGAAATCTTATACTTATTTAAAGTCTTATTTACAACATAATACTATATATATATACATGATACAATTTTCTCTTTAATATGATTATTTATAATTATCTATTTTAATATTTGCAATGTAAAATATAATATATTATTAACCTTAGGTAGTTGTTATAAACTTAAGCTACAATATAGTCTGTTACAATTTTGCTCCTCCTCGGTGAGCAAGTGACCTCAATATGGGCAGGTTACTTGGAGGGAGACCATCGTCCTTGCCCCTCCCTGTTGTTAGCACAGAGCTCATTGACACCATGCAGTAGTAGGAGCAATAAAACAATCGAACTCGATCCCCAACAGTAGACTTCTTTTTTTAGATCGAAAAACAACGACATCTTCTCTCGCACGCACGTCCTTAATTATCTTTTAAAGCTAATATTGGAATGTTGTATTAATATTACTCTAGGCCAGAATTTTTATTATTGTTTACATTATAAATGTGCTATTTTTTTTTTTTTAATTACAAGAATTTTTCTACAAAAGTTTTACTTACTGTACATGAAGTTATGTACGTTATTGTTAAATTATGTAAATTGTATAACAAACGAAAATTCTGTTAATGTAATGAAAATAATTTCAACTTAAAAAAAAAGAAACAAGACAAAAATCAACAATACGCCATATTTCATGTCAGTAATTATATTAAAATTTAAATATCAAAATATATATAATATATATTTTTTATATATATAACAAAAATCTTGTCTGATATTATATTCAACATGAAAAAACCATATACACTATATTTATGTATCACCAAAATCATATACAAGACATGCACACATATGACAGTTTACATGCATGAGTATCATATATATTGAGATATATTATAATAGTATTTTTTTTATATACGTCTATATGGTGGTTACTACTTTAGTATATTATGTGGGTGTTATACAGAAGACAGGCTGACAGCAGCCTTTGATTGCATGGTGACTTGATAGGTTTACTTTGCTACCATGACTGAAATGCAGAAATAAAATAAAAAATAAATAAAAAAACAACGCTGCTGCTGTATCGTAAGATGCGTGATCTCTCTCTCTCTCTCTCTCTCTCTCTCTCTCTCTCTCTCTCTCTCTCTCTCTCTCTCTCTCTCTCTCTCGCGTGCATTGTGGCTAACCCGAGAGCAACCAGCAAGGCCAGATAAGAGGTACGTGCGGTGGTGATGGTGGTGCTCATGGTTCTCCAACAACCAGAAGGCCTCTTCACTGTCCATCACTGCTGACAACGTGAGAATAATTATCATCTTCTTGTTTACGTGAACATAAGAATTCTCTTTAAAAGTTATTTATATGCTAAATAGTATCTCAATGTTATAATAATATTAATTCAGTTTACACAGAGTGTTTTGTTTATAAGGAAGTATAGCTGGTTTCATTTAAAATGGTATAATATTAATATTCATGGCATTTTTAGACGATAAAAAAAGCTACTTTACTATTTTACAAAATTTAAATTAGAAAATTGAATTCAAAGTACATTCATTATAAAAATATCACTTTTAAAATTACTTCTCTCTCTCTTTCTTTCATTTTTTGCACTTATGAATATACACAAATTTGCACGTAATGTAACGGTTTATCAATTCAGCATTACTATATCATATATTATTACATAAAATTACCCTATTATAATATATAAAAGAAATTGTAATACTCAATTTTAGTATAGTTATCATATATAGATAGACAACAATATTAAATAAATTATTGGATCTTTACCATACATTATATATCATGCAGTGGTGAGAGTTCATACTTTGCGTGAGTGGATATGTGCGGTCAGCATAAGACAAAAAACTGTGGGCAGCAGCAGTACTGCAGCACGCTACCGTGATGTGGCTGGCTGCACGCAGCACGCTGGATCACGGGAGCGGCCCGAGGCACGCCAATTACCTCCCCATCCACCGCCCCAGGCCTACCCTACAGCACTGCTGAGTAAAGAAGCAACGTGCACCAACCCTCCTCAGAAACGTGACACAAGAAAACAACTGTGTGTTGTGGAATTCAATATTCTTAGAATTGTTTTGGTTATTATTGTTTGAGGATATCATAAATTTATAAATAATAAAAAAGTGAAATATTTTTATTGATTTTAAATATTTTATTGATATTAAATTTGGCAACCCCTGCATAGTCTGCAGCCAGCTAAGCACATAATAATATAAGCACTAATTATTACAATGGTTAAAAATAACATTTTTAATTTCCTGTACATCCAAATTTTAATAAAAAATCAATAAATATTGGTTTTATATATTAAATATATATTATATTGAAATGTAATCAATTTAAATCATTAAAAATGTCAATAACTTTTATACACTTTTCAATACATACTTAAATAAGCTTATATATAATACCATTATAATGGTTGAAGGAACAATCTCAAAATATTATATGAAGTACCTTATTGCATGTGTAGTTAATAATGTATTATTGATGAAAGAAAAAAAAAAGTATGAAATATATTTCTCTTGTATATATGAGAATGAAGCGGTCAGTAGCCTTATCCTTAATAATAAGCTACTTAACATTACTTTAGTACCGTATATATCAAAAAGAAAAATAGCAAAAATATAATATATACTATATATATATATTGCTAGAGGGGTCATGAACACAAAATCATAACCTTTCATACATATTACGTTATATACTTCTCTTATGTAGTTAGTGTTGGTCGCCACACAAGTTTTTCCTTGTGTTAAAATATGAGTGATGAGAGAGAGAGAGTATAGGACCCGCCTATTCATATGTATGTGATCTATACGGTGTAACATAACTGTAGCAAAGAATATTACATGGTAGTTAGGTTTGCAAAAGGTAGTTCATATTATATATAATATGATGATTATGTATTAAGAATGTGTAAGTGGTAAATAAGTAATTCAACTTGAAGTTTATATTATTTTTTTAAGTATTTATATTTTCAACATTTTAATTAAAAAAAATATATAATAATAAAATGTTATAATTTAATTTAATTAATGATACAGAACTTACTTTGAGAAAACGAAATTAATGAGGTTTGTATTTTGATTTAATAAAATATTATTTACTTGAAAAAAATTTAAATTTTATTTTTGGTATACCTTGTAAAGTCAACTACTTTGTAATTTTTGGTAGACACGTTATGAAGGCATCCAGAAAGTAGTTATTCCGACACTTGATTACTTGATTCATGAGAGAGCGCGTCGTTACTCCTTTCATATTACTAAGCCATAGTGACGACGAGCTACTGCTGTAGGAGCGCCAATTTGTGTACTTGCCAGCAACCTTATACGTCCCTCCAGTATTTTTTTTTATTCATATTATATACATCAACAACAATTGTGTGCCTGTACTAATCAGTTGCAACCACTATACATACATACAACATACCATCCAAAACTAACTATTATTTTTTTATTAACATATATATAATAATAGCACACCTGTATTTTTTAATAATTTTATATGACGTAATAAAAAAGTAATTTTCCTAATAAGAATTAAAATAAGGTATGTAATGTTATAAAAAATAACTATTTAATATTTTTTTTAAATATACACTTCATATTCTATTGAATAGAGTATGGAATTACATAATTAATTAATAATAAAAGAAAATATATTTTTCAAAGAAAAAAAAAATACTTGGACAACTATTCTTAATTTTTGAATACACTTATTATTTTTTTATTAATGAAACAGCGTTATTATATATTATAAAATTATAAAAAACTTTAAATTATAAAAGAAATGAGTAACTCTTTTTTTTATTATTATAATTTAAAGTAGTTCAGTTTAGTATGAAGCAATTAGTACAAAATGACTTAGTCATACATATATGCTTGATTAGTAATGAGAGAAAGGAAGCTACAAACTCAACAACAGCAAAAAATATACAAAAAAATAAAAAGGAGGCTGATAAACTGGACTGTTTGCTTGGAAACTTTCAACTTTTGTTCGACGCACATTTTCCCCATACAAACAGCATGCAGGATCGTTCGTCGTCAGCTGGGTCTGGTTCCTCGCATACATAATAATACCTTGCTGAGTTAAATGAAAGAAAACTTGTCTTTGCCTAAAACTATACATAAGATAAGGGTCAAAGATCTTATTACTATACAACTGACCAATCATTATATTTAAATATATACAACTATTGATTGTATTTATAGGAAACAGTATACTTTTTATATATGATAATACTCCTTTTTTTTATAAACAGTACCGTTAACATTGAATAATATATAAAAACACAATTAACATTGTTGCTATATTCGGTCCCATTAAGAAAAATTTCGCAACCTCTTCTTATTTTATGTATGACCCTAAGTACAACTACTTCTTTATTATTAAGATCTAACTACTGTTAACACCAAACTATAATCGAGTTTTTGAAGTATAATATCTTTAGCTAAGATCTCCATCAATACCATATAATACCCTAAGGTGAAAAAATATATATATTACCTATACACGGATGTAAATCGATCCTTATACGCAATTCTGTAATGTTGTTAAAATCGAGAAGCTATTTTTTTCTTCTACATTGATCATAGTGTTTGGTAAAACAGTAATCATATTTTTATGTACTATATATATAAAAAAGAAAAGATTTTTATCATTTAAGATATACGTATGAATAAAAAAAAAATTCAAACTTTCAACACTCCTTATTATCTTTCATAGCTATTGTGAAAAAATATTATGTTGTCTAAAGCTTAGTGTCTCCTATTTACTAATAATGCATAGTTAAAAAAAAGCCAAAGGAAACAATTAATGAATGTCAAATGACATTACACTTAATAGATTAATATAGGAAATAATCATTGAAAATATATTGAGACACATCTATATTTAGCTGACAGTATAATAAATCAAATATGCATGATAATAGTGTGCCCATTTAAAAAAAAAAAAAACTTTTTATTCGTATTGAATATGACACTTAAAGAAAAACATTAATAATTTACTTAACATGTAATCCCTAATAATCAATTATCATATGAATAATACTTCGAAGAAACAAATAGAAGTACTATTATTTTAATTAGATTTGATATTAAAACGTTTATTATAATAATTTTAATAATGAGTATAAAACGATAAGGTTCAGTAGACATCTGAATGGGATCAAATAGCAAGATAACATATATAGTATAAAAGTAGCGGTACTTATACCACACCAAGGCATCATAAGGTTAACTTATGTGATGTGCTTTGTTGCAAGTTACTCCTTTAAAGATGTTTAGGTGGGGCATTTTGCTCTCATATATATCTTAAAGGATAAAACAGGTTCCCCTTATACTTGATCTTGGTCGTCATAGCATGGTGCACATGGTAGCAGTATAGTATATATATATATATAGAAGAGAATAGCACCTACCATCACCTATAACTCGTATTTCTTGTATAGTTCCTATAAGTTTTGCCTTGCGGTCAATTTACCTTCTTCCACTTGTGTGTGATACAGAAAACATCAAACATCTAGGGCAAATTCTACTACACATATCTTATAATATAAAAATGACCGCTAACTTGTTGAGTCCAGTTCGTAATCGTGACTACTTTACTACGTCATTAATAAGATCAATAATATACTATATATATAATATATTGTGGTTAGTAAATAAATAATAAAAATATGAACGTGAGTGGGAACTTGAAAATCAATCATGCGAAACTAAAATATTTTGTATGAATTTTAATTCTAAGAAATAAATGTACTAACATAATGTTTGCTTTTTTTGTAATTTTTAATATTAACGAAATTTGATATAGGATGTGCTGTAGTATATTATATAAAATGTTCTTTTGTGTTCAGTTAGTAAATCACTTTGTTATCTCAATAAGATAATCAGTACAAATTATAATGTTGACAAACTTCTTCATTTGTGTTTTAACTGCTGCAATGCTTGTATTAAATTATCTTTCCATCTTTTTGTGTGTAACATATATCCGTAATCATTATAACGTCATTTAATTATTTATTCTTGCTAGAATTCTATAAAGTTGTAGTCCTTCAAATTTCCTAAACATTGGAGCAAGAAGATATTAAATTTTTACGGTAAAAAACTTAAGACTCATAACAAAGAAATTTTCGATAAGTCTCTCTGAAACATGTGCTCTAAATGTCAAAAAGTGACATAATCTGATGAGGTTGTCGATATCCGCGAAATTGAAAATCTTAGTATGACGTCACATTCCAGCTGAGCTACACACAAGGGCGTGGTGTAAACACAAACAGATGGGCTTATACCTTCTTGAGTCGGTGGCAGGGGCAAGGTCATCAGGGCACCTCGTGAGGTGTGGCAACTAATCCGAGTAGACGTAAAGCTTTTTATATAAGATTTGATGATCTCATCAAATGATGAAATAAAACGTCACTTATTACCTAAATTAAATGCATCTTCTTGTGTCATTCTTAAATAATGTGTTGTTAATAACTCAATCTTATAACATGACATAACTTTGGATTTAAATATTTAAAATATGTTATAATTATTAAAGAAATTGAAATTAATAGTAAAAAAAAAAAAATGAGTAAAAAAGAGTTGTATAAATAGAAATTGCTTCTTTTTTATTATTATTAAAACATCACATTCCACCTCAGTTGAACTTTCTTACATATAACACCGTGCTATATGGAAGTGTTTCTTGTAAACCAGTTTTCTATATATACTATAACATCAATGAAAATATTTAGCCTGAAGATATTCAAGTTTATGGATATTTATATATAATATATTTATATATTATAGAGTGAACATTTTTATTTATAAAAATATATAATTTATGTACTGTATAGTATATAAACACTATACAGAAGAAGCCAGAAGATAGACATAATATTTTGTTTTTGGTGACCTCCTTTTTTAGCCGATACCTAAAATAGTTTAGCACACACAGGTAAGCAGCAGCAGCTAGGGCGGCGGTCGGCTCCACCCAAAGGCTGGCTCCTCATGAGCCGTGAACTTGCTGCTCTCCCCACCAGCAGCTCCTCGTTTCTCCTAATACCTTCTCTTTTTTTTTTTTATTTTTTTTGCCTCATCTCTTTGTAAAGTTCAATGACCGAGTAGTAGATATATGGAGTGCTTCGCAATATAAACCAAGCACTACTAACTCTAGTTACTTATAATTGAAAGCTGCATCAGCAGCAATATCAAACTTGATGTACTATTATAAGATGATTATTCGTTTTTCTTTCTTCTGACGTTGTGATGACACTTTTCTTCTGTATTAATAGCTTTACTATTCTCTTTCACTTCGATATATTGCTTCTTTGCTTCTCTCTCTCTCTCTCTCTCTCTCTCTCTCTCTCTCTCTCTCTCTCTCTCTCTCTCTCTCTCTCTCTCTCTCTCTCTCTCTCGCATCTCGAGTCCTTCTATAGTCTATTGTTATTGTCATCTTTAAGTTACAATCTAGTTCACTCATGCAAAACCCTCGTCATCGTTGTCATTTTAAGAATACCGTTTTTGATTAAAAGATATTGTTGAATGAATAAGACAATCAATTTTATTAGCATCATTTTTTTATATATTATATTATTTTGTTTGTTATTATTGAAGCTTGAAATTTTTAAGCATTTTAACTAAATTTATAGATGACTTCACACTTTCATAGCTCCCGCATTCTATTGAAAGTTACAAAAAAAAAACTTTTTTTATGTTAAAATTTATATAGGTAAAAAAAATTCTTTTATAAAAATATAATAGAGATAAACGTTTTATGCAGAACTGACTTAAAATCTTTGGTATGCAAGTTCTTTTTCTGAAATATTATAATTTATAGCTAGTATTATTTCTTTGAGGTTTTGCCAAATTTATATTTGAATTAAAAATAATGAAGATTTCAAACCACCAAAATTTAATATATGGCCTTATAAATTTAAGTTTATAGATAATAGAAGGAAATAAACTTCACATTTTTTGTTTAAATCCTTCTTTTTTTAATTTAAAAGTTGCGGCTATTCTTTGTATCAGCATATTTTTTTTATCGATTTCTTTTAGTGCAAATTAAATGCCATGATTTAACAACATTGAATGTAAGTTCTAACCTTTTTTTCCCAATTTTAATTGATTGAATTTTTTAATTAGTATGAAAATAAAAGGATAATAAAGTGCCAGAGCATTTTCTGATTGCGCTATAAATTAAATCTGTATAATATAATATGTATTTTAGATGAGATTAAAAAATATATTTTTTGGCAAATCTTTGCAGGAGTTAAAATTTCCGCTTAATGAATAAAATATTTGCTTTAAAAACAAAGAGTTATTCAGAAATACAATTATCTGCAACCTAACTCATTGACACTAAACGTATATAAGTCATTGAGAAACTGTGATATCTTCATTCGCCCTAAAAATTTGAAAAATCTCTTGGAATACAAGTTATAAAAGTAACGTGACTAGCTTGGTGTCGCAGCCGTGACACTGAAAAGTGTTGCAAATCTCATTGTGATCTCGAGTGTCTTGCTGGCTGCTGCGGTGACTGGTCTGCACAGCTGTTTTATACACTGGCAGTGACCGCTAGTCTGCGGTGCCCTACAACTGTCGGTCACGCCGCACCAGACGGCTATTTTATATAGGGTCGCCAGTACGCGGGCGGTCAGCAGCCCGACCGGGCGTGGGCGCTTCAGTGGACGTAATCACGCAGCAGCCGCGGGCACCGTGATCTCTTGGCCGCACGAAGAGTCACTGACTGTCATTAGAAGCCGTCGTCGTCACGCCAACTCGAGCACCTTGCGCTCTGCAATTACCGCCCACAATGACCTGATGATGCTTTTATCTTAAAGGTGGTATTAAAATAGAACACGATAATCAAAAATATCATTTTAATAACATTTTTTATATATAAAAAGTTGACATTTCCCTATAAACAATGACTAGCAATATATTTATAAGCAATAATAAAAAATAAAAAAATAAAAGCAGTAATTTTTTAGTACTTTACGAACCTAAAAACTACATTAAATTAATTGTAAAAACTGTAAAAAGTAGTTGAACTAAAAATAAAGTATGTAGAAGTTGATGACAGTAAAAAAAGAAGAACGTTTTGGATATTAAAACCATCACTTATAGCAGGGTGCTGAAAATTTATCTCACTTATTTATATATATTGGACCCTGAAGCGCACCCTAAGCTATCATCAAGTACATTCTCCAAAGAGGCAAGTGTCCTCATTCCTTTCCATTTATGATCTGGTCTCGTGGCAATCTGCAGCGGGCAAGCGTGCGGCTATTCTTTAAATTGCTCCAGATCTGTGCCAATTTTTTTTATATATCTTCTTTTAAAGCTTTGATGATGAAGAAGAACTTCAGGTTTTCTAAAATAAAAAAAAATATATGTAAACCTTACGTGTCATTTATAAAGACAAGAACTTGAACTTAATTAACCTCATTTTTTATGTCATATAAAAATATATATATCTGGTTTAAAATTTTAGCTTTTAAAGTTTATCCAATAATTGCACCAATTTTAAATTATATATCTAAAAACATTTTCACCATGCAGTAATAAGAGTAATTTTGATTAATTAAAGACTTTCTAAGTTTTTTTAAAATCTCGAAAGAAAAAAAAAATATAACTTCATTTTGGTAGTTATGATTATCACTAAAAAAAATATAAACCTCTCAAAATATTTCTTACGTCTTATATTAAATGTGATATTAACTGTACATATTAAATGCGTGAGTTTGTGTAGCACCACAGTCAAGTACAGTAATGTATCTTCAGTTATCGTTCACTGGTCTTAAATCCTCCACTGTGTGACCAAACGAATCAAACGATATATTTTGTCTTGCAACATTTGGTCATCGTGAGCAAGTTTACTGGTCAAACACAACTTTTCTTTATTTACTTTTTTATTTGAAAGAGGATCCGTTTATCTTGCTTGCAAAGTAAAAGCAGTAAATATCAGCAGAAGATTCGCGCCTCAAAGAACCTTGTTAAAAAGAATTAGTTTTTTTTGTTTGCTCTTTTGTTTTTTGTTTGTTTTTTTTTGTGCTACAGCTTGTTAAGTCTGTTTTCTTACATATTCTCTCTCTTGTTCTTTCTTGCATCTCGTATTGTCATATTGTTGTTGAAAGTAAAAATTTTCAGACCCTAATTTACAATATTAAACAAATTAACTTAAATGCAAGTCTTAATTTTAAAAAAAAAATCCTTCCAACAAATAGAAAAATGTGAAACTGAAATAATAGGAGAATATTTTCTATATTTCCGATTCATGAGAGCCTGTAAATTATGCAACTTGCTACACTGGCATGTCATGTAGGTTGCCTATTTTACAGGATCTAAAACATTTTCTAAATTGTAAAATATTAAGACGTGAAATTTTGTTACAGTTTATAGGTACAAAAATATGTTAATTAGATTGCGTCATCACGAGTTGACCGCGCTTAAAACAGTTAGGTCAAGTACTCCAATGTCAGGATGAAAAGTTTATAGCAGCCGGTTCAAAAATATTCTTACATTTGCATTTCGTTCCTTCAACACCTTTGCTATCATATGCCTTAGTATAATTTTTTATATTTAAGTTTTTTATGTTATGGAATATAAAGAACAACTTTTTAGTTAAGTAGTAACGAAATAAATATATTTTTTTGTTATAAAACATTGATTTATGAGTTTTAAAAACTCGTAAAAATAGCTACTCTATATTCTAAAATGTAAAGGCAATTTAAAGGAGAAAAATATAAAATAAAAATACATAAATGACAGCAATCTTCTTCATGAAAAGGTTCATTCAAAAGTCCCTCATTAGATCTCACCATTTTATTTTTTTTTTAAAGTTTTTAGTATTCATTTTTAAAAGTAATTTACTGGAGACCGTATAATTTACGTGGCAAAAATTTAAATACTCTTTTAAATTAAACTAGGTATAAAAATACTAATTTTTGCATATGAAATACCGTTGTTGATCTACATAATACCTGTCAAGGTAAAAACGAAGAGATCTATTAATTTCAATTTGAAATCAGAAGTTTAGATTTTGAATCTTAATTAAATTGTTAAGTATATCAGTCACAATAATATGAAAATGCTAATTAAAATTTAACACAAACAATTTTTTGTTATTAATAAGGAATATATATTTTGGAATATATAAAAATGAAATTTATTTAACGTTATTTCTATTAACATAAAATAATATAAAAAAAAAAACTTAAATACAGTATATAGTACGTGATTTACTAACTTGTAATATTTTAGAATTCATTAATATTTTGCTTGTAGCGATATTTTAAATCAAAATATATGAGTGACAAGCCTTGAAGGAAAGAAATAAAAAAATACGACGCTTAAATAACATAGTAAAGTTATATTTTTTATTGATGAATATGCAATTTATATATTATTTGTAAAAAAAAATTGTATATATTTATAAAATAATTTTATAATGATATTTTTCTGCTCCTTTATTACACAAAAGATGGTGATTTTATATTGCTACGGGGTGCAATATGCATGTTATAAAGAACTAATTCGGAGGTTTGATGCAATTAGGAACGTAAATTACAGGTTTTGATACTGTCAAATCAATCAGAAGCTGTCATGCTACCGGGCATAAGACAGGAGCAACTTAGCATATTATAATATGTGTTGTTTGAATTATTTATTAATTTTTATAATATTATATAGGCAATGTATAGACCTACCACCATGAATAGAATAAAAATTATATTTAAAATAAAATAATAATAAATTGTTACGAGAATATATTGCACTTTATTATATATTTAAATCATTTTATATAACTTTATAAATAGCTATTAATTTTATAATGAAGTTCTAAAAAAATTCTTTTATATTTCATTGATTATGTATTACAATATTTATATTATGGAAAATTAATGTAACTTAGAATATTATAATAAAATGTTAAGTTAATTAATTTAACGATCAATTAACTATATAATTAATGTATTATAGATTTATTATAAATGATGAGAAAATGACTCATGAAGATTTAGTAATTATAATAATAACGGATATATTTTTAATATATTCAAAAAATTAGTTTGCTCTCTATATAAGACTTTTTTTTATACATTTTGAACCGCGAGTTTTTATTATCTTGTCCCTGAAAGGTTTGAATTACGTTGCGACCGCAACGCCACCGCAATATCGCGGGCAGGTCTTCAACCAATCAGTCAGTCAGTGAGCAGCAGATCCTCGAGTCACGCAATCGGGAGGGATAGAGGCTGCTATACTTCCATCTCTCTCTCTCTCTCTCTCTCTCTCTCTCTCTCTCTCTCTCTCTCTCTCTCTCTCTCTCTCTCTCTCTCTCTCTCTCTCTCTCTCTCTCTCTCTCTCTCTCTCTCTCTCTCTCTCTCTCTCTCTCTCTCTCTCTCTCTCTCTCTCTCTCTCTCTCTCTCTCTCTCTCTCTCTCTCTCTCTCTCTCTTCATTTCTGCGTCTTTAGGCTTATAAGAGCAGGGAGCAGCAATATTATAACACGATATTGGAGCAAGAAAAAACATTTCAAGTTTTGAGATGCTTTTATAACTATCTACCTCATATTCATAAAAATCATGCAAAAAAAAATTACAACTTGGCTTCCCGTTTTATGAACTAATTTTAAAAATCGCATACTACTTTCAACCAGGATTTAAATTCCATAAATTGTATTTATGCTAAGATATTATATTTGTAACATTTAATTTGGTATTTTTGTCATTGAAAAATTTTCTATGGGTAATTGTATTTATTTATTATTTTTTTTATGCTGAATTTTTTTATGATATATATGTTTTTAAAATTGTTATGATAATGTTTTATGATTTTAATACTGAAGAACAGTATATAAAATACTCTGGGATATATGTTTTGATTCATTTTTTAATACATCATGTTCTGACGATTGTTAATCATCAAATTATTATAATATAATATTACTGATGATGTAATAAACTTATTCACAATAGAGACTATAGAATTCTAAAATAAAAATCCATCACTGTACTGCCTTAAGGTAAACCTAAAGATAAATAGCTTTAAGTCGCATATAACGCGCTTTAAATCGGTCTTGTATGCTTACTATCTTACCACCACTAGATTCAATACAATTTATTCTCCTGATGTAACCACTACCGAATGTATATACATAACTAACCAAGCAAGCAAGTTAGTCAGGCAACCAGGTAATGAGTACGCATGAAACAACGATTTAACAGTGACAAAAGTATACTCTTTCGCAAAGTTTAACGCATCAACATATACATAATCGTTTTTCTTATTGACTTTTGACCATGCATGCAAAATTAAAAGTAATTTAAAACCACTTAAATTAAATATATTGCTTAAATATCCAAGCATTATCATACATTACGATGCTTAATGTGTGTTTTTTTAATGTGAATTCAACATTTAAGTCCTTTTTTTTTAATTTTTAATTACATTTCTATTTCAACTTTACACTGGAGTCATACAACGTTCGTTATATATGATTTTTAATGCAAGGACATGATGATTTTAATATTATTGCATTTTGAAAAAAATTATTTAAAAAATGTGAATTTATAATAATTGATTAATAAGATTAATTACACCTTTTATTACAACAGCTTGAAAAAGTGCTTACTTAAAAAAAAAAGTCCTGATAGCAATCAATATTATCGATATAAAACAATTCATATTCTAGTTTTTTTTATATAAATCATGATTTATATCTCTGAATAAATTGTATATTTTTTAAAAAAAATAATATTATTAACGATGAAGTATGTTAGTAACATTACGTACACTACACAATATACTGCAGCAATATAACGTGTTATACATACAGGAGCAGTCAGGAAAAATACATTTATACTCTAGTAGTAGTGTGATTATCATATACAGCTACTGCATTTTGTTTCGCTTGCCTGTCTATATATACTGATTCTTATTATATATAATGGCCCTAAGCTATGCTTCTGATTATGCAGATGTATGTTCACGCATATACGTCATGCAGGTAAGGGGTTAGGTACACCGTGTGATGATTCAAATGATATGATATATAATAAAATATAAAACCCTGCTGTGAAACTTTAAGTCATGAATTGACAGCTCTAACACGGCAGCAGTTATACATATAAAACTGTAGAAACCCACGCGTTTCGTTTGATTTTTTTTTGTACCCTACAGGTAACTAAAAATAAAAATCTTAAAACAAAACCGCCCATCAGTAATCAAAAATATGTTCTGCTTCAAATAATATTTCTATAAAAAATAAACTTAGCTACATCTCTTTATAGAAAAGAGAGTAGTGTTCTGTATACTAAAATATAATATAAGAGGCTACTGGCTTTTTTTATTTTTTAATAGTATAATAAATTGTTATGATTTATAAAATATTAATACAAGTTTTTATATAAAATGATTTACTAACACATTTTACATTATTTAAACATTAAATTTTAATACATTATAAAACAGAACTATCTCTTAGTATAAACGTGTATAGAAAATTCTTCAATTTGGATTTAGTTTTAAACTTACCCACCTATTAAAACATTTAAAAAATAAAAGCACGGTATGTATTAACTTTGATATTATTTATAAAGTATATTGACATAAAACCTTGTGTTTTGTAGTAAAACGTATTTTTATGAGTTCATTTATATTTGAACATCATAATATACATTATTATTTTAATAAATTTTACCAAAACTGATTTGCATTATTATATTTAAAATGTCCCCTTAAGATATGTCTTATGATTCATGTTAATGATTTTTCTGTTTAAAACCCCATATTTACCTTTGCGGTAGTTACTAAAAGACTTCGACCCCTGGTCAATTCTCTGTAATCAACCTAAGACCTTAACTTGGTGCCCTAAGGCTTACTGACGCGTTCCATAGCAGACTTAGCTGTGGCGCCTACCGACAAAGACGGTATCGTTCTTGAGCCCTCAAGCGAGGTTCCAACGTAACCTTTCGCACCCTCTTTCAAGGATGGCAGCTTCCGCTCATTCATAAAGCACCCTTAGGGCCATTACCAACAGATTGAATGAATTCAGACAGGTTTAAACTACATATAAAAAAAAATATAATCATCATTTGTAAAAGTTCTTAGGAAGATATTTTCTAAATGTAGTTTACTTTTATTTGATGGTCAACCATAAAAAAATAAAATAAAAGTATATCTAAGAATCATTAATGTTCGTAAATTACTAAGGTAAGAAATGTTACTGAGGAAAATTTAACTATAACATTATACCTAGAATATAAAACCATTTTGCAAAAATTTTATTCTTATACAATTTTATATTTTAAAAAATAAGTATTTTCTTTTATACTCTTTTGCAATTTATGTAAAGTATATTACAGTCATATTGTCCTGGTTATAATCGCAAGGTCGTGAATACTTTAATAATAATATCCTTAACAAAATTATAATAATATTCCATACATGGAGGTAATAGAAACAGAAATATATATTGTATTATTATGATGAGTTATATGCTAATACAATGTTTTAAAAAATAAAATAAAAGGACATGTGTTGAAAACTAAAACATTCCATTCTTTTTTAAAATGTTGACTTTTTTTTTTCTTAAAAAAATATTATATATTTATAATAATATTATTACTTATGAATACAGTTTATATTATAAGTATTGCAAATTAAACCATATAAAGCGTTTACAAACATGAGATTGTTATCTAGTATGCTACGACCTTTATGCATCACGTGCATGCATTGTTTGTGGTAGATCGCGAGTATGCATCTTTTGTTAAGTGCTGCTCCAGTAATATGTTTTATTTATATACACAAAAGTATTATGTATACAAAGTAAAAGTAGAAGAATATTTATTTTTTGTTTCATGTTTAACCGCTGTAATAAAAAAAGGCCATAAGGTCATATTTAATATGCGTGCTTTACAAGCCAATGTGAAAATATGAAATATTAAAAAAAAAAGTGTTTTATGGAACAAAAATGTTCGAAAGAAAAGTTATATGAATGTTTTAATTTAACATTTTTTTTTTAAAATATTGATTGAAGTTGTTACATTATACAATTTCTACCTATTAGGAACTACACAGAAATGATTTTGATAAGAGATTAAAAGTAGCAAAAAGTTCAGCAGCAATGCACTTGGTAAATTTGTTACATGTAAGTTCTCTGCTAAAGGGCAAAGGGAATACAATGGTCTGAGTTAAGGACGTACTCGTTGGTGTTTACACGAGAGTTGCTACCGTACTCCGCGGCCTTCTCCCTCTGTCTTTGTGTGTCCACCGCGACCTCCCCCCCCTCACAGCCTCCGCACTGGACCAACAAAGAACGACCTGACACACGTCGTTGTTGGCAAAAAAAAAAAAAAAAGATAAAAAAAATTGTAGATTCGTAACCATGAGTATTCTTTTGTAAATGAAAAGAACCATTTGGTAGTCACTAGTGCCACTCAAGGAAAGAGAAGTTCTCCATAAGGAATTAAGCATCTCTTTTCAACCAGAATAATGGGCACTTAAAATATATATCTTATATTAATATTTTTTTCATTTCTTTCTTTCATAAAGATCAGCATTTGAATGTATACTATCATTTTTTTTGTATATTCTTAGACAGAAAGCTTTTAGATTAAGTGATTGATATTTTTTTAAAGAGACAAAAATATATAATTTGATTGACATATCAGATACAATGTAATAGAAAAAAATATATATAAATTTTATACAATTTTAATTGCAAAAATCAGAATCAACTTGAATTTAAAAAATGGTGAAAAAATCATGTTGCGATTTTTACAAGTTTCATTCTCCGATTCAAGAATGTTAGCTCTTTATCCTTTACTTTTGTTTCTCCATACCGCCGCCTCGTGCTCTTGCATTGTTTACTGTGAACCATTGTTGGTAGCAACAGCATTTTGGTGGGCATGGCGGTGTCTTTTCTTTCTGATTTGAATGGCATGCGCTACTCAACATGAAAGTTAAAGTTAAATAGAAGCTCTACATTTTCGAGTCTTATATATATATACATGAAACTATATTATATACTTTAAGTCATACTAATTTATTATTCAACGTAAAAAAAAATATGTGTGTGTATCAAAAAATACGTGGTTAGAATTGAAGATTGACCTCATAGTAAAAATAATAGGATCACAATTTTATTACGAAGTTTTTTAAATATGGTGAATTTATTCATACTATTACGGTTAAAATTATAAATATAAAGTAATTTAAAAATAAATTATAATTTTTTATAGTTAAAATAAAATATTCATTTTTTTTTTATCTGTAAGGTCATCAAAGCTGCGATAAGTTTTTTTATGAGCTTCTTGAGAGCAGTATTGTCCATTCTTTATTACAACAGCTCAAATAAAAACTCCAAATTAGAGAAGATCCTGTTTGTTATTCAAATCATGGCTTTTTATATTTTTAAATATAATATCTTAGCATATTATAACAATGTTAAATAATAGTTCTATTCATTTTATAAAGAAATATAAACACATAATTTCAGAAAAAAAAATACATTAATAAAATGTATTATTTTACATATTTAATTAATATTAAAACTTAAAATATTATAACAAGATAATTATAAAAATTAATAATTAAATTTAATAATTAATTATTTAAATAGATTTTAAATAAAAATATTGAAAACCAATGACGAAGATAGTCAGAAGCTTACAAATAAGTTTGTGGGATGCTGCAGTAATGATAGGTTTAGAGAAGAACAGCAGCATTGGGCCTCAAGCAAAAAAGCTCCCAAGCTTCATATGTTATAGCCAGCAAGCTTTTGTGAGCACGCGGGTCAAGAAGATTAGGGCGTGAGTACAAGGTCAAAGGTCACTTTGGGCAGCGTGAGTTAGTCTACAGACTGGCAGGCAGGTAGTGTGTTATTGTAGTAGCATAAAGTTCTTCAAGTATACACCTGTGTATAGCTCTTTTCTCTCTCTCTCTCTCTCTCTCTCTCTCTCTCTCTCTCTCTCTCTCTCTCTCTCTCTCTCTCTCTCTCTCTCTCTCTCTCTCTCTCTCTTCTTTCTCCATATGTGAGGGCAGAGGAGGGAGATATTGAGAGAGAGGATGGTGATCAAAATGATTATCTCTTCTTTCCATTCCTCTTTCTTTCCCCCACACTAACTCTTTTTATTACATACCCACCCCATATATATCTTTTTTTAAATTTAAGAATAGGTTTGTTATTTAGCTGGGCTGCTAGACTTTAAAATTGCCCTTAGTTGTTGTTTTTTATTGTTTTTTTTTTCTGGTCCATAGCCAATATATATAAGATGTAGAAGGGGATTTGTATCGAGCAAGGTATGATGATGATGAAGAATGGATGAGGGTTATATAGAGCTTCTAGCTTCATTTATTTTCATAGCTAGTAGGCGTGCCTCTAACGTCTATTGAGTTACGTTCATTCTCATATAGCGTAGCAACAATAATAATAATAACACCAAGGCAATTAAATCCATCAGGAAAGGAGGGGAGAAAAAGAGGGGAAGTTGATAGAGGAGGCGTGAGAATACACCCACCTTTCCTAACAGCAGTAATCATTGTTTAGCATAAATAAAGCACAGATTTATATATTATAATCTACATAATTAAACGTTATTATAAATATTTTACGCTGTTCTCTTTTCGAAGGAATAAACATTTAAGAATATAAATAAATAAGTCAAGTGCATTTAAAAATATTAAATTACAGGTTTAAATCTCCTATTTTAAATTCTTAATAATATATATAGAATTCAAAAAATTATTTTAGAAACCAGTTTGTATAAAAAAATTATTATGTCCCCTTAAAGTTATGCAACTTTTTCTACACCATTGGTTTTTCATATTGAGAGACTTTAATTCTCGCAAAATAAAATTATTTTTGATTACTTTATTTAATATTGTCTATTTTCATCAGCTTATTTACATCAATTACTATAAATAATTAATTATAATATGAATTTTAATATATTAATTCAATATTTTTAAACTTACAAAACTTCTTAGTGGTAAAAGCTATAATATTTTATTTATTATATCATACAAACATGTCATGCACCTGCTACTGCATGGTGTAAAATGCAATAAGTATAATATAGGAGGTAGCAGTAACAAGTTAGAATGAAGGTGGAGGAATCATTTAGCACCTACGGGCCACACCCGAGAGAGCGTAGCTGAGAACTCTCCTCGCGAGCACACAATACCACCTGACTGCGTGATCATATCTCATTAATCGCCACACAAGCAATGGACCAGTTTGTTACTGCTGCTGCTGTTGTTCGTTATTACGTCTACGGCAAGGCCGTACGCGTCCTTTATATTACGGCTTGTGTGAGATATAGTTTATGTGGGAGAGAGAGAGAAACTAAAGTTAGAGATACAAGATTGTATACTATAATAATTTAAACTCGTTACAAATATTTCAAACAGTTATAATATTAATACTTATTCTATATTGCTTATATATAATATGTTTTTTATTATGATTTATTTTAATAGATTAATCATTTTGTATTGTAAGTAGTAGTTATTTAAAAATTAAATATAATATATTATTGACAATTAAAAATTATAAGTAAGAATAGAAACATTCAATGCATAATATTAATAAAGTACAATATATCGTAAGATTTATTATTTAACATTATAAATCTAACAAAAATGAAGTTTTAAAATAAATATATTATTAAAACATCTTCATTTTATTGACATATAATTTCACACATTTCTTTTATTTATATTGAAATGTTCTACAGTGAAAGGTAAAAAAATAACAATTTAAATAAATTATATTATAAAAAGTTACTATTACTGTTGAATAAATAAAGCCATAGAATATAATTGAAAAAAAAATATTTTGATATGGAATTCTTGTTACTTATTTAGCGTTCCGATGCGTAACGACAATGGTCCCCTTTCCTCTTCGTGATTTGATGTGCGTTGCTTTACTTTGGTAACGCTCCGTTAAGCGAGAATGCAGTGGTGGCGTTTAAATCCTTCTAAACCCTCTCGTGGTCAACTAAGCAAGAAAAAGCACACACACACATGCTTCGATACGCCCTGGAATTCCGCACAGACAAGCAAGCCTGTACATCCTCGGCATATATATTTTTATATTAAAATACAATGATATATACTTAATATATATATATATATATATATATATATATATATATATATATATATATATATATATATATATATATATATATATATATATATATATATACCTTCTTGTTTGAAGATAGAAAGCATATCAATGTCAGAATAGATTATCATTGATATTTGGTTTGGATACTTGAAACTGACAGTAAGTGATTCATTTTTATCTCTTCTACTATATAAAATATTTGTGTTTTTTTATATATTATATTATAAAAAAAGAATTATTAAATACTTGATTTTATTATAATACTATAACCTGCTACTATATTACAGTAAAAAAAAGTTACAAATTTATAAAACTAAATTCAATATTTTAATTATTGTGAATTGTATTTCAAATATAAAATTTAATTTATAAAACTTTAATTTATGGATGTTGTGACTTCAAAATATTACTTTCAATGATTAGGAAGTGTACCTTGAAAAAGTGTACTGAACTGCAATAAAAAATAAAGTTTTATTCGTAACGTATGAGCTAAAATATGGTACTTAATTTTTTTTGTTGGTAAGAAATCGGCCATGATGAATCTATCTGTAAGTTTTACTACCGTATGTTAAGCAATCAGAGCAAGTCGATACGTTATTGGTCAGTTAAAAGAAGTAAGGAAAAAGTTGCCGCCGCCACATGAAAGCAAGACAAAGAGAGGAGACGTAATAATTTTTATATACTATGCTCACCTGTCTTGCTTGTATACACTGTAATGTAAAATCTATTTCAATATTTAAATATGTTACAATTTAAATATATACCTTTCGTATATAATAACAAAATAAAAATATGTATAAACCATGTCATAAATATATAATATACATATTGAAATTTTTATATTGTAATGAATTATATTAATATCAAGGTCTGAATTTTATTATACAATGAATATATTAATAATTACTGGTATAGTTTTATTAATTAAGGAAGTATTTTTTTATATTAAATAAAATATTTAATAATTTTTTTTAATTAACTATTTTATAGTCATCAAAAAATAAACTTGAATTCAATATTTTAAGACTGAAACTAAGAATTGACAATCAAAATTTAAATAAAGAAGGTAGCAGCTACCCCCCAGTCACGTGACTATGTCACAGAGGTCACAGGGCGTGATCTTTGTTGTTGTTGCTCACCACAAATAATCTGAACTACCATTTTTTGCATGTTTGCGTGTGAACGGAAATGCACAGTCCCTCTTCTTATACATTATATAATACCACCTTCACCTTAATAGTGGAGTCTCTCTCGGTAGCTATCAACTATAATATGGTAGCAGGTAAGCACGCAGGTAAAACAGGAGAAAACTGGTTATGTGATATTGGCTAATTAACTTGCCTTACGCGTGCTTATAGAATATATTGCTGTTTTGATATCATACATCCACAATTTTTAATTTAAATCGATTTCTTCTTTTAATTATTTTTATTTTAAAAATATTATTGCTGTGTTATATATATTATTATATATAAGGATATTGTTATATTATAATATTATTTTTAAATTATTTTATTGTTATTAAGTAATAAATTATATTTAGTTTTATACAAGGATAAGGTAATAGATTTTTTTCTGTGGGATATAATAATAGATTTGCTACTTTTAAAAACAAATTATTATAATAGAGCTACGACAGGTTTCATATTAAAAAAATAAATAATAATTATTAAAAAAAAAAACTATACTGAGAAAAAAAAATTAGTTGGTGTCCTTGAGTTCCATATTGTACCAAAACTACATCTATGCTTATATGCACAAAAGTTTGCATGGCATTTACAGGATGAAATACTATAACAAAAGGGTCAATCCCCTTTACAAAGTGGATACATATAAGGTATAAAAAATTATGGTAAGATTAGGTAGGCATGTACGGCTAGTCATACTATCTTATGCAGAGTGGCGCTAATCGTGGCGCCGGCGTGAGACAAGTTCACATTTGTTGTTGATGACATGAGCGATGAAGTGCGGAGCTGAGAAGAGCGCTTCTGGCGGCCACACCCTGCTTACCTGGCCGCCACCGTGGCGACCTGTTGTTCTCCACTTCTCCGCTCTCTCAGCTACTACCACCTCTATTCTATTCTCACGTCTATCTTAAGTTATGCATCACAAAGTCCTTTACGTACAACAACGGTGATTATGCCGGTTAGACTTATATATATAATAAGAAAGGAGGAATGAAATTTTTGATTTGCCAAATGTAACCTCATCATATTTAAATTCAACTATATTATATGGTGAAGAATTTTTACCAACAGACGTATAGCCACTTTAAATAAGAATGAAGGGAGGAGATATCTTCATGTGAACATTATTACACTAAGCTTTTACTTTTTATAATAATATACTTTTGACTTTTAAGGATAAGAAAAAAAAAATGGACCTGTCATTTTTGCTGAATATGCTTTTCGAAACAGCCTATCGAGCACAACATATGAATTTTATATCAAATAAGACCTCTTTTTTTTTTCATGTTACCAAAAAACATCGTTTATATTTTAATAACAAAATTTATATTGGAAGTTTATAAAAAAAATTAATAATAAAAATAAAGTTTTTTATATTTAATTGAAAATTTTAATAAATTCCAAACTAATATTTATTTTGAAACTATACGTCATGTATAAAATTATCTATAAGCAATTAAGAAAAAGAAAATAAAAATCATGTATTGCTTCCTCGTGCGATACAATCTGTGAGCTAAACGCATCAATCAGAAATTTCTTAAAGCCTATCTCATTACTACAGGACACAAGGCAGTTAGGTCGATCGGGCGGTAACAAACAAAAGAGCAGCGGATTGATGATAAAGAAACGTTAAACATTTTTATATGCTATTTCATAGTGTATTTTTTTTATGTGTGTTAAAGAAAAGAAAGGTTCATCAAGAAAAATTATCATTAACATCAACACAACAAAAATAATAAAAAAATGCGAGTTTTGTGAGGGAGTTCATTTCATTTTTGTAATTTTCCATTTAAAAAGTGGGAGTGTTTCATAACTCAAAATTAAAACAAAAAAAATTAAGAGTTAAATTATGAAATATGGAATTCTTATGAGGGACAGTATTGGATTTATAATATTAAATGCTTGTTTTTTTTAAAGGCCCTAGAGGAAAAAAAATGTTATTTAAAATTATGAAGGCTTTATATATAGTAACCCTTGCTTTAAAGTTATAAACCCTTTACTTTAATGGATATGCAGTAAAGGGGGCGTGGTACCTAACAAAATCCTATTACACAAGAGGTTGGACTATATGTCACTGTTTTATATTATATAGTATATAATAATAATAAAAAAATAGTGGTGATCTCATAGGCTTCACTGCATCAAGTTTTTTGTTAATATAATAATCCTATATATTAAATTTCTCCAATTTGAAACACTCTGCAATGGTGCATGAAGGAAAATCTCAAATCAAAAATTAATAAACATAAACATTAGAATGCAAAGATTATTAGAGCAAACTCTTTTAAAAGTTTTATATATTTTTTTCTAACAAAATAATAACATAAAACTATGATTTTATAATCCGTTAATTATAAATGTTACACCTACTTAATTTATAAATAAAATGAACTGTTTTATATTTTATATATTATATATATTATTATACTATTAAATTAATGCATGATATGAATATTATGCATATAATAATTATGGTTTATTTACAATTGGTTCAAGCTTAAACATAAATATTAAAATTATTTCTAGTAAATGCAATGAGTTTAATTGCAATATCTATTGATAGTGGATTATTTATGATGTATCAACCATTAATAACTATAATAATATATATGGAAATAATACTGCAGAAAATAAATTACAATATATATATATATATATATATATATATATATATATTTAATTTAAATATAATTATTTTTATTTTACTTTTAAAATTATAGTCTGTGAAGTTAAAATAGTGTTAAAATTCTTCTTACTATTAAATTTTTAAATGATATTATATATAATATGTAATTAAAAAACAATAAAATTAAAATTCATTAAATATTAATTATAATAAAAATTGCATAATATACATATCTTATGTTTTTTATCTCAATATTTTTTAAGTGCGTTTAAAGTCGGTAGATCTCGAACAATGTGAGACGAATTGCCAAGATATAAGGCGGAGTAGAAGGGGAAGATAATAATGAAAAGTTAATTAGATTCCGGCGATGGTCCAAAGTGAGGGCGGGCTGAGATTTTTACCGTGAGGCGGTCTATCTACCTTCAACTCTGCTTGCTGGAGATTTGTATTTTCAAGTACCACGCAAACAGTATCACGTCATAACCATATTTCACTTATACTATAATAATATTTTCCATTGTTATGACACTTTGTAGTATATAAAAATGTTAACTTTAAATTTATTATCAACTATCTCCAAAATATCAATACAAACGTATTATGTTAAAAGGAAAAAAAATCTAGTTCATAAAATTTCTATACTTTCACTGTTATTTTTATTATAAATTAATTTAAATATAAATTTTAATATAATTTTCAACACATAATCAAATGATGAAAGTACAATAAAGGATTAAAAAAAAAGTTATTTTGTTTGACAAAGGATATGACATTGATTTATTATATATTGCAGATGATTATTATTTTTTCACCGTCATCATTCTCTCGTACTACTACTGAAATCATTATCATCAAAAGATTGTGTTGAGTTATAAAGTATATTATACACATATACATGTTACATTATTTCTTTATTATCATTATATATAAAAAATAGATTGGAATTTATAGAGTAGTAGTGTTCTGTTCAAGATGAAATGTTTTCTATAGAGCACCCAAAACTATACTTGTTACTATATAAATTGGAACTACATAATATTAATAAAATTGATTGTAAAAAAAAATATTTTAAGTTCTTCATAAGTTAAGTTAATGTATAGTTAGCTTATATTATCAGTAGCTGCGAGTATATGAGACTATTATTATATTTTTTAACAATGGGTGGTTGTAACAATGCACTGCAGGTAATTCTCGTGCCGCCGCCACCTTGGACTAAGGTAGACATTGTCATGATAACCTCCTCCTGGTGTAATCGAACCTCCCAACTCTCCGCCCAGCTCTTGTGTTGATGAAATTGCGGTATTGTTGCCCGTCAATCATATCACAAGAAACCTTCCTACCTCTTTCTTATTATATGTTTTTTTTATAATGTATAATATACATCATCATATCAACATTAACTAATAAATAATGCTGATTCAACCTTTCAATATTATTAATAGCAAGAGTGATTTTTCAAAATATATAATATTATTTATAGATGATAATTATAATAGTAAATTTAATTTAAATTCATTATAGTTAATTAATATATGTGGAAAGACTAAGAGGTAATTTAGTTTTAAACAAAAATATAAAAATAATATTTTTTATTTTTATCTTTTTGTGTAGTGTCTCAAAAATTCAAATTCGTAAATTTTACTTGGAATAAAAGTGCTTTTTAAAGTTTTAAAGCTTCTATTTTGGAGCTCTAAGAAATTTAATTTTTAATGAACGTCAATCACTATAAAGTGATTACTAATTAATCAAAGTATTCTTGTGATTTTCTTAGCTTCTAAATTAAGAGCTTATTTTAAGAGCCAACTTAATTTGAATAAATTCTCCGAATTTATGCTAATATATAAATTAATATAATATAATTAATTTAAAATTAAACCGGAAATACAAGCTTTAAAATACATTACATACAAGTATAATAATCATTATAATATAAATAATAACAATATATTATTTCTATTAACTTATTTTTCATCGTTGCATATAGTTAAGCGTTACATTAATAAAATATATGCATGACATTAATTTAAAACTGTATGGTCTTATAACATTAAGCCAGGCAGTCAGGCAATGTACTTGTATAATGTAAGATGTTGCTTCTGCTATATTATAGTAGTGTGGTTGACTGGTAAAATAATAGCAGCCTGAAGGGGTAAAGATGTACCTTGTGATGTTGTTAGAAAATAACACGACACTCTCTTACTGTATATATGTTATAGCTAGACTCACGTTTTCTGCTGCTATAGCCAGTAGAGTTCCTAGTACATGATAAAAAATATAAACTTAATGTCTGTAAGGGAATTTTTTGACTTTTGTTTTTGTCCCATCTTTAACTAGATGTACATTAAAGTGTTTTATATTTACCTTAAGGCTATGTTTTGTGTGCTTCTTTTTTTTATTATTTTTTCTTATGGCGTGACAAAGCTTAAATAATAAATCACATTGCTATACAGTTTGTTGTTGTAAGAGATTGTGATAATTTTTATGTACTTTAAAAGTATTGTAACATTATTTTCACTCCTTTTTTTTATGAAAAAAACACATTAATTTTGAAAATTATTTTTCCATTATTTGGAATATGATTATAGGTGTAGGACTTGAATGTACTTAACTTTAAAATTGACAAGAAAAAAGTGACAAAAGAATTCAAAACCCAGCTTCATTAAAATTATATAAAATTAAAATTTATTTTAATTAATATGTATCTATAAGTGTTACCAAAAAGTAGTAGTAGTACAATATTAGTTAATTTAGCAATAAAAAATGATTAATTTATTTGCAAATACATTAAGCTTCATGAAATAAAATAAATGTTTTTTTCAAGCTTTAGAGAGGAGAAATTGATTGCTTTTGCTTACCGTAAAATTCAATAATCATCAAACAAATCACGCTTCACGCTAAATTTTAAGAAAAACACCTATCACTGATTTGTAACTATTACTTGTAAAGATATGCGTTGTGTTTAACCTTTGGTGTTATTTTGCTTCAGATCCGGCACCGGTTCGGCTGCTACGACGAAATCACAGAGATCGACAGATGTCGCGTGCGCCACTGCAACTGGGTGCGATTCCTCCGTGCAGCCACCTCCTACAGCGACGAGGTCAACTTGATTGGCACCAAGGTCAAAGGTCAGTTCACCTCTCACATCATCAGTAATTGTGAGATGTATGGTTTTTATTACTGAGATAATAGCACTTGCATATCAAATTATTGGTAGGCATCGCGGGAAAAAATAGACAAGCTCTATCACCTGGAATATTTAATTTTAATATTTAATCAACAATAAAAAATCAACTAACAATTTTTACATAAAGCAAGTTCTTCAAGAAATACCTAATTTTGTCAGCTATGACAAATGAAAGAGTTATTTTTCACAATGAACCATTAAATTCAAATTAAATGGTTACAGCATTATTAGAAATATTTAGAATTGTTTACCAGGAATAATTCCATTGTTTTTTAAAACCCTTAAATTTTTGTTTAAATAAATTTTCAAGTAAAAAAATCTAACATCAAAAATAATAATTCACATTTATTAAAAAAAAAAAAACTAAAATCAAGATTAAATAATAAAAATAAAGGTTTACATTTTCTACGTTGCTGCATGCACTTTCGTTCTTATCTGTGGCGTCAGATTATTACGTGTGTTGTTGTTGCTTCGTGGCGGCGGCGAAGAGTATGTAATCTCTCCTCCTCCTCCCCCGCCACCTGGCTGCTGCTGCTTACCTGGCCGCCGCCGGCATGGGAAGGTCACGGCGGGAGCGCGCAACCTTGACCTAAGAGGCCACCGCAGCCGCAGCATCACTTCCACTTTCCCCTACCTCCAGTAAAGCATTCGTGTTTGATACCGGTAAATCAGGAAAATTATACACTTCCACTACCGACAACCGGTGGTTCTACTGCTTCATGATTAACATCCAGTCCTAAAAACTATTTTATATGCTCATCATATGCATATAAGCAGCTTCATCAAAATGCTTATATATATATTTTTTTTAATATGTAAATTATTAGCAATAAAATTCAAAATATGAAAAATGTTTTTTTTTTTATTTATAATGAGGAATTTGCATGCGTGAATCTGATTGGCTTAATCGAAAGAGGGGGCTGAGAAATACATGTGTGAATTTTATGCGAATTTTTTGAGCACTGCAAGTATGCTCAAATGCATATTTAAAAGATGCACTTTACCTGGAGGCGATGGCGCATCGCCAGTGACGTCATCGCTATGTCAGGTTCGGTTCACTATAGATATGCATACCTGTACGCACCTGCATAACAGGTAGCCAATCAAAAACAATCTAGCCAAAATTCAAAATTTCAAATGCCTAGCCTATTAGTTTTAAAACTTAAAAAATGCACATTATTCCATATACGCGTACTGTAAAAACACACTGGGAGATAAGTAATATTACAAACGTACCTTTCATCATATTTAAATAATAGAAATTGTTTCGCAAATAGTTTCATTTAACTGAAGAGAAGATGCAATCGATGCAATATCAAGTCCTGCCACCAACTTTTCTGTTTAAATTATTGGCGATTATTGGCGCGTCATGCATCAATCAGCCAATAAAAATGTGTAAATTTATCATACTGGACTCCTTCCGTATCTGCTGATTATCTATTGATTTATTTTATTAAACCTAAAACTGAGCCTCTTTTCTTATCTACGAAGATAGTAGGATGCCGTAGGACTCAATATTTAAATTTATTAAGACCCTTGAATCATAATTTATCAATGTCTTTTCAACCCCCTGTTTGCTGCTGCTGAAACCAGTAACGGAAGGATTGAAAAATAAATACAGTTTTAATTTCAACTTTTTCAAAATGCCTATATGTGGTCGAGTGGAAAAGCGCTCGCCTTCCATGCAAGAGGTGAAGGGTTCAAATCTCCCCCGATTCAATTTACATTTTTAGTAGCACGAAGAAGTTTATTTCATATTTTTAACTCAAACGGGGTAAAATAGTTTTGTTTATAATTTCTTATTAATTTTTCTATCATTGAATGAAACGCTTTTTTTGTTTTTTTTTTTTTTTTTTTTTTTTTTTTTTTTTTTTTTTTTTTGCAAAGTTTTTGTAAGTGCGTATTTAAATGAAAAAGTGTGACTTATAATAGTATAACATGATTATATTGTAAGAAAAAATAAGATTATTTTACCCCGTACGTTTGAATTAATTCTTCGTGCTACTAAAAATGTAAAATGAACCAGAGGAGTTTTGAACTCTTCACCTCTTGCATGGAAGACGAGTGCTTTTCCACTCGACCACGTACAGGCGTTATAGAAATGTTGAAATTAAAACTGTATTTATTTTTCAATCCTTCCGTTTCTGGTTTCAGCAGCAGCAAACAGGGGGTTGAAAAGACATTGATAAATTATGATTCAAGGGTCTTAATAAATTTAAATATTGAGTCCTACGGCATCCTACTATCTTCGTAGATAAGAAAAGAGGCTCAGTTTTAGGTTTAATAAAATAAATCAATAGATAATCAGCAGATACGGAAGGAGTCCAGTATGATAAATTTACACATTTTTATTGGCTGATTGATGCATGACGCGCCAATAATCGCCAATAATTTAAACAGAAAAGTTGGTGGCAGGACTTGATATTGCATCGATTGCATCTTCTCTTCAATTAAATGAAACTATTTGCGAAACAATTTCTATTATTTAAATATGATGAAAGGTACGTTTGTAATATTACTTATCTCCCAGTGTGTTTTTACAATACGCGTATATGGAATAATGTGCATTTTTTAAGTTTTAAAACTAATAGGCTAGGCATTTGAAATTTTGAATTTTGGCTAGATTGTTTTTGATTGGCTACCTGTTATGCAGGTGCGTACAGGCAGAGCGTACTTGAGTAGGAGGCCAAAACCCAGCCGGCGCGATCGTCATCTGTCGAGACATTAGCCGTCCGGAATTTAAAAAATAACATGCAATGTAATCGGGAGGAAATATTTTTTTTTAAATATTTACTTGATATTAATGAAGATGTCTTGTAGTGCAATAATACTTCAATGTAGTCTCCCGTTTGCTAATTATTTTATTTAGTTCATAAATATCATACTTCTTGAGATATAAGACGGTAAAGTTAGGGCGGGAACTTGGTTCTATCTTCCAAGCTTTAGTAATGTATCATGACGTCACGAAATATTGAAAATACAAAAGTACTTGAATCAACTTTCATACATTATTTTCGATGTAGTAAATAACTTTACTTGATATATACAAAGTATAGAAAATGCAATTAAGTAAAGTGAAAGTCACTCGCTATGAAGAGAGGCTTTCAATGTTCATATGACGTCATCGCCAGTAAACTGACTTTTATTACTTCGCGCATGCCGGCGCATGCGCAGATGTAACAGAAGTAGCAGAAGTCGGGTTCATAAAAGTTTAATTTAAGTGTATTAATATTGTTTTTGCGTGAAAAAAAAGGTTGTCCAGTAAGATTAAACTATATTAGAGTTAAACTTGTTTCATTTTGAAAACTCTAGCATACAGCGTAATTGTCGTAAACCGCGACCAAAGTTAAGCCCTCTCCCATTTGATTACACGCAAACCTGCTGCTCAGTAGGACGGCTATTGAAAAGTGGGCGCGGTCGTGTTGTGGCCTTCTACTCAAGTTCGCTCTGGTACAGGTATGCATATCTATAGTGAACCGAACCTGACATAGCGATGACGTCACTGGCGATGCGCCATCGCCTCCAGGTAAAGTGCATCTTTTAAATATGCATTTGAGCATACTTGCAGTGCTCAAAAAATTCGCATAAAATTCACACATGTATTTCTCAGCCCCCTCTTTCGATTAAGCCAATCAGATTCACGCATGCAAATTCCTCATTTGGTACATATATCAGTTCAAAAATCTAATATATAAGGGAAAATATTTAAGAGAGTTTAATAAACAAATATTTATTATTATTTTTTAGTATATGTATAAAAATACGTGAAATTTCTCACATAGAATTCAATATTTTGACTACAATTATTGGCTTTCAGTTATTTCAACCCTTTGATGTAATTCAATGGCAAAATAAATATTTTCTCAACCACAGAGTTCGTAGTTTCCAACAGAAGTCATCAGCGGGTACCATACTGCACTTAATCTATTGTCAGTTGCTCTCCATGCACCATATTTCCTTCCAATATAAATCAGGGTAGCATACATTGACCTGGAACCCTGAACTGTGTGATTGCAGGAGAGCCCGTGTTCGAGGCCATCAAGAGCATCCCGCCCAACTCGGAGCTGGTGGTTTATTTCCTGCCAGAGCGGCCCGAGGAGCTCTTCTTCATGCCCGCGGTCCACTTCCTGAGAAACTCTCTGTACCGTCGCACTATGGACTCCATCCTCGAAGGTAAGTCCCTCGTCAGTCCACTGTTGTTCATGGAACACTCGTTAGATTGATGTTGATTCTATACTCGCAGAATTATTTAAATTTTGTATTTTGAGGCAAACTACATATATTATTAGTCTAATTTGACCTACAAGCAAAACCTGGACGGCATGATTTTATAATATATATCTTTAAACACCTCAAAATTTTAACCATTTAAAACAATTCAACATGCAAAATTCAAAAAGCATACATGGCCCCTGTGAGGTAGGCAATTTGTTCAACATATAAATTCTACTTTCATGAAAATACTTGTCTTTATTATTTACATTTTTACACTTACATTAAGAATAACCAGTAAAATAGCAATTTAAGATTTTAATTATAAAACTAGAAGTATGAATTACAAAGAAAATATAAAAAATAGCATTAATATATATAATATTAAAAACATTTTAAGCACACATTCAAGTGCTAACTATTATGAAGAGAAAAATGTTTAATAAAGAGAAATGTAAATGACAAAAAATTTAAATTGTGAAGCATATGAAAAAGAGTTAAGGTGCTGAAATGGTCACCAATTAAATCTTTCTAAAAAAGGTCGTGCGAAGTGGTTAAGGTCACCACTTCACATCTACACAGAAAAAATATTTTTTTTTTTATTATTATTTAAAGGGTTATAGCTAGTAGTATAAGAAAAGAAGTATAGTAAGCTACAACTATGAGATATACCGACTTTCATATATATAAGCATTCCACTTTTCCCATAGTAGCATAGCAAAGAGTCAAGCGGAAATCTTCAAAGGCCGCATAACCCGAGCGCCTTTTGTCTTAGTCGTCTATTGTGCTGTCCCTCCGAAGGACCAATAAAGGTCTTCGGTATCCTTCACGTCCATCGGCTTGAAGTAATCTCCTCTAAGGTTACTGGAGCATATCGTAACGACCAATTGCCTCAATCGTTTTTTGCACTATATACAATAATGTAGTTAAAATTTTTAACAGTAATAAATTTAAATTAAATAAGAATAATTTCTGTATTATTTTTCTTCTTTTAAACTCTTTAGTTATTTTTTCAGAAGCTTATATAATATTATACAAGAACATTAATTAAAAGTTAAATTTATGTTAATGTTTTAAATATTTTGTACATAAAGTTTCTCACGGTTTATATGGTATGTAAAGTTAAAAATTAATAGCAAATAATAATATTTTTATTAAAAAATTAACTATTTTAAATAACACTATTATTATACATATTTTAAAATATATATATTATTTTGATTGACATGAATTCAATATAAAAAATTTACTGTTGCAAATTATTAACATTTTTTTTTTTAATTTAAAAACTATCTTACTACAGTACAAATAAGATCAAGATAGTAAATACTAATGGCTTCGTACGACAGCAAATTTGTATAAAAGTTAATCCAAGATTCAATCTTTAAAAAAGAAATGTATATAATTTTGATAGCAAAAGGAGGGGGAGGGGGGTTAGAATGATGTTTGGTCACTATATTGCCGTAAGCTCGTTAAGACTTTTGATGCGACATCTTATAAGGTAAAAGTTGTGTCGTGAAGCCTCCAAGTGAAGGAGGAATCCCGCACATCCTCAACGTCATAAGAAGAAGAGACCTTTCAGTTAGGTAGGAAAAAAAAAAGTGACAAGTAAAAGACACGGCAAGTATTCAAGATATTTAAAATAAAAAAAATATATATATTCATAAAGAAAAAAAAATAAGATTCTCTAATGTTGTACAATATCATATATAAAGCTTATTTCCCACGAACATTTATATATAATATATATAAAAAAGATAGACTGTAGAAATAGGATCAGTATCATGTTTTTATGTTCATAAAAGGTGTCACTGAACTTATACTATAATAGAATGACTATAGCTAGCTCATGGTTAATTATTATACTTTTACTGACACCAAGCTTTTACAAAAATGCCGCCAACAATAATGTAATTTTATGTGTTCATCTTTTTTTTTTCATAAGTGTTGACCAATTCTTTCCTCATTTACTTTTGTAAAGTGTCTCTATTAAAACTACAAGTAATTTGTTTATATTCAAATTTAAGCTTCTAGTTTTCATAAGATTTAATTTTACTTTGTATATCTAAAGAAGTATAAAGCAACAGGATAAAAAGTGGCTATAAATTGTCAAGGGATAAAAAGTACACACTTTGCTGTTTATGAGAGAACGAGTTTTACGCAAGATTTTTGCTACATTTCTTGAATTTTTCTTACCAAACTTGTAACATTTCTCAAATATTTAAGATTGTTTTAGCTACTTTATCGATTTTATACTCTATAAGATTTATTTTTATCGAGCAAAATCTTGTGATTTATAGTAGGTTAAATTTCAAAATTATTACATTTCATGTAAAAAGACAATAAATAAAAATTTACTTGATCTATTATAATTGTCACTTTGAATATGTAAATTTAAACAGCTTAGTATAATTTAATAATGTATTTGATTTAATTATGTATAAATCAGTAATTTGAATATGAAAATACCTTTAATCCTTCACTTTTCTGGCTATAACACGTGCAAAATTTGTCTCTGATGTGATCTATGATTTAAGATGCTGTAATCCATGATTCACTGTTATGGTTTCATTTCCAAATGGCGTACAAAAACTTACAGCTAAAACTCTTGTTCGCCATTAAAAAAACAAAAAAAAAACAACAGTAAATTACGACGTCCCTAATTATAAATCTGGTTTTGTCCCACTGTAAAACATTTGGACCAATTATTTTTTGATTACAGCATAGACTCTTCGTAGGTTTCCTTAATACAGATTCGTTGCACCTCTTCTTTGACCAAATATGCTGTGTCACTTGGCTAAGTCCCACGTTAATGTTTCAGATTCTCCCCTGGACTTGTCCATGTCTCTGCTGTCACGCGTGCTGGTGGCTCCCGCGAGTGACACCGACGAGCGCAAGTCCGTGTCAGGAGACTCGTCCGCCTCGTCAGCTGCCTCGTCAGCCGGCGACATCGAGAACGTGAAGCACGACCCGAACGTGCCGAGCGTGGTGAAGAAACCCCGGGAAAGAACCCTCCTACCCTGCGAAGTGTGTGGCAAGGCGTTCGACCGTCCCTCGCTGCTCAAGAGACACATGAGGACCCACACAGGTAATTCTTGCACCTGATGCTTGTCAATCTGTAAGAGTTAAGAGGTTAAAAATCTTATTGAATGTTCAAGTTTCTGATTTCAATTTTAAAACTTAGTGAAGTTAAAAACCTAAATATACTTGGAGGCCACAGAATTATAATTAAAAAAAAACTCTTAATTTTCCAGTAATATTGGTTTAGTCTGAAGCATCACGATTACTGTGAGAAGTCCTAATTCAAACCTCCGTGTGTGTCACGTGTTTCAGGCGAGAAGCCGCACGTGTGCGAGGTGTGCGGCAAAGGTTTCAGCACATCCAGCTCGCTCAACACGCACAGACGCATCCACAGTGGCGAGAAGCCCCACCAGTGCGGCGTGTGCGGCAAGAGATTCACCGCCTCGTCCAACCTTTACTACCACCGCATGACTCACATCAAGGTACGTGCAGCATCCCTGATGGATCACTTCTTAGGCAAACTTGTGGCAGAATTGGGGCTGTTTGTTCTGAATTCGGTATAATTCATTCGTAACTTATTCTTCAGAGAAATTAAAAGCAAACATGGGGGGCATACTAGACTAAAATGTGTCAATTGCCCCAAAATAGCAACCAATAATTAAAAGACAATATGCATTATTTAAATAATTAATATAATAATCGATAGCAACTTTAACTGTACAAATCAACTTTCAACTTTCTTGAATTCAATGATAATATGAATTGTTTTGTGAGGTTTTATGAATGAAAAAATTTTAATTGTAATTTGCATTTAAGAATCTGGCTTAAAATAATTATCATTACATCTCTCTCGGATCAATATAAGCGTGAAGAGCGAAATAAGGTAAGTCAATTCGTGATCTGCATTAATGGTCCATTTTAATTCTATATAATGACGAATCAAGCAAATTATGCATACGATCTTGTATCCATTACAATATCTTATCACTTTTAATACAGAACTCGATATATCTATAACCAAGGGAAGAAATGCTTGCGTGATTTTACTTTAAAATATTTTACATAACAGTTAAAAAATAGAAAAATAAATGAATATTCATGTTTTCAGAGCGTGATTTTAATTAATTTTAAGCACTAAAAATATACTGTCTTTTTCTTCTTGCCGTCCAGAATAGATTATAATCATTTATTATAGTTTATATTTATATGCATTAACATCTTTCAAGCGTTTACTTTCTTTTATGCTCATACCATAATATTGTTTAATATGCAAATAATACAAAAAAATGCATTAATTATACAACTTTATGACAGTTTATTGTTTTAATTATTATTTAATGCATTTAAGTAATCATAATTAAATTTATACTGCATATACGTACAAAAAGCATTTGCTTACTAGTCAATAATTTTCTTTAATTTATTACAAAAACTTTATATAGTAATAACTATAAGTAAAAAATATTCATTAGAAAATAATTTATATAAATCATGTAATTTTATGTCTCCTATTAAGTTGTCTGTATAAAGAGAATTTTAATGTTTTTAAGTAATCCATACTTCTCTTTTTTTTTTCATTTCAAGAAGTAATTTATATAAGATTCTCATTTTCATGATCATAAAGTTAATGAGATTCTCTCTATATATAAATAAGCATGCAAGAAAGCGCTCACTTACTTGATCATTGAATATACATTCAATAACAAGATTCATAGCATATATAATAAATGCAATATGGAAGATATTCATATATACTTAAAAAGAAGTATTGTTTAAAAAATAGAATGACAATGAATATCTCATGTAAGTAAACTGTCACCCTTATTTTATTTTACAACTGAATGCTTTTAGCTTATAAAATGATAAGATTTAATATTATTGAATTCAATTAATTATACTATATAAAATAGTTCAAGATGAATCTATATTTTATGTTAAAATATCAGGGTGAGATTACTTTAGTTAAGTTTAGTTTTTTTTTTTAGATTATTGAGTAGTCTAGGCACCTTATGTAAAGTGTCAAAAACAGCATCTAAATTCTCACTTTTGATCTTTGTTCAGATTATACTGTATCCATATCTATTAAGAACTACATTCAATCTAAATCCTATGACTTAATAAACAAGTTTTTATAAATTTCAATACAAAAGTTAGTGTATAGTATCTTTTTTTTATTATTATACATAATATATGTTCCTAAAATTTTGTTGCGTTGTTATCTAAAAGTCTAATGGCTATGTCTAGTATATAGGTAGCAAGGTTCATGCCTCCACCTTCTTTCTCATTATTGGTTCAATTCACACACCGAGGCTACAACGTCGTCACTAATGATCTAACTTTAAAAAAGTAAGGAACAGTGACTGCCAGAGATTGATAAAGTTCCCCCCCCCCCCTAACTAACACACAAAAACAAGAGGAGAGTTATACCAGAGGTCAATTCTTAAATGAGCCACAACTTGTTTAGGGTACAAACTATAACCTTTTTATTTCTTTATATATTTTAGCAACGGTTTTCTCTTTATATTAAATGAGAGGTAAAAAAAAAAAAGTTATATACATTTAAAAAGAAAAATATTATGTTTTGACAGAATTTGTAATTTATTAAAACTAAATTAGGACAAAATTTATAATATGATGAAATAAATATTCATATATATATATATATATATAATATATATATATATATATATATACATAATCAAAATAATATGATAATTGAATATTTTAATCATGAAAGTTTATGAAAAAAAATATATATTTAGCAAAGAAGCTTTAGTAAAAAGAAAATGTCATATTTCTTATTTTAAAAATAGACATATTTTAATATACAATTTGTTTCTTTGAATAATTTCTATTTTAAACACCTTATGACCTATGTAACAAAAATATGAAAAATATATGAATTTTTTTATTTCTGTAAAATATTATAATATAATATATTGCGTTTAGAGGTTTAGTTAATATTTTGAATACCATCGTGCACGTAAGTTCACTATGGTAAAATACCTCTCTTCTCAGCGTGTAGTCTGGCTTGAATGACAGTATAATACATCATCTTATGCTGCTTTTTGGATAGAATTAATACACGTTCAAACTGCGGGAGATATATTTTTTATTATTATTATTATTCTATTTTTTTTTTTTTAAACGTAAGACAAACAAAAAAATTGTTAAGACCATAAGGAATCTTTAAGTCGTGCAACTTTGAGATTTTGTACTACATTGGGATGCGTGAGGTGACTTGAGCAGGCAACTTCCAAACGTGGTGGCGACAATCGGGTTTACTCTCTCATACGCTGCTGCTTACTGTGGTGCGTGTCCCTACGGTCGCCACCGAGGAGCACCATCGCAGTCTCCTCAGAACTAGCAGCTCCCTGGAGGAATGTTACACCTTACAAGACACGGACAAATTCCATCAAGGATTTCATCTCACGAGGCACAGAAAAAAAAAAAGTTTAACAAACAAAATTTTTATTATTTTAAAAGTTTGAAGTTTTTTATATAAAAAATATAACAGGTGCTTTATGAGTGTAAGATTTAAAAAAAAATAATTAATTTAATTTGAGATAAACTGTGCAGGAAAAATATGAAAATAATTTTTAATGTTGAGTTGCAATATTTATATAAATAATGCACTTAAGTGAAATAGAAGCAGATTATATTATGTTACATTATATTATTACAAAAAGGTCATAAGATACAATAAAATACGTAATTAAAATTTCAATAAAATTTAATTTTATATATATAATATAATTTAATACATAATTATAATACTATAGAACATAAAATTATCTCGATGATATATTTTATTACTAAACATGTAACCTTTTGTTACTTGTGTACTGTGAGCTAGAGGTAGTGTACTGGTATACTGCAATGCATCTTAAGTTCAGAGGTCAATTTAGAAACATGTAAATCACGCTCTCCGTACTAGTGCGTGTCTTGGCACTTTTTTTTTTTTTTTTTTTTTAAGTTGCCCGCGCTTCGACTTTATTTAATCACGGAGCGATGGGGGGTCGACGTCTCTCTGAATCTCTCCAGCAATGTTTTTTTTTTTTTTTTTTCTCTTGTTGTACTGTATTGGAGAGAGGGAGAGAACGCGTGAATCTTTCAGACTTGCTTACATTGTTGTTTTCTCGCCTTTATTTTATATTATATTGTGTAGTAACATTTTAAGTGCAACTTTTTAAGATTTACATTCTACTGCATATAAGAAACATTAGCATAAATTTTTAGTATATCCTGTATTCATGCATATATATGCAAGAAAGAAAACTTATGATATAACATTGTCACAAAAGGCGTTAGTGGAAAATGAAGTTAATGATAATATAATGACATGACACTTAATAATTCTCAAATCATGAAGTATACTTATCTTAAATTATAAAATTATAATTTTACTTGTTATTTGATTATTTTGTATGAAATTTTAACTGTCATTTTCGTTTGATTATTAGAATGTATAGATCTATCATTTCATCTAAATTATATGCTCTTACTAAAAAATACAGCACTAAATGAAGTTTGAATTTAAGTTCAATAAAATTTAGCAAAAATAAATTTTACAGTCATTAAAAAAGGGAGATGTCTTTTTTTTATAATATTTTATTACACGCAATTGATCTTTAACAATATAAAGATCAATTTTAATCGTGCACATTATTAAAAAAAAATAGTATTAAGCGTGTGTGGGTATGAAATAGAGTAGAAAAATCAGTCGAGGGCAAAGTATCCAATTGGTTACGAATAACTCGTTAGCGGCGTTCAATTTGACCCGTGTAAATGACCCTCCTCCCCCCGCCCCTCATTCTCTTTGTATCTAAGTGCTACACATTCACCTTCCTCATGACATCATCGCTCTCAGCATGACTTCGTGACGTCATCACCGTGGTCACATCAGTGACGACCTGAAACGTGAACCACGACCCCCAAGTACTTGTTCATTAACAGGCACCCAACTAAATATAGAAAATTACATAGACGCTAGCTAGAGCGACGACAGCTTGTTACTAATTTATATTTTAAAAATAATGTTATGAATATTTGTATTAAAAAAATTATATTCTATAGGATGGTGTGAATATCCTATTACAATTTTTATTTTTTTTTTCAAAATGAAAAATTACAAAAAAAAAAAGAACTAATAATTAGATTTTTTTTCTATATATATAGCTTGTATATTAATTTAATATTAGTTTAATATAATATTATTAATTTGATAATTAAGTTAAGAAGTTAATATAAAAATAAATTGAGATGACGTCCCGTTTGTGAAATAATGATGCATACAGTAAACAATTAATTACCTACCAGTTAGGGTTAATCCTTATGGCACGAAGTTAGCGTTGAAAATTACTTAAGGCTACGAGCTTGTATATTGTATACTTAGTATTTTCTAATGGCTTATTTCTTATATTTATAATATTGTATAGTATAAAAAAAAAAAAAAGGAAAGAAGGTTATAGTCCAATTAATTTTGATTTTTTTTTTATAATGATTGTGTCACGAAATTGTGGTTAAAATACTTTAATAATATTATAAAGTTACAATAATAATTTTCATATCTCATACTGCATACCGGTTTATACGTCTTGTCTTAATGAGAGTATTTAATAGCTAATTTTCTCCCTCCTCTTTCTCTCTCAACTCCCTTATTAATATTTCTCAAACGATAATATGTTTCATTTTTTTTTAATATTTTTAATCAATAATAACTCTACTTATACAAATTTATAAGATATAATTATGTATAAAAAAAACTAAAGACAAGATTTTCATAAATTATTTAAAATGATACTTGCATACTTTGCATCAACAGTATTTTATTATATAGACTATATATACAGTAAATATTTTTCTTGACTACATTTTTTTTTATTATTATTGTTAGAAAATCTGCATTTAATTGCAATGAGTTACAACAACACGCACCTTGTACTCATGAACTTGACCGTTTATGGAGTAAAGAACAACTTTAAAGTATATATAGGAATATAAAAATAATTATTAATTTTCTATATAATATTGCTTCAAGAATATATAACCTTATGGCTATAGAAGAAGTTGCTATATAGCAAGCAAGAAAGCAAACTATAAGAGCCCTGGAGGGTTTGATGTTATTTTACCTCTCTCACACACAATATAATTGTTCACCCATCCCGATTTAATTATTCCAAATTAGTACGTTGGGTAAGCTAGTATATAGTCTCTTGCCTCTGGGCTTTTTGTTTTCTTATATATACGTGGCCCGAACTGACCGACGCTCCGTTCTTGTATATTGGACTGTCCTTTCCGGCCAATCTAAAATAACGTTAATAGAGCTAGACCGATAAGGGATGAATTCATTAAGTTCTGATTGACTTTTCTTGTGATTTATTAGACAATTTTCAATCTTGTATGGAGTGATGTGTAATTTAAAATTTTGTGTTATAACATATTTTTTTAATACATATTAAATTTTTTTATTATTTTCTTAGAATATTGATTATATCTATGAAAGAAAATTGAACCTCTTCATAAGTAATTTTTTTTAAATGTGATATACTGCGCTGGAGATTGGTCAGTAATTTTACATTTTTATGGAGGCTATTGAATACTAAGTTGTCTTTTAAATTACTTTTTTTTTTACTAAACTCTACATTTCTAATACACGTTGTAGATCTACGTAATGGATAAGTGCACTAAGAAAAAAATATATTGCTACATTTTACCGTAATAAAATTTCCAATTAATTTAATTTATTACATTTATTTAAAATAAAAACTTAAATTCCAAATAGAGGAGAGAATTCTCTTATAACTTTAAGAAAACTAATTACAAATCAGTCGATCATTTTATAACTTGTGTTATTAAAAATTTATATTGAACTTTGATTAACTCCCGCCCACCAATTGCTTCTGGCTGTTAAACGTTTTAAGTACCATAAAAACATATTTCCAGTAATTAACACTTCCTAAGAAATCGTTTTGTAAAGTCCATAAGATTTTTTTTTTATGCTTGAAGCAAATTTCATCTTTTAACATTTAGATTTACTATCTAAAAATGTTCTACTCCACAATATATACCAACCCATCTAATTACTCTAAAACCAATTAATAATACTTTTTTTTTAGTAAAATTAGCCTAAGGGTAATAATATATAAAACCATTTATTGCAAACATTGGTAAAAGAATGTGCCAAGGAAATAGTAATTATTTATAAAAATAAAAGATTTGCAACAACTCAAAGATTACCTTATGATGTCATGTATATTATATGTACCTTTTTTATATATATATATAAATATATATATAAATAAAAAATATTATAATTATAATTGAAGGGTGTAAATCAGAGCTAGATTGATAAAGGTTATAAACAATATAATACAAAAAAATATATATAAATATTTCAAAATGTGTCTAGAATTAAGTAAAAAATATAGGTTTGAGTTGCGATTTAATATATACTTACGTATTCTATGCCTTTTCTTCTGGCTGCTTTTTTTTTTTTTTTTTTTTGAAAAATGACATAGATTGCCATACTTCACAAAGAGATACATCACTGTTCTTATATACAGATAAAAATAAAATTATATATGATTTTAAACCTGGTAATTAAAATACTAAGGTAGCCATGGTATAAACTTGAAGACTAGTTGTTATATCTCATGTTAAACCCTGTATTTAGACACCAATTATTGTACACAATCGCGCGCGGCTATGTTTGAATATATCGTATTATATGTTATACCTTTACAAGATCTTCAATAGTAAGACGGCAAAATGTTAGGGTATGATACATAACAATTATATCTCTGCTATTTTTTACCTCTCTTTCTCTGTTATTGTTGCTATAATATGTTACGTTGTCTGCATACTCAATTGTTAAAGAACATCGTAAAAGTTAAAAAAAAAAATTGGTTTGATATTAAAAAATAACATATTTATATATAAAAAAAATATCCTATAATCTACAAGGATTCAAGTTATAGTAAAGCAAGTCTTATAGCAAGTTCTTCATCACTTTATAACATGTCTGTAAGGTAAAAACAGAAGCTTCTTTGATACAGAGAGCATGCAGTGAACGAATAGTAGTTATTTATTTCTTACACTACATTATACCTCAAACACCTGCTAGTTTGCTATATTAATTGACTTACCATCGATTATACGTATTGAAGTATGGGTGTAGATAATGCAGCAAATATCATTGCTTTATGAACCAACTGCATGCAAGTCAAGATGATTAACAGACATGAATATGTTATATTTTAATGATTTCTAATAGATAAAATCTTCATGAAATTAGAATAATGAATGTTGCAAGCCAATCAAAGTCTATTTACTTCAAATAAATTAACAATTTCAGAAATTTATTAAGTGTTTTCAATATTAATTATAATGTTATTTATATAAAAATTTCCATATTTTCAATTAGATCTTTAGAATTAAGAGGACAAAAAAAAATGCTAATTTTATTACTTTGACTATTAACTTTTTTTTTCTTTACATGACAATATTTTATCATAGAATTAAATTGGTTTAACATAATGATAAAAATCTTTCAAATGTCACAATTTATTTTTTTTAAAGGTAGTTACTTTTTTTTTACTGTAATGTAAATAAAACTTGGTAGGTCTTAGTTTTTAGTTGGAAGGCCTCCCACGATTAAAAAAAAGGGACCCAATTACTCGGATGTAATTCGTATGTACCACCATGCAAAAGAAAGAGAGAGAGAAACTGGGAGTATATCGAGGGAAACTCGTGACAGGTTGAGATGCTAAGGAGCAAACTTGGATGCTGTGTAAACCGAGGAGGAAGAAGGCGGTAGGCAGATAATGATGTCGTGTCGCAACTCAAGTGTCGCCTTATGTCGCTACTTCCAACATCCCAATCTCTCTCCCTGCTGTTGCAAGATCATCGCATGCAAAACCAGACCCTCACTGAACGTATAAGGCAATAAAACTACCATTCAGTGTAAACTGAGATGAGAAAATACCTTAGAAAGAAAAAAAAATGTAATTTTTTCATATTATAATACAAGAAAGTTTATATACTATGAAAAAAAATATATATAAAAGAAAGAGATGGAGATTTTTCCTATAAGGTTACAATTTCTGTCACCTTTATGTTGTTCCGCATGAGTTGACAGAAAAAGGTATAGAAGATATAAAATTCCTTATATATAAACTATTTCTTTCTCTCCCTCATAGCTCCTCAAAAGGGGATTTTAACTTTTTTAAAAAGTTTGTGTACAAAAAAATACTAATATTGAATTTTAAAAATTCAACTTTTTTTTTGCTAAAGGAATTTTTTCAAAAAAATGTTATCTATTGAAATCTATAAGATCAAAATGTGTTTTAAACAAGTTCATCTAATCATCGTGATATCTAATTTGGAAAGATTGAGAGATAATAGTCTTGTCAGTATCAGATCATGTTATTATTGATACAATGTTGAATTCTGACTTGCTTCTATTTACATGACCATAAATTTTCAAATTAAAATCCTAATCTAAAGAACAACTTAATGTGTTTCAACTACTGTTTCCCAATTTTTTTATTATAATTAATAGATTTTTAAATTTTAACAGTTATGTTTGAATTTTTATGTTAAAAAAAAGTTAAAATTTAATGTTGAAAATAGGGATCGTATTATATAATAATGATAAAAGTAAAAACAGTGGTTTGAGTTTACGATAAGGTATATAATATATAATATACATTGTTAGCTTGTTAAGGTAGAGATAATGTCGGTCAGCTGTTTTTTTAGCTCCATTTGATTAACATGTAAACCTTAGCAAATTGACAAAAATTCTGAAATTTTTTTGAGAGGCAGATATTAGTGCCTAAGAGCCATAGAAAAAATTTCAAAACAATTTAACGAGCCGATTTTTTAAAATTAATTTATTTAATTTTCAGCATAGGGCTTTCCCATGGAGAGACAAAATAAAAAATTAATTAAAAAAAATCGGCTCGTTAAATCGTTTTGAAACTTTTTCTATGACTTTTAGGCACTAATATCTGCCTCTCCAAAAAATTTCAGAATTTTTGTGAATTTGCTAAGGTTTACATGTTAATCAAATGGAGCTAAAAAAACAGCTGATCGACGTTATCTCTACCTTAAGAAATCCGTGCTATGTTGTGAGAAAGACAGCCGTCAGTCAGTTAACAGCTGTTTGAGATCTTTTGGTCCTAACTTTTTGAGATTCTTTGGACACTTTATCGCCGAAACCTTCAAGAATGGTCCTTTGTTACCGACGCATTCTTTTCCTTCTCATCTTTAAAATGTGATAAAATTAAACAGTCGGTCGCGTGATCTACTGGACAAAGAAAGAGAAAATGTCTCATCGTTAAACTTGCTAAGAATTTCCGACCAATTAGAGAACAGAAACAAACAAAAAAATTAAATATTTTTTTGTTTTTTTTGGGTGTCGCTTGTTTTAAGATTTAAATGATGATGATGATTGTCTATACGTACAATACTTGAGATGGTGGAGCAAGGTTATTTTTCTATATAAAAAAAGGAGTGTCCTTCATTCCTATATAGTTAACACGTCTAAAACGTTAGGAGGAAATAGAGTATATAGCGTATGCTAATTAGATTCTAATCTTATAGTTATTTTAGAGTCATTATTAAGCTAAAGAAAAAATATATTATTCATTAAGTATACATAAAAATTAGGTTCTAATTAAACTAATTTATATAATTATTTAAATATTATTCCTCAAATATATATTATTTAAAAAAAAAATTTTTATTTATGTTTCATTTATTACTTTCAATCAAAATGTAATGTGTTAATTATATTAATGATATATTTATTGCTATCATGAACAAGTCAAGGTTTTAATTTAAAAAAAAAATTGATTAATTTTAAAAAGACAACACCCTTCTTTACAATAAAACAATTCTATAATTTCATTTGAATTGTTAAATTAGAAAAATTGCAAAGTAACATAATATAATAATTACTTTTTTTTTTAAATTTTTTTTGGGTGCGAAAATTTTAACGAAATTCTGTTCTAATAACAAAAAATAATCTTTGATTGTGCTTCCTTATTATAATCTAATAGATCAACAGATAATTTTGAAACTAAAAACTTGTTAGAAAACTTTTAGTAGAATAATAAAAACATATGATCATAATAGTTTTTACGAACAAGTTCTTCTTAAACTTGAAGTTTTCATAATTATTAATTTTATTATTTAAATTTTTGTTTTCGAATTTAAATGTCGCTGGCTGTACGTGTTTTATTATAGAGAAGAAGGTTGAGAGGAGGCTAGAGAGAGAAGAGCATCGTCGCTCGATCGTCTTAACGTTTCTGCTACTGAAGAGGAGGTCTAATTGGCCCATTACTTTGCGTGCGGAATGCGATCCAATTAGAGAAGGCTCCGCATGAAACCAGCAACAGCACCAAGAGAGAGAGAGAGAGAGAGAGAGCAGGCGACTCATGCGGACTTCTTTAGTAATTCTAAGCACACCGTCACCATCACATGAAAACGAAAGAGATCGAGTCACACTGCGGGATTACGTACCAGTAATGCAAGCAAGAATAATAAAAACCTCTTGTAGCACTTAAAAATTAAGACTCAACACTTATTTTTCTTAATCAAGTATGAAAAAAAAAATAATGTATTCAATTTAAGTTTTTTTATATACTGATTCATTAGCAAAAATATTTTCAACACTTTTTTTTAATCATATTTTATTTTTATTTCCAAAATATCATAATTATTGTTATTGTAGTTATCAATAAAATGTATTTTTTTTTATTTAATTGACAGTTTTATAACATTTTAATAAAGTTCAAAGGTCATATCACTCATCCTTTTAACTTTTTTCTTTTAGTAATACGTTTTTTCCTCCTTATACTTCTTTTTACTGCAAAGAGCAAGTATCAATATAAGAGTGATGTTTATGACATTTTATCTTAACAAATTCTCATTAAATTGTTTTTTATATTATATAAATAAAAACTTAAAGTAAAATTATATATTAAAAGTATAAAGATATAGATTTATAAAATCAAAGTAAATGTTAAACCATTGAAGGTAATACAACCTTTTGGCCTTAGTAAAGTGCAGTGTGTGGTATCGAAAAGGCGTGAGTGGGCGTAACTATTTTATATTGTAGCAGGAAGAAGGCGAATTATATTGTTGCATGCTGTTAGTGCATGGACAGATTATGCATTTTAAAGTACATCATACTGTATAGAGTTGCCCTCATTACCCTTGCTTGGTATGCAACATCAGCAAGTGTTGGGTGCATGCACTCTCTTGTTGCATGTGGGTCTGTCTCAATGAGAGAGAGAGAAGGTTTCTTGTTCAGAATATCATTAAAGTAAAAACATTTTGTACAAGAATAATGACTTTCCTATACTTTATATATACAAAAATAACATGACATTGAAATGGCATTATACCAAAAAGATTATATTGTCTTTATTTAAAAAAAAAAAATTGTTTATTATAATGGAATATTATTTAAAAAAAAATTATATATAATATGGAATTGTAATTAAATTTATACATACAAAAAGTAGCCATTAAGTTGTTGTTAAGAAACAACAAAAATGAGAAAAAAAATATATAAAAATTCTTCTCAATGAGATTATAACAAGACACTTAAATATTATGTAATTGACAATTCATAAAAAAGTTTAAAAAATTATTACAAACATATTATTAAATATAATCTTCTTTTTTTGTAACAATAAAACGAGTTAAAAATACATAAAGTATTTATATGTAATAATAATAATGAGTTTATTGGCTTAGTAACATAACACATATATAACAATTGTATAAGTATAATCATTATAACATAGTAGGCAAAAACAAATATATAAACTCGTTGTTATATATAATATAAAGTCAATTTGGTCACATCATCAGTCAGTACTCAGAATGAAATTGTTATTATGATATTTATAAGTAGTTATCGTAGGAAATGAGATTTTGCTCGCATGTCTGATGTTAATTCTGATCATCATTATATCTTGCCAGAGTATTTGCTCAGATATACACTTGATGCGTTTATTGCCTCTTAGCCGCAAGCTACATCCTATATGATCTAATACTATACTGTATTATTGCACTTTTTTATATTATTATGTCAAGAATATATATTGCTATGATGCTCAATTATTATAACGTCTTGTGATAATTTTTTTTGTCTATACTTTAGGTTCAATGATTATAAAATATGATTTATAGAAAGCATGTTTACTATGACATTATTATATATATAGCATTATTATATATAGTAATTATGCACATGATAATAAATTTTTGCTAAAATTTTCTCACTATGTAATTATTAATGTTAATAAAATCATTGTAATATATAAATTACTTAATTACAATTTATTTAAAATTATAGTAATTTAAATCCTAACTTGAGCAATATAAAAATAATAAAATAACATTTTTCTTTTTTTTTTTAAATACAATTTATAACAAAATATATTTAAAATCCTATTTTACGTTCCGGTTTAAAATATACGGTAAATCAAGCTTATATATATGGTAGCTATACATATTACTTTGTATATAAAGAAGCATATCGAACTAATTGTGAATGCATAAGCTGTAATATTATAAAGTTGACCTCTACATATAAGATGGCGACAATTTTTGTTGTGAAGGTCGGTGAACGCTAAGACCATATGATGACCGTTTTGTATTAAATGCATCAACAGTCTATATACAACAGGTAACTTGCAGTAGTTGCTGCAGGTGCAATAACGTAGACTTGAGAGAGAAGATGCTCCTATCTGGTCTCATCTTTTCTGTGGCTGTATCCGTAGGCCATCTTAAGTGACCTTCCACCAACAAACGGATATCGCGAGCGTGTCACGAACTTAATATCTGCAGATGTAAAAACTCATTGCTGAATTCGCTCCGCATGCATGCTTACAAATTATCATTATATCTTTTAAAAGATTGATTTTTTGATTATTTAATTAATTAAACACGACTTTTTATTACTGATAACATGTAGTGTTGTCATATTTTTTTTTTAAAATAAATAACAAATCATGATGTTGTTAATGATCAATATCAGTACACCATAATATATACTTTTAATTTGTTTCTTGAAGTATATAGGAATTAAATAATATAAAATGTATTAATATTTAATGAAAATAATGTATTTAAACTTATTTTTCTCATGCTAGATGAACAATATATCTCTCTGTCACGTTACAAAAATATTAGCATAGACACAAAGAAATTCCTGCATTCTGATTATTTTTCATAACGCCTGGTAGGTAGGCAAACCTTTCATCTTGTATCAGTAACTATAAGCTAGAAAAGACTGGCTAATCTATCAGTTTCACTTCACCAACATATTCTAATACATTCTCATTTTCAATGACAAGAAATTCTCTCTTCACATCACTTTTATATAAAAAAAAATATTCAGGGTTATTTTATAAATTTTAATGATATTGTTAAAAAGAAAATATTCTTAAAATCACAGAAAAAAAATTAAATTTAAGATCATTTAAATGATTTAAATCATTGACGTAAACTTTAATATTTATTTTTATACTCAGTTCTCGTAGTTTTAAAACTTTGGCGCCAGTTATATTATTTTTTTTTATCATTAACGTCACTTTATTTTAGCAAAGTATTTTTTTACTTTTTTTAACTCATAGATGTCAAAAACTACTATAAACCTCCTTTAGGGTAAATTTTCTTTATAAACTATGGTTATATGAACTATATTAAACATAAGACTAGAAGCTTAATATAGGACCGATCAAGCGGAAATTTTAACTTGACTTTAAGACACAAAGTTTTGTTTATAACCAATAGAAAAATATTTTCTACTCATTAGGAACAACAAAAGCTTCTTTTTTTATAGTTTGATAAAAATCTGTTTCTTTCGATTGTTAATTATCGATGTGTTTTTTTTTTTTTTTTTGTTTTTTTTTACAAGTTAACAGATATAACGTAACTGTATGATTTAGTAGCTAACATTTAAAAGATAATCTTTTAAATACTTAAAAAAATAAAAGGAAGAGATACATAAATAAATAAGAAAAACCATTAAGTACCACTCTCTGGCGAGAACGAGTGATATATTTTTCTCTGATTTATGTTGTTGGGGATTTTAACGAACGAACAGTAGTAGTAGTCCTATATGTGTTGGTTTGGAGTCGAGAAGAACAGCGCAACTTCCAGGCTTTTAATGAAGCTCTGTAAGATGTAAAAAGAATGCTGGACGCTAAACACAATATTAATAGTTGGGCGTTTATATGGATCTGAATGTATATATTTTTTTTTAAAGTATATGTATTTGCTTATTGCTATATATACTGTATTTAATGCAATAAAGATAAATTTAATTACTAACCGTAAGAATAAAATTTAATTTCAATTATATAACTATAGATGTTAATAAAACATAAATCAGTTAAATCATTCAAATAAAATATATAATTTATTGATATGAATTAATTATTATTTATTATCAATAAGAAATATGCATTTTTTAAATGTTGTACGATGCATATTTTTTAAAATATAACTTAGGTACTTCAGTTTATTAAATTAGAAACTGTAAGTCCTATTTTTATATTATTCATAATTAAATTATAATTTAGATTCCATTCAAAAAAGTGTACAGAAATTAAAATTATACAAAAAGGTTACACGATTCATATTACATGTAAGGGTATTTCAAAACGCTTGGTCGCAGTACGAGGTCTGGGAATTTTATTAGAGGAGTCTACTCGTTGTTGGTCATATGTTGGAACACAAAGGTGCCGCCGTCAAGTATTGTTTGGAGAGGCCTCCTCAACATCACCTTGCAGATCGTCTCATGTCCCCACCTGATTATGCAGCGGAGGCGAAGTCACCGACAGTCACGATTGAGCCTCTCGGACAAAGCTATTTGTATAACTATAACGTGAATTTTAAATCATGGAAGAATACGATCTTTGGTTGCAAATTGAAATACCTATGATGTATTATAAAAAAATAAGAATTATTAATTAGTAATTTTATAGATTTATTAACAAAATATTAAAAGTAATAACTTTACTGTAAGTCTTGTAATATAAAATTAATTTGCTAAATGGTTATTTTACTTGATTTAAAGAATTAATGACTTTCATGTTCCACTAATTAAGTTTACATATCCAACCATCCATATGTATATTTTTTTTTTACTAAAAACTATTCTAAGACAGAAAAATAGTAATTATTTAATTGAAAAAACTGGTACAGTACTTAAAATCAACTCGAAAGTGTTCACACCGTGTCTTATGCACAGTACATTAGTAGCAAATAGAAAAAAAAATTACTTTCTTTAATTCATTGTTATAAATTAAGATTATTTCTCATAACAATAATCACCTAATAATAAAAAAAAATATACATAACAGTGAGAGTGAAATTATAAAAGAAGATTTACTAACCTCGTTCACACTTTAATTAATTTCAATCAAAGAAGCATCATGTAATATTTGTAGAATTTCGTCGCATGATTAACAATAATTATATAAAGAAAGTGAAACTGATATAATTTTTTTTTTTTTTTTTTTTGATGTTCAAATTAAATCTTAATGATAGTAAAAGTAAAGCTTATTATGTTATAAAATTGTGTTTTTTCACGCGGTAATTAATTTGTTATGTATTAAAACTTTTTGTATAATATAAGCAACAATTGTGAATGTTGAAGGAACTCTTAAAAATATCCTTTCGATTAGTCTGTGAAAATAGTAAATAAAATAAAAACGCATAGGATATGAAACTATCAGATTTTCTTTAACAAATCTAAAGTACGATTTGTTAGCAAGATATTTCAACTTCTCACATCAGTGGTAACATTAGCAGTGGTGCATTTTCCTTGTCTCGGTATGGAACGTAATTTGTGGGTGTCTAGGAAAGATTGCAGGTCGAGATTCATTAATTCCCCAAAGGTGGCACCTGAGGAGCGTCGTCAGGTCTTGTTTCCCAACAGCGGGGCTGCTGCTGAAGAGGTGTGAATTTGATGGCAGGTGCGAGGAGGGTGGTTGATGCCTCCACTTCTTCGGTCCAGGGTAGATAATAACCTTCGCACTAAAAGATAACGCTGCGGCTTATAAAATATAAAACTCTCCAATTTCAAAAAAGTACTATAGTAGTCAGGTTACATGGTTTTACATTAATAAATATAAATTACGAAATAAAGTAAGACTTCAAGATTAAAAATGTTATTTATTTTTTTTTTAAGTGCTGTAATATATTGTTATAACTTTTTTCTTAAAAGAATTTTTATGTTACAATTAAAAAAGTTGAAATTAGATGATCTCATCAAAAGTCATAATTTTCTTCTGATCACTTTATCTAAAAGCTACAGAAATATTTGCGAAGCTATAAAAATAGAGAGAGCTAGAGAGAGAGAGAATCTGTGGTACTTAATTTTTAAATTTTTTTATATAATAAAAAATTATTGCAACTACTGACTTGTTTCTAGCCATTTACAGTCTCATTTATTTAAGTTTATTCGTATTAAATATGGTTTAGAAATAGCATATGGTTTATGCAGAAATATAACACATAATATGAAGCTGTCAAAATGTTTTTATTATTATTTAAACTAATTATTATAAGGTTATTATTATATTTTCTTACCTGGAGGGTAACCTTATGGCATGAGTCTTTCAACACTTTCACAACAATAAGCCATAGTCCACTGAAAAACCATCATTCATCATCGCTCAAGGTTTTATATGCGTTTTTTTTTTATTGCATCATTTTCTTATATCGCCTCTATATGTTCCATATGTTGCACTCTTCCTTGAGGAAAAGGAAGTTGGGTTAGAACAGGTGACGAGAAGGTCCTAAGACTTTGAGCTAAGAAACGTAACAGAAGGCAAATGTGCCTCCCCACCAATTATTCCAATTTTTTTTTATATACATATCTGATTATCTCATCCTCTTTCTTTTCCACTTCCTTCCTTTATCATGGTAAGACACGACATAAGGAGTTGAATTGTTTTGTGGGGGTGATGGGAAGGTGGAACATATGGACATAAGAAAATATAACAATAAAGACGATATGCTTACATGCATATGCGTGTTTAAGAAACATTGAGTTGAGTCAGAAAGAAATGGTAAAGAGTAATTATTATTTTCTGCTTAATGAATCCAAAAATTTGTATTTTACTATCTATATTTTATATAGGGAATTCCTCTATATTATATTGTCTGAGACAGATTCTCTCTCTCTCTCTCTCTCTCTCTCTCTCTCTCTCTCTCTCTCTCTCTCTCTCTCTCTCTCTCTCTCTCTCTCTCTCTCTCTCTCTCTCTTTCACTTTTTCTCTGTCTCCATCTCCACCTCACCCTTTTTGCAACTCTCCAAGTTCTCAAATCTTCTCTATCATAAGGAGGCCATAAGGATATTTCCCTCCATTATTAATCTCGCCCTCTGCCTTTGTCTTTCTCTACACCCTACTCGTGGGAACCTTAATATAGTATAATAATAAGAAAGATAAGTGTAACTCAAGTCATAAGCTAAGACGCTAAAATGTAATGCTTGGCTGATTACAAAAAGGACAAAAGACAGAAGTGTAATCATAAGGTCAAGGTACAATAAACCTAAGAAAATTTTACACTCTATTCTTCATATAATATATAACAAGGAAGTAACACCCCCCTACTACCCTTATAGCGTTACACTATGCAATTTCTTAGTTCCTAGTCGATACCCTTCATGGATTTCTTATAAATATGTGTCACAAAATATATATAGCGTGCTGTATATTACAATCCTACCATACACCATCTGTTACCTACAAATATTATTATTATTACTCTTGTTTTCTTGAGACATCGTGTGAGAAAATACTGAACAAAGAATATAAAATTTTATTGTCTCATTTTTACAATTTTTTTACATCAATTTATATGTACAGGGCATATTGCCAATCAAGTAAACATTTTCATATTATGTAAAAACACATGCTTATAATCTTATGTGAAATCATTTTAAAAGTAAAAATCCCACCTTGAAGGGGTGATTTGTTTTTATAACAATGTATGTTTTATATCATGTACTTAAAGCAAAAACATTGGCTATATTTTTGCTGTTAAAAAGTGAAATGTGGCTTTAAGTTATATTCATCACCATATATTTTCTTCCGTTATAGCCAACAAATCAGGTATAACTATAGGTGTGATATACCAGCTCAAGAGCGTATAAGATTACTATCTTAAATCGATACATTATAACAAGAATACCGTTTTGAATATCAGGAATTTTAACTATATATAAATATATTCTCATGTCATGATTTAGAAGGAATAAAAAAAAACTCAATTTATAGCTACCCTAACTTTGATCATTTTTTTTTTAAATGTGTATTAGATTTATATAAAAAATATGTATTTAAATATTTACATGATTATAATACTCTAGTAAAAATATAAACCGTTATAATATAAAAAGCTATTTTAAAATTCAAAGTATATCTTATATATTTTAAATTGTAAGATAATATATATTAAATGTATTGTATTCACAAAAGATTTGCTTTATGGCTTTTAAACACTGTGGTGGGTCGGTCAAGTTTGACTGGCTTTTTGGGGGCCATTTTGACATGTTTTCGTCAATGTCAAGCTCCGTGATTGGTGTGCTCATTGTTGTTTGTATCTTAACTCCCTCTTTACCATTCACATCCAAACTCTCCTGATCGCCAATCTTTTTATATTAAAAAAAAATATATATTATTTATAAGAAACTTAAAAGGGAAGTTATATTATATAAATATACATAATATTTTTTTTTATATTATATCATTGGTAATGGACAATGGTTTTAATGCATCAGAAAATTTATGTCCTTGATTTTTACCAGTACATACTGCTGATGGTATTGTATATTACATAAATTTTATAAGGAAAAGGGACAGTGGAAGATCAAGTAGCCATTACAGTTGAAAGTATTTGATTGTTTACAAGATGAAATGTCAGTCGAGTAGTTGAGTTTGATCAAGAGACAAGTTTATACTTAACGGATAACATATTGTGATCTCTTTTCATTTTAAAAGTACTAACTTAGCAGTGATTTTAATAATAATATAATAATATATTCAATATTATAATAAATGTCATTCAATTTTTGCAACAATAAATTTGTAAAAATTATAGTCAAAAATGATATATTTCTCAAGTAAGTAATTTAAATAGCCAATGTAAGTAAAATATATTTAAATACTTTAAAATTACTTTGTATATTAACAGCATGTATGCTTCTATACTTTTAAATTTTATAGGATATTATTATGATGACAGTGATTTAGTATAAACAGAAAGGTTTGGTAAAAAAAAATGGGGGGGGGGGGGAGAGAAATAGTTTTCTTGTCTATTTAGTAGTTTTTACCAAAGATTTACTGTTCTATTCCTGGCTAATGTTTCATGTGAGACATATCTCACATATCGTTGTTGACAATTATGCACAGGAAAGCTAATAGTTTCCATGTTTTCTTTAAAGAAACTGTGCTCTAAGAAGGTGACACGTTTGTATCAATTAAGATTATATCAAAATAAATGCTACATTGTTTTTACTTTTTATAATATTTCATATCTACAGAAAATTAAAAAAAAAAAATATTGTGGCAAAGTATAATCTATTCCTGCGTGTGATCATTTGCTTCAAAATTGTTTTACGAGAAACATGTAAAAAATGAAAGCGCTATATTCAATCGAATACAATTGTATTGAGTTAAGCCGGTATTACACCGTACACGTACGATACAATAATTATTCTAATTATTGCATACAATTTTCCCTTGCAAAAAAAAAATAATAATAACTCCACTTGTTTGAATAAAGATGAAATTTCCTTGTAACCAAAAATTGTATGCAAAATTTATCGCGTAACACATAAATGTTTCATCTATAGATTATTCTAGATCCATTTCGATAGCTGTTGATGTTATAATAATAATAACATGATAATATTTTGTGTCTAAAATTTACTGTCAAAACTTCAATAGTGTTTTTCAGACTGCTTGTTCTGACCGACTGTTGTTCTTGTTGTTCCAGGAGAAACCACATAAATGCCAGCTGTGTTCCAAGTCGTTCCCAACCCCCGGGGACCTCAAATCTCACATGTACGTGCACAACGGTTCATGGCCCTTCAAGTGCCACATCTGCAACCGTGGCTTCAGCAAGCACACCAACCTCAAGAACCACCTCTTTCTGCACACCGGTGAGTACCAGAGGAACACCCCCCTCCCCAAGGATGGACCACTTGGTTTGGCGTGCTAGCCATCGTCGTAACTTGATGTCGCGTATAATTTGTATATTTGTAAATAATACGAGGTAGTTTTAGCAAGACAGTAAAAACTAAATCATAAATTTGTATATTGAGTTGTGATAAATTATTTTTAAATGAATTTATAAAATTATTACATATTGATGAGATATTTTATAAATAGTTCATATATTTTTGTTATTAAATGTTTATTTTTGCGATTTAAAGATAATAAAAGTTATATTTTATAAGTAATATTGAATTTATATTATTAACCTAAACCCTATATATAAATAGATAATGAACTATATATTATTTTAAATATACCTGAAGGTAAAGGAAAATATTTTTGAAAAACAACAATTTTAATAGAGTTCTTTATTATATTATTTTTTTACAAAAAAAAAATGTTGCAAGTTCTTATTGCAAAATATAATGATAAACACCTTTATTATTACACCTTATCCTCATCATTTATATTGCAACAACATTGAATACAAGAGGTAAAGCGTTGCAAATTGTGCGGTCAAGATCACAATGTGGTTGCATGAATGACTATGCTGAACATTACCTGCCTGGCTGGTTACATTGCACGCCTTGTTGCCGATATAAACACCTCATGAGTGGCGGCGGCGGCTAACTTACCTGTGCAACACGCAGCATAATGCACGGCTCTATACCTGCCGCCGTACTCATGAGGGGCACTCGAGCGGTAAATTAGTCACTCTCCCCATAAGCCACAACATAGACACAAAACTGCTGCTGCTGCTGTCGTTTGGTGCTTTAAATCAAGGTGTAAAACGGATGTAACTTTTGATTGAATTAAAGACAAATTAGTTCTGATTTAAAAAAAAAATACGTCACCTTTTTTTTAATCTGACTAAATTTAAAAAATTGTAATTATTTATTAACTATAATATGAAATAGTCTATTTTATATCTAAATTTCTTAAAATTTTGCTGTATTTTAAGTGAATCAGGGTTAAATTAGCAGAGATTTTAACGCACGGTATTATAAAATTGTAATTTTTCAATAATTCTTTATAAATAACTTCATATTATATACATTGAATTCATTAATAATATTATATCCATGGCTTATCGATATAGGTATAAATTTTTTTAATGAAATTTTCTAGATAGATCCAAAGAAAACAGGCAGCATATGGTACATCCTATATAAAAGGTGACATACGAACAAATTTTTAGGCTCATATATACTTTTGGACGGCAGTTTGTGATAACATCATGTATAATAATAAGACAAACGGATGGTATATAATATAATACAGGAAGAAGAGTGAGGAGTACATAATATTAAATAAAGGTTGTGATGTAAATGCATGCAGTAACGGCTAAAGCAGGTGACTCACAAACTAAAAGAAGAGTCAAGTAACACCTGCTATTAAAAAGTTTTCTCTCTATACTTTTGGCTGTTACACCTTTGGCCGTTATTTACCGCCTTCAAGATGTTCTCGTGGTGTTCCCTACTGAGTGGACTTTTACTATAAAGTTTTTAACCCACCTGCCCCTTTTTGACTTTCAGCAACCGGTGAGACACGCGCGAGAATCTAATTGCATCAGCGCGTGCAACGTTGTTATTATTATTACCCCCTCTTTGATCTAAATATTAGGGTGAAATATTGTGTAAGAGGGGTGAAAATGTCTGTTATGTTATTTGAGAAAGTTTCGGCACGTGAGTTTGTAATTAATATTTGAAAACATATGGTGACATGCATGAACAATAGTAACTGCTATATTATAATATACGTATAGTTGTACGGCACATTGCACAGATTTTTAATGAAAATTACATAGAATACTTATTTTTATTAATAACAATATATTTATTATACAAACATGATTTATTGATTTGTGTAATTTTCACTAAGTTACTAACTTTTATGAAAAGTCAGTTCTTATTTATTGCTATTATGAAACCTTTCATAAGTTGAGAGTTCATTGATTTCTAGTAATCGATTTAAAAAGCATTCACTCTTTCATTCTTTACAATATTACTTTATACGGCAATATCATGCAAGTTAATGCAGATTATTGACCCCTAATGTCGCACTAAAAATGCAAAGTACATACATCTGGTTGGGTGTGTATAATATTATTATTTTCAAGTACCGCGTCCATAATCACACGGCTCGAACCAGGAAAAAAGAGCACATCCCAGCGTGCAGATAGCCGATGGGAATATATCAAACGGCGGACGAACGCAAGTAACAATTTAACTTCCACGAAGCATATTTACATTCCTGCATCGATTACATGCTAAAAAAATAATAATAAAAATAATTTGTGTCATTTGCGATTGCTGACCGCAGATTATTATTAGTAACAATGGATATTCTCTATATAACAGTTATAATATACCTCCTGGAGGTGTTATGTTAGGAGAAAAATGAATAATATATTATGTCTATATAATAATATCATTGGGCCATCAGATTTTGGTATTTCCTGTCTAATATAATATTGCTTAATAATAATATTATATATTTTTTATTTACAATGGTTGTATATTTTTATCACTGATGGTATTTTACAGTTTGAAAATTAAAAATTATTGTTTGCAAATGAAAAAGAAAATGTAACAGTTATCAATTGTTATCGATAAATTATAAATTATTAAATGTAGTAATATTAAATTTATATTTTGTCTCATAGAAAACTGTAAATTAATAATATCTGATTTTTAAAAATCCTGAAATTTAAAATAATATTTTAATAACTGATTGAAATTTAGCTTTTCATCAAATGTTGATAAATTTGGTATCTAAAATATATGAAAAAATTTTAGCATCTTAATTATGTAAATTTATTATTATTTACAAGTAATTTAAAATCTTGTAGATAGACACAAATTATATATAAATACTAAAAAAACCTGATCATTATCTTCTCTACAATTGGCTTAAATTTATCTAAAAATTTCATAAATCCTTTTACTGTAATGCGATTTTGTCTACGTTAAAACATGAGATAGCATGAAAGATAGGACAAAAGAGGTGCAGAGTTAACTAAGTTTATACACTGGAAAAACATGTAAACAACTCTAGTCGTCTAAATTTGCTACATAAAATAATTTTAAAAGAATGATTTTAGGTTTCACATTAGTTAGCAAAGAGTATAGCTGAAGGAATAACATAAGTCCCCGCTGTGTGGTCCTTCCATCGCTCTCATTTCGCCGCATTTACTACTCATTGTTGTTGTTATTGTTGCTCTGCTCCCGCGGCTTTGTTTCATATTAAAGAACGAAGAGACGCGTGCAGCTCGAGTACAAGTTCATCCTTTGATGGTAGAAGCTTAGACGTTATAAGAAAAGAGATCAGACGAGACAGAGAGAGAGAGGGGGGTTGTTTCTAGACCCACCCACTTGCCCGCCTACCAGCCGCCGTATTTTTGACTGACGGGACACGCTTGATCGTACTATAACACACCTCAGTGCACAGAATTAAAGTAGTAATTACAATTATAAAACAGAAATAGCAAAATGCATGTCTTGGAGTAATAACTTATAATATATAGAAGATTATTTGAAGGCTTGCAGTAAAAAGTATATATTTCAAAATATAAAGGTATCCATTGTACTGACAGATCCTGTCAATTTAATAATCAATTATTGACTTTATCTTTAATTCAAACCATATTTTTAATATAGAATGACTCATTTAATATTTTGATATTGAATCAATTTTTTAATTAATTCATATATTATATTAATTAATATTCAGATTTTCAATCAAATGCAATGATAATTACCCTAGTATTACGTATTTTGGAGAGAAATTACGTAGCATATGTTCTGATAATAGTTGCATCTTCACTATGGGGTTTCTTTATAGAGCGTGCGTTACCCCAGCATGTAGGATCCCTGTGGAGGACTGATCAGCGGGCAGTCGGGTTTTGACCTTGACCTTTTTCGTGGTCAACCCCGCCCTTGGTCGGCAGCCTCACAGAAATTAGTGCGACCGCCCGCGGCTTTGGGGCCGGTCGCCGCGTGCATCCATACCGTGCACCGCGCGTGCAGACGTTGATTTATACTTGGACATAGCCATAAGCCACTGTGGACCAAACACAAATAGATCATCTTATCACGGGAGGGGTCTCTAAGATCGAAAACCTTTATATCGATACATCATTTCTATTTTTAAATTGATATCATCAAATCAAATCTCACAAGAAGTTTTTTTTTTTTTTTTAAAGTCTACTACTTGAATCTCAATATAATAACATGACAATTTTATAACACAGGCTACTGGACAAATCTATGGTTTCAGTGTACCCACAGGACCAACTTTATTAACGGTGGTCCTGGTGTACCCCTCTGGTCAGTTGCATTACCTTGTTTTCCTTTATGGGTTCAATGCAGTTTACAGTCATTATATATAATGAACTTCCTTTTTTATGGTTGGACTGAGGTGCTCTTCTGACTTATGCGTAGCATGCAGCATATTTTTGCTACATATTTATAAACTACAAACTAGGTATAAAAAAGGTGTACATATCACCTGCTTTTTCTATTTTTCATCAAATTTCCGCATTCTTAAAATGCAATTTTTCCAGTCTTAATTTAAATGTCAAATTCATTTTATTGGTACAAAAGTGATTAATTTCAGAAAACAATTATTATTTTTTTACTCATATAGTCTTATATAATCAAGATTTTTTCTTTATAGAAAACACGAGCCGCATTGAGGTGCTACCACTACTATACAACACAAAAGCATCCATTGTTTCGTTCTTAACCTTCCCTTCTATCGCCGTAACAAATGAACATCAACAAATTTTATAATAACAATATTTTGGGATCATAATAAGAAACTTTTTTTTTTAAACATACGTTCCTTTTTTTTTTACTCTATAAAACAGGAAACAATAGACTACTTTTGAAAAAATCTGTTAAAAGAACAAAAGATTATAACAATAAAAATATGACCTAAAGATGGGGGCAAGCAAAAATGTATATAATAATACTGCAAGACAATTTTTCAGTTAGGATAACCCGTGGTGATTCTCACACAGGTTACCCTAAGGTCCTACTGATATGACTTAAGGACGATTAATTCAAAGCACCGCCGCATTCTCAGTGCTCATATATACCCACATGCAGCAACAACCTTAAAGTTCCATCAGGTAATTAGTCTCCGCAGGCGGGCTTTACAGGGGCGCGTGAAATTTGCTCGTTCTCAGACCAAGCTGCATATTTTTTTTTAACTATTATCATCAGCATGACTATAGGTAAATGTAATGAGTTTTTTTATATTATTATAAAAATTATTAATTCATGATGAAATTTAAAGAATGAAGGTGGAGTTTATAATATCTATGTTAATTTTTTTTATGTAATTGTACGTATATATAATAATGATAAAGGGTAACAAATTGTTAATTATTATTTTAATAACATGCATTTTAATGAGAGAATTTTTGTGATTATATATTTTTTTTTCTTGTAATGTGTTTTAGTGTGTGAAATGTACTGTAGTATACATTATTATAGGGTTGTATAAATAATAAAAAAAAGAAGAAAACTTTTATACAAGTTGTAAACGTAATTTACAAAATATTTTAATGAGTTTTTATTTTATGTCATGATTATTATAACAAAAATTTTGAGCAGTATGTAAAAATTAAGTACATACCTCTAAAACACATTACAAGACAACCTTTATAAAAATGTATAGTAAATATAGTTTTAAATATTTATCATCCGTTTTATAATGATATAATTCTAGTTATAAAACCTCACAATGTTTCGTATATATACATGTGAAAAGGATGTAATTAGAATTAGATATAATAAAATTTGGTGTTTCTCTACTTAATTAAATAAAAAATATATACTAGTGAAATATTTTATAATGAGACAAAATTAATATTACTATATTAAAGTTGCAGGTATTTCATAATGAAGGGAGGAGGGGGGTTATTTGAATGATGTACTGTGGTGGTGATAGAGGAGGCTATAGGTGTGTCCTGCATTGAACTGGTTTACTGAGAGGGCGCCATCGTCGTCAGCAGGTGCTGGTGGAGCACCCGAGCGGCACGGGGCCACTTACCTCATCCCCATCATGCCGACCAGGACATGGCCACGGGGCAAGTCCCCTCGAGCACCATGTAACGTGACATTCAATCAGGAAAAATGTTGAACTCTATATATACATTTTTATGTAATATCATGAAAAATAATATTCTATTATCTAACTAAAATGCTATTGTATTATTATATTTAATATTGTTCTTTGTTTTTGTAAGTACATTGTCTTTATATAAAAAATAATAGAATGTTTTTATTATAATAAAAAAAAAACATATATTAGATTATTCTATATATGGTATTACTTAAAAGAAAAACATTTCATTATTAAATTCAATTGAAAATGCATTACAGTACTTTATATCTTGATATACATTACTATGAAATTACCTATAGATAGAAATTAGCATTTTATATATCTTCATTTATTTTTTCTGAACTTTATAAAGTCACAATTTACGTATAGTAATAAGAATGCTGCATGATCTTGGGTGCTCTAGAATACATCGAGGATATGAAGAGAGAGAGAGTATTAATTACACCAGTCTGGCCACTGTGAGGCCACGGTAGCCATCAAGTCAGCAGTATCGGAGCTGGCATCACGTCCCGACGTACCAACTATCCTGAGGCACAACAGAGTGGCGACCAACAGCAGCAGCAGCAGGCGTAGGCCATCATTACAGCTTAACTCTTGATAAAAAGCCCGGCGATCAAAACTAAAAAGTTAGGTGATGCATTGTCAGTCTGTATATATATATAGGTAGCGAAGGCTATACTACTCTATATGATTATTACTGACGCTAACTCAAATAACAATAATAAAGAAAAGGAACTACTCGACCGCCGTCATATCTACTTCAGACTTATGACTACTCTACAATGAAAAAAAAAATGTATATAAAGATGGCTATGATAATATCAGTATGAAATTATCTCTTATACCATGCACTCTAAAAAGTATAAAGGTATATGATAATGTTAAGGCTAATGGAATGGAAAAAAATTACTAAGGATTATAAAGATGATAAAAAAAATGACAAATCACAAAACCGACAAACGCCCCCAACTTGTCATTTTATGAACATATAAAAAAAATTAGGATTTAAAAGTATGATTAGCATACTAATTTTTCTATGTGTAAATTAAAATTATAAAAAAAAATTATATAATTTTTTATAATAGTAATATTATAAAAAAATATATTTAATAGATATACATGTACCTATCTAAATTGTCTCATAATTTTCATTTCATAAGCCATATCGGTGTGTAATGTATAATATAATCATAATACCTATAACATACTGCTTTTTTTATATATATTTTTAGAGCACCTAATTTAAATTTTCTATTACGATAAAATAGTCTCTTTCTCACACATTAGGCATTTTATGTATATCTTTATATTTTTTTATATGACTTGATGGGACTAAAGGGTTTTTGTGAATGGAACCCGGGAGCTTTATAAATGTGTGTATGTGTAAAAGATCACCGTTGGTTCGCCGCTTCTTGAATGATGGTTACTTTTATGTCTCTAGTTTGAGGGAGTGCCCCTGATTGGAGCAGCACTTCACTGCGGGTTGTGGGCACCACCCGGGGCTTGCTCCCCTCCCCCCTTCAATTGGGGCGACTATAAAGCAGTCCGAAATATATTATTTTTCATTTTATAGTAACAATAAGTATCATACTTTGATGGTGTCTACTTGAAATATTGCCTGTTTTTTATTTCCTAATCCGAGTCTCTTTAGCACTTGACTTTTCTGCCTCTGATATGTTGTTAGCTTTTATATTTTTCACAGGTTCACAAATTGATGTCTCTATCACTATATAACACGCTTGCTGCTTTTCTTGGTGCTACTTTACCTCTCTCTCTCTTATGCTTGTCACTTCTCCGCCCACTCTTCTTTCTCACGGGTCACTCTATACCAACGTCAGTAGTAACATTCTACGTATAAAAGTTATAGCCATGTAAGGTGACATCTGTACTCTAAATTATAACCCATCAATCCAAATAATTGATTTGTGTTAATTAATGAATGTTAAAATAATCAAATATCTATAAACATAATCATAATTATTTTTGATTGATGGAAACATAAAGAGTAAAAATTATTTACTAAAACATAATTAAGATATTTTTAAAACTAATGAAGACAAGATTTGTTCATTAATATTAAGGTTATAAATAATGTTATGAAAATGATTATTCCATCTGTATATTAATGTATTTAAAAATTTATATTTATTAGATTTAGCAGCTAATACTTTAATGAATATAAAACATTAAAAATATTTATGATGTTTTGTGAAGTGTGACGACACTGAAAAATCTCTCCCTTTTTTATTTTATTACTACTCCACTTACACCAGATTATTATACAAAACATTTGCAAGCTCACCAGTGTATATGCATGCTATACTGATACCAACCATATTACATATTTTAATACAGTATAATACATATATTTATTCTCTCTGATGGAACAATGCTTGCAAAGTCTCACAGAATAAAATGAATTTTACATGTATTAAAGCTCTCTGTACTTTATGGTCATAAATATGCCAAAATTATGTTGCTATATAGCGTGTTTAGTTGTATGCATTAACTATATAGCTGCATTCACTGGCAAGAATTAAGCACGTGCAATGCTTATACTGTCTCATCATGTATTTATATATAGGAGGATACTTTTTATGTTGCATTGGGTGCATTGCTGTATAGCAAGTGCATGAGTTACTCTGTATTGTAATGTTCACGCTCTATAGCTTCCAAGTGCATTCTCTACTGATGAATGGAGCTACTTGCATAATTTATTTTAATATTTTTTTTTTAAATATAAATATTAAATAAAAGAATCTTTGTATTAAAATCTGATTTCATAAGAGTTTATTATTTTTTTTTCAACATGCATTAAAATCTCCAAGTTAAATTTTATTAGATGCTAAAGAAGTTGCATATTTTAAAGGAGATACAAATATTTCTGGAGTGCAATAATGACGATGTATTGATCAGATATTCAATAAAAATAGCAAGTCATGTCAGATGATGTCAATCTAATGTGTAATTGTAAATATTTCAAGATATACCATTATGCATTCTTAAGATAAAAATATATATTTTATAGTATTTAAGACTAATAAAAATTTTATCATGAAAAAATAATAATTATAAATTCTTTCTTTTGATCTGGAATGCATTTTAAATACGACAGTTTGAAGTATTTATTATATTATAAATACAATATATATATTTTTTTCATATTACACACCCACACAAAATCATTAATAAAAATAACAGCATGAAATGCGTGCAGCAGACTGATTTTTATTAAGTATAATAAAATACCATCTCTACTATTTTATATATACGTATTATATATACCTCCCTGTGATCTAGAATAAGAAAATGAGTGAAATAAATTAAATAAAAAATAAAAACACTATAAATTGTTTCTTTCTATCTCATACACATACTTATTATAGAAGTCTTCTAGAAAAAAATATATAATTTACTAGTAAAACTTTTATACCATGCTGTGAATATTTTTTTGTGACGTCATATACATAACTATGTTTATAGATATTATTCCACTTCGCTTTTTCTCTTGTCTCATTTCCGTTTCTTTTTTTTCTTTTTTTTTTTCTTATTATTTGTAGAGTGAGTTTGTAGATAGAGGAAAGTAATTTAATTACTTGACTATAAAACTGTGATATGTGATTGGGGATATATAGCAACAACACGCGTGGGGGCTTGAAGACTGTTTAGTATCTTGAACGATGAGTTCTAAGCATGCGAAGGTGGAAGAGAGAATACTCCTGTGGTGCTCTCTTCACCATTATATACCATCTCTTCCATACTAACCTATCAGCTATACGCCCTTATACCTTATTATACAACTATATACAATACGTATATCATAATGTTCATAAAAAATTATATTGTTGTTGCTAAAAACCATCACAAATATTTGCTTTTTATGTTGATGTGTCAATCATACATAGAATACTTAAAATAAAATACATTTAAAATATAAAATACAGACAGTTTTATAAAACGTTTACGATCTTCAAGTATGGATGTTTGTATTTAAATTCTTGTACTGTACCGACATTTCATAAGTAATAACAGCGTTTAACGACTCCATTTCAACATTTCAATTATTTTAAATTTGTTTAACAAATATCTAAAATACAGATCAATAAATGAGACATAAGTTTCAAATAGGACAAATTACATTTGCAATATATTTAATATTTCAAAAAAAATTAAAAAAAAAAAGAAAACAAGAAGAATATTAGAATATAGTGTATAGCTTAAATGATTTAGTGATCCATGGACATAAACGTGTATATTTTAAGTTCATTTTACTGATGTCAAAATTTAAATTATCACAAATAAATAGTATATTATGTATAATTTGAACACCAGTTTTATATTTGATTTGTGAGTATTTTTTTTTTAGTTACGTTACTGTATATTAACATTTATATAATATTACATAAAATATGTTAAAAATAACATTTTTATAAAAATGTCATTTTGGTATTTTATAACTTGTAAAGAAGTCTCTTTGATAATGTAAAACTAGCAATATCATGATGATTTCTATGTAACAATAACTTGAAAAAAGGCTATGAAATTACAAATTTATGATTTAAAAAAAATAATGAAAATACCTTTTAACATTTTTATTATATATATAATATATTGTTGTATATTATACCTGAGTTTATTTATAGTTATGTATTTCGATCAAAAGCCTTGCATAAGGCACGGTAAAATAATCTTTTGTACAATAAGATGTCAATGGTATATATATAATATAAAAGAAACAAAATTTTATACGCAGTGTTATAGATGACAGATTTAAGAGCTAACTACAATCACACTTTCGCCCACGTAAAATCGTTCCCACAGAAAAGGGTTTTACATAAAACGAGTAGCTATTTGAATCTTGCTGCTTTTTTCTGTAGACAGGTGCTATGAGGTAAAGATAGTGCCATGATATTTAAGATGTATAATATATTTTACCTCCACCTTCTTATAAGATATGTAAAATCGTCGGTGTGGCACCAACAGATAAAGATGTCAGACTCCTCGACCACTTTTGTATACTATTTTTCTATTCATTTTTATCGACACTCTCGTTCGTCCCCATCATATATAGATGTTGTATTTTTATTATTACTCCGTATAAGCTTTCATTATGAGTTTTTAAAACTGTTTTTTAACGTTGCTTTTTGATAATGATAATTTATTTTATCTTTAATATTAAAAAAAAAAAGTTTATATCGTTTATGACTTCATAATATAATTTTTTGAATGCTTAATATATACGTAAATATTTTAACCTTGAAAAATTAATATCCATAAAATTACGTAACAATTTCATATAATATACATTGCAAAATGATAGTACGTCTTTACAAAAATATCCACTAATTGGAACAGTCTTAAATTTTTATCTTTTATTACTTTTTTATCAAGGAAATTCTTCTTACCAAAAAAGAAATACTTACATAAAGAATTTTAGAACTACGAAGACAGTTACAAATTTTTAATACCGTTTTGCAAAATAAAAAAAAAAGTGTGGATTTATATCCTGAAAACCGTTGAACTCTTTAAAAACTTTTATTCGTTCTCCACTCCCACTAATGAGTGACTTTTTTTTTTCTTTACATATTAAACACATTTGTGGTGCTACACATTTTCTTTTTCTTTATCGTTTTAAATATTTTTTTTACCTCATATAAATTTAAGTTTGCTACTGAGTTCGTATTCATTAATTTTGTTCCTGTTGAGTGTTTATTTGGCTCGCTTGGAATGCAAACGAGTTAAGGAAATTTGTATTTTGTGAGTCGGTATAGAATGGCTTTGAGAAGAAAATACCCATAAAGAAATTTTATTCACATAAAAAAGTTTGAAAAAAAATATGTATAAAAAAATACTAATTTGTACACTTCATAATTTAAGTATTTTATTATTTTAACTTTAAATTACGTAAATTCTTTTGTTTCTACAAAATATGTATAATATATAGTAACATTTTAAAAGTGAAGAAATTATTATAACATGTCAATTTAAAATTGCCAATAAATTTTGGTAAAAAATTCCATACATCAATTGAGATAGATATAATATACTCAGGTTATTTTTTTGGTATGCATGGCTGTTTGTCTTCTTCGGATACAAAAAGACGTGATGGTTTATGCGATTTTTCTGCAGCAACAAGCGACGTGGTGTAAAGGTGAACAGAGGGCAAATTGTTCGTATAACGTCTTGCTCACGCGACTCAGTGGGAGGCGAAATAAGGTCCGTCATCTTCGTCATCCTCTGCAGCAGTAATGCAGACTGTACCTTTATAAGAGAGAGTACCCCACCTGTAAAAAGAGTAATTTCTTATAACTTTACGCTTTATGTAAATTTTACCTGTCTGTAAAAATATGCGGAAAATTTTTTCCATGAGAAATTTTTATAAAAATTCATCATTGAATATATAAAGTTTTTTTTTTAAATATATATACATAGTCTTTTTTTTTATGTGATGTCTTCTATGTTTTAGAGCTTTTATATATTATAAAGATAAAAGGCCATGGTGTCACGATTTACATTAAAATATCGTTAATTCTTAAAAATATAAAAATAAATAATATAAATGTATGATCTCACATAAAAAAAAATCATTGTTTAAAAAAATTCAGTCTTGAAGTATATAATAAAATTAAGGGTTTTACTTTGCTGTTAAGATTATGCAGCAATTCTGTTAATGAAGAATTAAGTATGTGCGACATGGTGGTTGCACTCTGGCTGCATATACGGTCATAACTCAGTTTGAATATCGTTTAATGTGAGGAATATTACCTCGCTCAGAGCGTGTCGAAACATCAACGTCGTCAGAAGTCTGCCAATACCAAGCTTACATCACTGCAACTACGTAAAACACGGGTATCGAGTCTGCTGAGTGACGCAAGGCAAAATGGTGCTTGTATAGCGTGAGGATTAATGTTGAAGATGCAAGTCGATCAAATTTAAATACATAAAAAAAATAGTGATCAAAGTTTTTTTAATAAAATGTTTCACTTTTTACCATGACAAAAATAATATCTGAGTATTTTTATTACTTGCAACAGTCGAGTTCTGTAACATTATAAATGTAGAAAAAGTTGCATACATTACAGGGTATTTAAAATATTGTTTTGTTATATTCAAATTTAACTCCCATACATACATCAAATAATAAAGTTATAAATATTAAATAGTGATAACACCATATAAAAATAAATTTTAAATAAAACTATTTTTATTACTTCCAAATTTTAAATGTAAATTTTTAGAATATTTTTCTCATGCTTCTGGTCATTAATTAGGTAAAAAAAAATGCATGGAATTTACACCTCTTATACGAAAAAAAAATTGCATGCCTGGTCCGCGTGTAATGCGAAGGTGAAGGTCACTGGTAACTCTCAGTACTCGTGACGTTTATGGCGCTTTTGGTTTCACTCAGAGGTCACAGGTCATAGTGACTGAAGTTAGCACCGCCACAGAATGGCGCTGACGTCGGCCCCTGTCTCACCACCTCATTGGGCTGCTACCAACTGCACCTGGTGACGTCACTGCTCTCTCTCTCTCTCTCTCTCTCTCTCTCTGGATGACTTGGTGATGAATTTATAGCACAATAAAATTAATAAAAATATGCTGGAACTTGAAAAATGTTTTGTGCATTAACTTGAATACTGATTCGAGATTAAAAAATAAATAACTTTTTTACGAAACAAATTTTCATTGGTTGTAATAAATTTGTTTTTAAATTTTGAAAAGGTGATGAAATAAAACAAAATACAATACATATTTTATAATATATTTTTAAGTTTCAAACTTTTTCAGTGCTTATTTTAATATCCAATGCAAAATGTTAAAAAAATAATCATACACCACAAAAAATTACATTTAATTTAACATTATTTAAATAGGTACACTTGTTATATCATGATGTTTTGACCTCTTAGACACATGCTATAAAATATATACAAATATTACGTTTACAGAAACATCTTAAGATTTGCTCATATTAAAAAGAAAAAACAGTCCATCAAATACCAATAAGAAAACGTTATAGTAACACAGTTATAAGATCAATAAATTACCAGCTACATATATAATTTTTACATTAGTGTAAACAACATCATTTTATTGATAACTGATTGATTATAAAAATAATAAATATTATTTCATACAATGGGTACTTTGTACGCCCTATGGTAAATTCTCGTTGTTGCTCTGGTTATCTCTGGTACGTACGGCTCGTGGCATTGTTTAGATTGGAAGATGCGCATTCCTCTTCCTCCTACTTCGACTGACTTCTGAATGCAACGTGCGGGCAATCAGTTCCGCGTAATCGCGGGTCCGCTTCTCGGTCGTCGTGGACTCGCCCCTGCAGGCACCTTATCTCTCGGAGCACCCCACGCAGAGAAGAGCGGGCAATTAATTGGACTGGAGAGCGCGTGTGTGTGCACGCTGACCTGCGGCGGAACGGCTCCTGTCCATACCCACTTCCTTCTTGGTAGCAGCACGATCTCTTAGCTCTTTTTCTCCACCATTTTTTTTAATTCAATTCTCTTCAGATAAAATGTTGTGTTTTTTTAACTATATAAATTATTTAATTGTTATTTGGAAAAAAATACATCATTAATTAATAATTTATCAAGTTGGTCTGTATTGTTTTCAAAATTGCATTTATTTTATGAAACAAAACTTTGGTTTTATTATACTGTATGCGATGAAGATGCCAAGTATACATAATATGAAATATAATATGTATTAATAGATTACTTATCGACTCTTACGTTAAGTATGTTTTATTAAAAATACCAACCATTTAATTTTGCAACACTGTGGTAATCTCAAGTATAAAACTGTAAGCCATAAGTGACTTTAAAACATACTTGTATGATATAATGGAAACTCTTTTAAAACTCAGATCAATTCATACAAATTATTAATAGCATCTTTAAAAGATTTTTGTAATAAATAAAAATAAAATCAATAAGGTGGGTTCCGTTTTTAAAAGGCGGGGAAGGTAAGAGTTGTATCAACCAATCAGCTTTCTCGATTGGTTTGCTACCAAGTTCGTGCCTTGCAAACTAAGAAGTACCAACTTTTATTTGAAGCAAGATTGCAGTGGTCGGTCCAGTAGACATTTACTGCCTCCGTCAGACGTCTTCAAGCAGGACATCAACCTTTGGAGGATCTCAGGGCTGAAAACATCGGCAGTAAACAAATATCATCGATTAGAGTAAATCTTAATGCTGATCTAATTTCATAGTTATAATCTTGTATAACAAAAAAAAAATGTTATTATTATTATTGTTCAGTTATAAGCATCACTTATCAACACTTTATCGTGTTTGGTAGCTTATTATAATACTGCCTGAATACTTATAGATCCATGTCTTTTGTATGTATATAGTAAATCCCTCACAGGGTGGTCTAAATATAAAAGCATATAGTCTTCTATATAACGTTATATATGTATGGCAAAAATAATCTCTTCTGTGTTCACCATAGAAAGTAGTTTAATATACGATTATGCTACTGATAATCTTATAACAAAAGATAGTGAAGTTAGATATTTTAATACACATATTATAAAAAAAAAATATGTTTACTCCTTTTTGTGTTATGATTACATTTAATATAATTTTATATATTACATAATATATAAAAAATGAAGTAGAATATTTTTTATCTTTATAAAATGTAATTTTTACCTTTATATAAACTTGATTTTAATATACAAATTTGCCTCTAAACTGATACATAGATTAAAGTTACTTATGGGATTATTTTTACTATATTTATATATTTTTTTTTATATTATCATTATTTGATCATATGATGATGGGAATATAAACACGTTGTTGGTCAAGAGATATTCTCACAAACTTTAAATATATAATAAAAATTACTCGATCTTTATATACTTTGAGTATGAGAAAATATAGAAGTTCAAGTAGTTGTTAGACTGATACAAATCTTGGTTAAAATTGAAAAGAAAAAAATATTATTTTTTACAAATACGGTAGTAAAATATAATATAGTAAATGACGGGAAGGAATGAATTCTTATGATGCGATTTATACCAACAATCGATTAATTAACATCGATGTTATAATATAAGAAAATGAGCTTTCGGGAAATGCAAGAAAATTCAAAATCAACCCAAAATGTGAGCATCACGTAAATTAAGATCTTTCAGTGATGACTATGATTATGAATTTTCCACACATTTAGTCTTCAGTAATTAGGTATGTAAAAGTATAATACAGTGCTGGTCAAGTAACACGAGGACGGCTATCACGAGCTTGTTCTCGGGTGTTGTTGCTTGAGATTACGTCTGCAGGCTCGCCGCCTTATCTCACCGTATTACAACAGGCGTTCGACTTACATGGACCCCTCCCTACAAAGTACAGCACTGCAGTGACTGTGGGAAAACCATGAGTACTTCAATGTAACATTGAAATCTATGACGTTGCTTTAACATTTAATTTAATTGTGGTTTGTTCTATTAAGATAAAAAAATAGAACAATTGTCAAATTATTACTGGATACTCATATATATTAAAATGTAATTATTAAAATTACAATCATACAAAGATGAAATTTTAATATTTTTGCGTGTAATTGTACGAGATAGTTAACTGTTTGCTTGCTTATATGCATTCGTTTGTTTCATATATACGTATAAGTATATATACGTAAGTAAGCACAAGTATTGTCTGCAAGTCTTGTTGTCTACTCGTTCTTAAATCAGCTGATCAGTCTCCAGCTAAACGGTTCGGGCGTTGTCCAGCCTGCAGGTTGGCCCTCCTCTCTTTCAACCGGCACAGCAGATTTATCCTCGGAACATCGCGCACTTACATATTGTTGGTGTTCGCAGATAGTGGACATGAGCCTCTCTTGAGCAGACGACAAGTTAACTCTTTGCATGGAAGTGACGTTAAACTGGACAAACCACAAGTGTGAGAAACTTAGCTCGACAATCAATTTAATGTTGGGGAAGGACATTAATGTTTTCTCACCCTACTACTTTAATTAACTTTTTATTTATTTTATAAGGAATTTAATATGAAAAATTAAAATCAACGAAAATGATTTTTTAAACTCGTTTTATAAAATAAATTATGATTTGTTTTGCAATTAAATGCTAATAATTTAGATGTTTAAAAAAAATGTAAAAAGCAGTATTTTATTTTAATGTTTATTTGAATCTTTACAAAAAAATATAGAGAGGGGGAGAGAAGGAAGGACAACAATTTTAATCACATGAAGTTGAAAAAAAAAAAATTTAACGATGAAAATCTGATATTTCAATTAAAATCTTGATTTATTTCTGTTACAAATTTGATAGTCTACATTTTTGTGGCTTCCCTATAATATACTGTGATTGCATATACTAGAGTGGAAGGGGAGAGAGGGCTATAACATTTTAACGGCTGGATGAGCCCAAGTCCTTGTTCACACGCCCCGCGGAGCGTGAAACTTGTGGGAGTGCGCGCCGACGCCATATTGCACCTGTTGTTGACACCCGCCGTTTACATTGTAACTGCCAGCGTGCGGCCGACGCCGAGATTCTGTCTCTCTTCAATTGCAATTTTTTTTTTATACTCTCACTACATAAATCGTGTGCAATTAAAACATTTTACGCTTGATTTTCGGAATGTTTTTTTCCAAGAAAACTAATGATGAATCGTGTTCCCTTTCACTCTTTATTTTGTAAATAAAATAAATTAAATAGAATTATTTTTTAAATATTGAATTCTGTGAGACACTATGTTTTTGTTCTTTTTATTATTTTCAATGAGAGAATTTTTTATTAAAATTTTTGTTACACATATCTTGAAAAGGATAGTAAAAAATCAATATAAAAATATTTATAAATACAATTAACGCATTTCTTTACATATTTAATGTTAATTTTGCTGAAATAAGCAACTCATAATCGTGGTTATGTCTTGTGCATGCAAGGTCGCTTTTATGCTCAAGGTAATGTTATGCCTTGGCGTGAGTGTACAAGCGTCACGGCGCCATATAAACTGGTCGTGTCACGTGGGTGGATAGTGGGGACAGCTGATAATTATATCGACTGAAGAAAATAAAAAAAAGAAATATTGATACTAGGGAATTTATTATTCTCGTGATCTTTTATCATATAAATAACTACGACGTCACTAGAATAAAATGTTTGTTATGCCATCTCACAACATATCGATTGTATCATTAATTAATTGCAAAATTATAAGTGAAATATTATTGTAATAAGAAAATAATTAATTAAGATATAAGTTTTAAATTGATAAAGTTATATATATAAACAATTAAAATTTTATTTTTCAAATGTTTGTTACTCTTTTTCAAATGCATTGTTGAATATAAATTAATATTGTATTAAGTAACCCAACAGCTACGTATACTACTATAACTAATGGTTCAGGACTAATCTAGCACTGTCACGGAAGTAGATCAAGTAAGCTACAAACCATATATATATTATTATATACCGGATTGAGGAAGATGGCTAGTTTTTCTCTTCGCTTGTTGAGCCCGCATGTCCGGTGTTGTTCCGGCCACTTGCCTCGGACATTTCCTGCATGCTGGATTAGTTCCGACTAATATATTTAATCAGCACGGGCCACGGAACTTTACCGCCCGCTTATTTAACAGGTAATCAGGGTGGTGAAGCGCTCAGGTGTATAAGCAAAGGGGGTACTCACTCAGGTGCATCCATATGGGCGACAATTTCACACCTGAACCTTCAAAAACACATAAATTTATTTTCGTCACGTGTGCTCTACTTATATTTGCAATTTTATGTACGTAAAAAATTAATTGATTTAATCTTATTAAATTTTCTAATTTTCAATTTAATAATTGAAAATATTCTATTATATTTATAAAAGTAATTTATTATTATAGAAATTGATATGCTTAAAGTAGGATAAAAAAGATCATGATTGTGATTGTCTCATAAAGAGATTGTATCATAGAAAAAAATACATATAGTAGTTAGTGTATACTTTTATAGAGGACATTGCATTATTTTTCCGGTTGAATAGAATGGTCTAAGAAAGACGACAGTAAGGCGGCGCCAAGAAGACAACAGAATCAACGGCTGAGTGCGCACCTCAGCATGGGAAATGATGCTCTTCTGTTAGTGTAGGAGGAGATTTGTTCGCCGCCTTTATACAACATCTAGTAACAACATATATAAGAAATTATTACAAGTACTTGCTATCAAGCGGTAATATTTTTTTTCTACTTCTTTTTTTAACTTATTGCTTAATATATTTACAAGTTACTAACCGTTTTATAAGTGTAAAACTTTATATTATATAAATTCTCACACTTTTAATATATATTATTCACACTCTTTCTGTTTTGTTTACATATATATTTGTATTTATATATATATATATATATATGCATAGTTATATATTGAATTTATTCACTATTCACATATCTGATAAAACACCTTTTTTCAGTATTATTTTACTTAAAAAAAACATTAATTTCCTAAATTTAAAAATGTAATTCACGGACGAAACATTTTCATGAATATTTGGCCTATACTTAAAAATTCAGTTAAAAAAAAAAAAAAAAAAAAAAAAAAAAAAAAAAAAAAAAAACATTTCCTAGTATTCACACAAAACTTTTTTTTATTTTCCTGACTTCTCTATTTCTTTCCAGTTTCCGTGCGAACGCATTTTTATCTTTTAAACTAAATTTCTTATATGATATAAAAAGTAGATATCCTCTATGAGCTGTCTGATGCCGCTATCTACAGAGACACTTTACTTTTAATGAAATATCTTTGTGAAATATAAAAACGTGGGGTCTATTTCTCAGCACGTCTTTCAGTAATTCAATCAAGCGTCGGTAAAACTCTTAGAAAAGGAGCACGAGGTATATCGGACACGGCACAATGGACTATAGTAGAAGAAGACACTGCATGCAGCAACATGATGAAGCTAGGAGGTGTTATATTATATACCTGATGTTGTAGTAAGAAATAACGATTGGAAAATTATTTGGCACTATGTTGAGAAAGAATCTATTCCAGGTATTGCATGTCGCCAAGTCATCCTCTTAATTGCCTAAACTCCCATCCTCCTCAATCTCTCATCAACAGCTTAAAGAAAAGTACCGTCCAGTAGTATATTTAAAAAAAAAAGCCTTCCGGGGTGTAAGGAACAATGCTCTTGTGCCACACTTTGAAGTAACTTTGACCTTAAGGTAAAATATATATACAGAAAAGTAATTAAAAACGTTATATACCTTCAAGGTATTCTTTTCTTTTTTTTATATAAAAAAATCTATGTTTGTATAGTGTTCTATATAATTAGCGTGAAAAAATTTTCAATTTAAATTTTAGTTTCACAATAAATTTGTTATGTCGCTTTGTTGTTGTTGTTATATCTTCTTGATACAAAAATTGGTCTAATATTTAATTGTATTGGTTAATTGTTATCACACCATGCAATGAATTATATCTATTCGCTGTTATGGAACTATTTTTTTACACTTTGATAACAACATTATAAACAAATATTTTAAAATTATGAAACATTTTTTTTAAATCAATTAAATAAAATTATAATATATATATATGATTTTAAATTAGTTTATTTTTCAAAAGCGTGCTTATAAGTTATTAAAACTTACACTTTTCGTGTTAAGGGCAGCGTGTTTGATAATCTACTCTGAATGATCAAAAAGCTGCATTTTGTTACTCTCTTAAAAAAAATAATAATAATAAAAACTCTTCAGACAACAACAAAAAATATGAACAATATGTTATCGTTTCATCGTTGATATTAATTATCGTTGTTATTAATAAGAATAAAGTGGTTATATATAAAAGAATACCTTCATAAAGAGAGGGAGATATAAAATATGCTTACTCATAGCTTGTAATCGAAACCACCTACTCGTGGTACAGTTCATGCAGCAGGGACTAAAGAAGGAAGAGAAAATAAAAAAGGTACAGTGATGTCGTCTCAGTACGCTCAGTGTCTCTGCTAGCTACTGTCGTCGCCAAAAGTCGGGACACCTGGACTTTGCAATTTTACTGTGCACTACAGAAAAATCGCAAAATTTAGAAAAAAATATTGCATTAAACCGGCAAGCCTCCTCTATAACTTAAAAAATATAACGGGCCGATTAATTGCAAAGCTAATTTGTTATAATTAAGGAAGTGATGCAACCTACCCAAAAAAATGACTTTTTCACGAGATGCCCGTCTTTGCGCTCTTGTATAAAATAGAGTTATGCAGGTAGCGCTTTCATTTATTTTTTTCCAAATAGCCAAATACTTCAAGATGTGAAATCAATTTTTAATTAAAAAAAATTAATTATTCCCTAATTACAATTAAACCAAACACAAAATTAAACTCTAGTTTTGCAATTTTGAAGCTACACGCTTGAAAAAAATATCATTATACACAGAAAAAAAATCAAAAATTTTTGGTGGTTGCCGATTTTTTATAATTTGTATATTAATCAATGTTTACATTTTAATTAAGAGCAGCGTTGCCAGGTTTCAACTGCTGAATACGGAAATATAATGCCCGGCCGTGACAGTAGCATAAACTTCCTAAGTTTATGGACAGTAGCTTTGCTGTGTACAAAAAGCTTTTTATATGAGGGTCTCTTTGCCCGAGGCTGATCACTATTGTTTCAGCTAAGCCAGTTATATATCATTAAGATGGAGAAACACGCAACTAAAGTTGACATGATTGTGTTTAAAATGAATTCAGCATCAATTTGAGTGTTTTAATCATATTTCTAGCTTAATTATTAGTGATTATAATGAACTTTTAATTACTTACAAAAATCTCGTAGTAAGCTCAAAAATGCAGCTAGAATCTTGATTAAAAAAGATGTATTATTCATATTTAATTTTAAATTCAACCACTTCATCATCATGCACATTAAAGAGAGTTGCAATAAACAATCGAGATCATGGAACCATGATGCAATTTCAATTCTACCTGGAATGTTAAAATAACAACCCTTCCTTCCTGCTGCTTGCTGCAAGACACAATACAGTAGAACACCGCCTTTGAAGAGAGAACGACACTCATTGTTATTATCTTTTATGGCCTGTCAATCAACTTTGCTATTTTTCTACTGAATAAGGCCACTCCAAGCAAAATTTAGAATATGGCAACCCAGCAGATTCCTGAAAGATGGTAATTTCATCATTAATTTATGTAAAAAAAAAATTAAAAATTTATAAAAAATCGACGACCACCAAAAATTTTTGATTTTTTTTCTGTGTATAATGATATTTTTTTCGAGCGTGTAGCTTCAAAATTGCAAAACTAGAGTTTAATTTTGCGTTTGGTTTAATTGTAATTAGGGAATAATTAATTTTTTTTAATTAAAAATTGATTTCACATCTTGAAGTATTTGGCTATTTGGAAAAAAATAAATGAAAGCGCTACCTGCATAACTCTATTTTATACAAGAGCGCAAAGACGGGCATCTCGTGAAAAAGTCATTTTTTTGGGTAGGTTGCGTCACTTCCTTAATTATAACAAATTAGCTTTGCAATTAATCGGCCCGTTATATTTTTTAAGTTATAGAGGAGGCTTGCCGGTTTAATGCAATATTTTTTTCTAAATTTTGCGATTTTTCTGTAGTGCACAGTAAAATTGCAAAGTCCAGGTGTCCCGACTTTTGGCGACGACAGTAGGCGCCAACTCCCCGGGCAGCGTGTCGGACCGTGTCCCAGCATGTACATTTAATTGTCTGCTGCAGCTTCTGTATGGAGCACAAGTCTTACCAACTATCCATTTTTTTTTCTTTACATACCCTATCTCTTTTTTATTTTACAATTACACTATATTTTTTTAACGTGCTATTTTCAATCCTTTGTAAATACTATTTTTTTTTTATGAATAATATTATGACTATATACTAAGAATCATTAAGTGAAATTCTTTCTTTATTTAGTTGTATATAAATGTAATTATAAATATGTAAATTTATTAAACAAATATTTTCACGTAACATGTTTTTTCCAACATTATAAAAAGTCAAGTGGTTACAAGAAAAACAATAAGATTTTCGTAAACATAATGCAAAGCATCTTCTTCTTCTTCCTGAGATCCCAAACGAGAGGTACGCGCCAGGAATCACATTGCATTGTTGGACGGTGAGTCGCCTTCTGGTGACTTTGTCCAGCCGCTTCCTCCAGCGCCTCCAAATTTGGCACATCTTTAAACGGAATGGCATTTTGTAACAACCATTTCATGCGTCTCTCTCTCTCTCTCTCTCTCTCTCTCTCTCTCTCTTCTTTTATTCAAAAGACGAATACAAAATTGTACTTGTTAAAATTACACAATTTTAATTTAAAGATAAGTACAATGTCTTATTCTTTTATATACTTTAAGGACCACTTATTTAATAAAAAAAAACTACTAAATTGCTAATTAATACATTATTTCAAGATTATATTTTGAAGATAATTCCAAATGTATGCAACTTTTCTTTCATTTGAGTAATGAGGGTTGCCTATATAACAGTTTTTCATACAACAGAAGTAAAATATGAAAGACGAGACTTGGCGAAACTTGAAGAGGACAATAAACTGTTTGATATCAGTAGGAGGTCGAGGTGAAACTGAATCCTATAAGTGCATCACATGCAAGGGACATGACATTGAAGGCGGCGGTGATGTTTAAAAGAAGCAGCCCACTTGCTGCTGCAGGTGCGAGCTTGCTACCTGACACCCTACCTGCTTTATAGGCCATAACCTTACCATCATGCTGGGCAATAAAATCAACCGTCTGCATGATAAGAGATTTCCTTTGCACTAATACTTGGTGTTTTATTCATTACAACAAAGACGATCAACCTTTTATTATTTTCTCCCCTCAATCAAAAATTGTAAAATTAACAATGCAAATGACTGTCTAGGTCAACCTTGCATCGTAATATATAAATTTATTATAATATAACAACCCTTGTACTATACATAAAAAAATAGGTTTGACAGATTTATAAAACTTATTATCGATGCAACAATAATAATTTTACGTATATATATCCAATCTTCCTCCTTTCTGAATGTTATAAGAATGATTATTTTTATTATAATATACTGCAATTTCAATCCTGCATGTCATTAAAGTTTAAAATTGTGTACGCCCTTTTTATATATAAAACGATTTAATATGCAGGTTTGCCACCCATTTGGCAGCTAATTTCATCTCCCTTTTTTTTTACAGCGTTATTATAAATGATTGGATACTTACCGTAAACTATAACGCAAGCATACATTAAAAAAAATCGTTTATGACTTGAAGACACCTGTGGTTTATTAAAAACCAGAAATATTAACAGTAATTCTTTTCACCTTTTTTTTCGTCTTTCAATTTGCATGTATAGTTGGTTCAATTCTTTACATTTTTTTTCACATTTTCATGATATAATGGTACAATTTAATATAAAAAAATAAAAACTACTAGATTTTTTAATTGGCTATATTCTTGCTATTCTTACACCAAAAATATTTACATATTTAATAATAAAACACAATTCAGGGCTTCTATAGTATATAATTTTTGTTTTAAATTTCAATACGATAATTACAATATGATAAAATACCGATTGAAAATACACTTCATTTTTGATCCAAAGCCAAAACGTGCACTTGTTTTTATTTTATATATATTTATTTATGTTTGCTCTAGATAATTAAGCTAAAGGATAAAACGATGTAGTTGCTTTTGTCTTAATCAAAGATCAAATTAAATCTAAAAGTTAATGACAATCTATAAGCATTTAGATACATATTATAAATACAATTAAAAAATATATTGAGAAAAAGATAATGCATTAACATCAATACATGCAGTATTCAAAGCATGCATGTATAAAGCATCAAAGGAATGTTGACTGGTGATCCTTTTGCTGTTGGATATTATCTTACGGTTTTTATCTTCATCAGTTGTCTATCCTGCTTCAAGAAGTCCCTCTCCTTATCATCACAAATAACCAAGGTATAGTCGTGACACTCTCAGCAATGCAACATTCAATTCTCAAATGGTAAAGTTCTGTTTCAAAACTATCAAATGACCCATCGCATTTCTTACTTCTTTTTCTTTTTTTTTTTTTTAACTTGCCTGCAGTCATCAACTTTTCTTAAAAGATGGTAAAGAACGATTTTTGTCATGCCATCATTCTATCTTAATTGACAGTCGAAAACTTTTTTTTTTTTTTTTTTTTTTAACATAGGTTACGTATTTTTCCTACCTTTTTCTTTTAGTTTCATTTCTTCTTTTTTTATATAACAAAGAGTGTTGCTGTCCCTCCTTTTTTATATTATTATACTATACAATATATTTCAGTAGCGTGCGATCTTTTTATAGCAATTCTAGCCACCACCTTTAAAAAAAACTTAACTTCTTTTCTAGTGTGCTAAAGTTGCTTCCCAATTTATTTCCTTTGCAATAAATCTAAAAAACTAAGACTTTTTCTGTGTATATCAGGTTAAAAAAATAAAGCCTTAAAGGTATTAAATAAGAAGTTAATGAAACCCTTAAGGGTTGCCAAAGAAAAAAAAACAACTTAAGATCTTAAGATGTGGTTCACAGATAGTGTTTGGAGTAATTATTAGAGTCTGGGATGAAGTCATTAAGTTGCTCCTGCTGCCTCATGTGTCCCCCACTTTTTATTTTATCTCTGTCTCTCTCTCTCTCTCTCTCTCTCTCTTTTTCTCTCTCTCTCTCTCTCTCTCTCTCTCTCTCTCTCTCTCTCTCTCTCTCTCTCTCTCTCTCTCTCTCTCTCTCTCTCTCTTACATTTCTGCTTTTTTTGTTATATTATGTTGAAAGGATTTTTAGTTAAATTTTGTATCGTGCAAAAATATCATAAATAATTTTTTTTTTAAAATAAACTACACGCACACACTTATAAATGAAATGAGTATTTTATTATACCATAATTATTATTCGAATTCTGGTCTGTACACTTCTATATATATATATATATATATATATATAATGTGTAATAAAAAATTAAACCATTACTGTGTATACCAAAAATAAAAACAAAACATTTTCAAGGTATTGCGCACTAAAAAAAAAAACTTTCGCGTGTTGAAATTTCAAGATATATATAAAAATTTACTAAAATAATTTAATTGAAATTAATTCACTTTGATGTACAACTTTATTTAAAATTTTATGATTTTTGATAGTTTTTTTTTTTTTTTAATATATGAATTATTTAAAAAAATATTTAAAAGACTCCAGCGTGAAATTGATATTTTAATTCATTCTGTCTGTAAGCGATGGCGGCTTTCATGTATTCTAGGCGTGATATTGGTCAGTAATTGAACTGCTCCGCGACAATGCTAATGTATACCATCCCATCTGTGAGAAATTCATTCTCCTTGGGCGTTACTATGTTTAAAAAACAGAAGCTAAAGATAATGTTGTATTCAAAGTTGGATGTCTCTTTTTTTAAATACAATATGGAAATTTATTTTCCAATAATAATTTAATGTGTTGAAATTTTAAAATAGTTTCTATTTTTTACCATAAAGTTTGTACGAGACAAATAATTTCATATGAATAACTATCACTAAAAGCAAAAACACACTTACAAATCATTAACAAAGACATTTATATATAATACAAATAAATTTATATTTTTGATATAAGTATACTTTTGAATAAATGAATTATTTACAAAATTATTCAAAAGACTTCAGCGTGAAATTGATATTTTAGTTACTAAATTTGAACTGAAGTTAAATCCCTTGCAGAACTTTTAAGTTATCTTTAATAGACAATGATAAATTTGAAAGTTAGTGACGTCACACTGCAATAATTGTAACTAAAAGGAAAAGAGTTGACAATGCTGCTGAAGTCGTGACGTTACAGCAATGAATAGAGTTTATTCTTGATTGAGGAGGAACGTGTCCGGCTGCTCCTAATTGGCGAGGAGGCTCCGAGGTGTCGCCAGGGGGTGGTGAGGCGGCTGCAGAGGCGTGACAGAAGTGCCATGACGCCACAGCCGCCTGCTTGCTCAGGAGGAGATTTACCTTAACCAATTATTTTGTTACTTTAATTTTTACGACTTTTATAATCTGAAATTAGTTTCTACAAATGATTAAGATCATTTTAAAAACTATAAAATTTATATTTTTAAATAATAAATGATAATTGGTATCTAAATATCTTAAATTTTTTAGTGTTTTGGCACATTTATACTTAAGCATGAAGTTGAACAGCTGCTTGGCAGTATGATGATAAGAAGTATCGTTAAATATACTGTATAATTTTTATATTTTTATGTGTCTTTTTGTAAACTAAATAATATAAAGAAATTGTAATTCATCAATGTTGTTAAAATTAACATAGTATCATTAAAATACATTATATATAAATATTACACAGTTACAGATGATAAAAATTCTCTAAGAAATGTATATTGAACTTCAATTCATTATATTTTTCAGTATATACATATAAAAATAAAAAGAAGGTATTTTATATATATGTATGTTTGGTATATATCAATCTAATTAAGATGAGAGTAAAGTGATGTTAAAGATTTTTCTTTTCTTTATACTAAAGGTGAGAGATACATGATGATTCTCTCTCCCTCCTCCCACGCTCCTCCAAAGAAGCATTATCTACGCTACCCACTCCAGTTGCAGGGTAACTTGCTACCAAGCGTAATTGTAGGTGACAGCATGTACTTGTACATAGCAAGCATGCATGCAGCAACCACAGAAAAGTAAAGTCAGTAGAATAAGAAGGTGGTGGAGGAGGAGGGGGGGGGGAAGGGAGGTGGACCATACATGAGATGAACTCAGCCTCTGACTTCACGTTACATACATGTTGGTCTCACACCTATGCTCTTTATACTGAAGGAAAAATATGTAATGACAGAAAAAAAATAAATAAACATATGATGTGATCTCTTTTATCTTAAAAATTTTCTTGTTTTATAATATATAGTTGATATAGAAGTAATGTATTAAGACAGTTAATATTAATATTGAATTTTAATTAAGATTGATAATAAGTACATAATTTAATAAATTATGTCACAACAACTATTATATCTTTTAACTTTATATTACAATTAATTTTATTAAGAATTGCATTAAAGATTAAAATAATCCACTCACGAATTTGAGAAATTCTTATGTTTGTTATAATTGACCTGAAGGTCTCGTACGTAAAAACGTGTCTCATTAGGGTTTTGCTTATTCAAACAGTCACTGTATAGGGCTAGCTAGCTGTTGTATGTACCCCCCCAATACAATGGACAAGTACACACACGTACGAAGTAAGGAACATGTAAGACCATGTTGTCCTCCCTTTTCTTATATAAGCTATTGTTAGTACCTGTGAGCTTGAGATCTGATGAAGTTTTTTTTTTTATATATATCCAATGAATATTAATCAGTTAATTATCATTAAAAAAAACTTTAATTAAGTGTTATACGGTGAAGAACTTAAGAATTTCATCTCTTTATTATCTTTATTTATTTTTTTAATGATAATGATGATTAAGTGATAATTTAAAGTTAATTTTCTAACTCCTATCATGCATGATTGCTTTTTAATTTGCATTAATGTATAATTTAAGTAACGGTTACATGCAAGTCAAGTACTGAATACTCTCTAATTATTATAAACTATATAAACTTGAATAATGCATACGTTGTTTGAATATTATATATTAAAAAAATGATATATGTTATATAATAGTATAGTAAATATTTTAATAGAAATTTTTAGTTTTGCAAAATTATTAATAAATACGCCAAAAGGTAAAAATATTTCATAGATATAATATTATCAACAAACATGCAAAGGTTTCATTTGGACCTTGATATTTCCTTTATTTATTCCTAGAGGCAAACAAAATTGTTTTTTTGAATGTTATTTTTGGTAATATAGTTCGTAAAATTACATATACTTTAAAAAATCACGGTAGCTTTATTTCATTTTTATATGTTAAAAAAAATGTATAAAATATATAAAATTATAAGTGGATATTTTTATGATTGGAGGTTAGGTGTAGTTGTAGGCCTTATATTTCGTGACAACTGGGAAAAACTAGAAGCAAACACCAGTAGCCACAACACGAAAGCTCCCGGGTTTTAAAAAAATACCTTCGAATCGTATAATGAAGTAACTTAAAAAAAGAATAAGTTAAAAAGAATGAAAAAAAATATAGTGTAGATGCCGCAAAAACCTTAAGGCTTATGTTAAATTACATTTAAAAAAAAACTGGTTGTTAAAAAAAAAAAATAGAACAATGGTTTAAGGGAGAGATTGGGGGGAATTATGTGTTGGGAGTATTGTTTTGGGCGGCTACTGATCCTTTAACCAATTTCATTATCTTTAACCAGTCACAAGTATGGTCTACAACTAATGAGTGGTAGTACTTTTGTTGCTTTAGGCAATTTCTTACAAACATATCATCCATGTGTTACTTTTAAAATGTCTACGTAAATCTTTAAAGGCTACTGCTGCTATATAATATAACTACTGCATGTATAGTCTATATGATGTATCATTCTTAATCTCCTAACGTAATCTCTTTTCTCTCGCTTCAAGCATATGAGCACACCCAAGCATATTTTACTTTTATATTATTCAGTACACGTGAAATATTGACTATATAGATTGCATTTATATTATTTATCAATTGTATTTTAATATTTATTATAAAATATTACTTGCATTGAAAGGTAGTAATAAAATTATTGAGATATCTCCGATCAAGATTGTCATGAATATATATTTTATGGTATTTAAACATATATCCATGAAATATCATTGATAAATTTATTTAACATAATTTTTAATAACGTTTAAAAAAAAAAACTCTTTCATCATAAACTTAGTTTTCATTCAAGTTTAAAAAATATTAATTATCAATTAATTTTTTAAAAAAATATGTATTTCAAAACCTCGGTCATTAAATAATTTAGTATCATTATAAAAAAAAAAAACACTTATTAATTATTTATCATATGATACCACAAACTTTATGACTGTTAATAAAAATTAATATATATTTGAAACAGCTTCTTAAACAGTTTTAAACATTATACAATTTAAAAATTATTATTATATTGGTATCATATGTTGGATTATTTTTATAATAGTTGTTGTTTTATTTTTTTACATAAGACCCGGCAAGGTGCCAATATTAAACTGAAGTCATAAATAATAATAAAAAAAAGTATAAATGATAATGTTGGTAAAGTAAAGAAATAAGACAGATCACCGAGTGCCGGATCATAACTCGCTCGAGAACCAGGGGGGGAGTTTTGTATTGGCGCCTTGTGATATGTAGCCTCTGCATTTGTCTCTGGCGCAGAGTCACATAAATATGCAACGTGATGATCGCTACAGATTAGCTACTGGGGACGATTATTATTTGTATTCACGCATTGAAAATTCAACAACTTGTTGTACCAACTTGACTACTTTCATTTCATGATTTATTAATATTATTCAAGATTATAGAAACAGATTAATTTATTTATGACATTAAAAAAATTGGTGTGAAATGTTCATTGATTTCTTTTTAAATATTGTAATTGTATGCTTGTATTTTTTTTTTTTTTACAATTTGATAATAAACAAAAAAGTCTTTGTAAGATATTATGAAAAATTATCTCAATCAATCAAATATCTCAACACTTGTATGCATGCTAAACCATCAAACATTTTTTTTAAACATAATAAATAGTTATATATACTATTTTTATTTATTTATTTTTTTGCAAGTGACTAAAGATGCTCATTGATATTGCAAAGCATGTATGGGTGGTCCCTTATTTATCTATTCCTTATACATTATAATATAATAGAAAGATGGATTTCCTAATCAATATTCAAGCAATTTATTTTCAAAAACTCATATGTTATCCATTGTCAATTTAATGAGGCCATTTTTGGTTATACTCTTTAAACATTTTTTGTTTTAGTAACGTAGGTGTATAAGTATATACTTATATCTATATCTTTTTAGTTAATACAAGTATATCACATTGTAGTCTTAAGTTTTTATAATGAAATTCAGTTAGAACAATGGAGGATGAAGATTGATTCTGACCAGTGATAAAAAGCTAGCCCCGAAAAGTTGCGACTCACGCAAGAAAAACAGAATCATCTTCTCATTAGATCTAAACCGAGGTTTCGCCATTAATTAAGAGGGTGTGGTCTATATAGAAGAAGAAGCAACAGCAGCAACCTTATTCTTGACAAGCTTTAGGCCGTACCCATAACTTACATCGCCCATATGGGATCCAAAGCAATCATTCGGCTACCGATAGCTTAACTTGGCTCATGCTCGGACCTTTTTACTTTGTGTTTATCGGACCGCCCAAACCTTCGTTCTCTCTATAGATTAGAAAAATAAAACTTCAATCAAAAACTTATTAAACTATTTTTAATAACCATTTTTATTATATTATAATGAAAATATTCTTTTTTAATTCATGTTGAAATTTTTAGTTTTATAATTAAAAATTTTACCAAAGAACCATGCATGATTATCATTATTATTTTAAACCATATAAAATATATATATGAGAAAATTTACAATTTAAAAATAATTTATACAATATATATTTCCTTAAGGGCTTCTGAATAAGTATAGTGTTGGGAATGCAATATTTTCTGGGAATTAAATTGGCATGTATTATGAACTTATAATATTTTTTTCTCTCTAAACCTATGATTCATATAAATATATTTCAAATTTCACCTGCGATTTTTTAAAACTACTATAATTCTAGTGTAATGTATGGCAATTTTTGATACATTAATAATTTATAACTTATACGAAAGACATTTTGTATAAATTTTGGCGCCAGGTTATAGGAAATAGACATTTTATTATAACATATATCTTTGCATTCAACTCTATAATTCTTAATTCTAGGAGTATCAATTGAAAAGAGAAACAAAAAATTAATGTCTTTCCACACGCACATGAAAATTGTTATGATTTAAAAAAATTGCTACATTTTCTTTCAGTACATATAAATAAGAATTTTTAAGATATAATTTTACATAAAAAAAAATATTGGAACAATTTAAAACAATTGATTTGATTTTGATCAAAAAGTTAACGCCCATTTGACCTGACAGCAGAACATCGAAAAGCGCATGTTATCCAACATGTTAGATACTTTTGCTTCGCCCATTGTAGTAAAACCAAAGCTACAGAAAATTCTGTTTTTATCTTTTTTTTTTATATATATTATATTGAAAAAAAAATACATTACATTGTGAATATAATATATGGTGAGAATTGAAATGTTTACATTTTTTATTCAGTTTATAAAGTTATATATACAATATATACTTTTTTTTTATTTAAATATTTTACATTGACATTTCAATACACTTTAAATGTTTTATTTAAATTATAGAAAAAAAAACATAAGTAAAATAAATATTATTTTATCCTTTTATAAAATATTTTGTTGTTGTTACTGATGTTAAAAAAGTGACTAAGCATAAAGCTCGTCAATGAAATGATACACCGCAGTCAAAAGATAAAATTCTACACTATATATTACCTGTGTGTGTATTATAAAATAGCTTATTAAAGTATAGTTAGTATAATATTATATACTGTTATATGTTGTTATTATTATTGATGCAGAGTAGATGAAAGGTTTTGAATCCTCCCTACAATTTAACTTCTTTGATGCAAAACATTATAAAACCAACGCTTCATTAGTTTCAAGTGTCAAAAATTATTTCTATATGTTATACTATCCTACCTACTATATTTGCTTCTACTGCTGCTGTTATGTTATATACAAGGAGTGGAGGCGCTTCAGGTTGTATTTATTCAAAACGTTTGTTCCATCCCGACTCCATGGAAAGTTTTAAAATAAAGGTAACCCTAAAATATTAAAATTTTTACTTTATAATTACGAAATTAATTTAAATTTAGTAAAATATAATTTATTATTAAATCAAATCATAGATTAATATATACTAATTTTATTTTAATTCATTTGAATGGCTATAAATGTTACCTCCAGATTTATTTTGACTTGGGGATTTAAATTGTGTGGGAGTCATGTCCCGCGTTAATAACTTGTCAGCAAGAACAAACCCGCGTGACTAGAAGGAACAACAAGCTGCTACCAAAATGATATGTGATTTGATATGAATAACAAAAGGTCAAACAACAAATAATATCTTTATTTGTTAACTTTCTATAACTTGCAAGAGATTTTTATTTTTTATGTATGACAAATAGTTGTCAACTTTTAAAGCTTCTGTCTTGTTTAAAAAAAATGAAATATTAGCTAACATATAAGTTTGTTTAGAGAAGAATTTTCTAACAAATTGCTCAGTTGTAATGTAATTGTCAAAGTTACATATATTTTCATGTAAAGCGTGCAAATAATGTATTACGGTTCTAAATATGGCTTCACGTTTTTTTAAAATTCACAATTTATATTAATTTGATAAATTTGCAAAATTTTATCTTTGCTTCTTTAACAGAAAAAGGTCGATGGAGAAGAAGTCATTTAAAATTAAAATCATCTTTAAAAGTAAAAGAAGCAAGCAGCTAATATAATAAATGTTAACACAAAAAAAAAAAAATAATAAATATTTTTTTGAGTTAAGCAATTTGACGTCATCGTAGGGATTTAAAATGCAGCAGATAAAGGTGTTACCTCCCCCCCCCCTTCTTCTCTCTTGTTTGATATACCGAAAATATCCTTGGTAATAATTAAAATTTACCATAAGATAGTGTATAGTATCACAATATATTATTATCATGTATAATGTTTATAAATTTTATATCATAAATTCATTTGAGTTTCATGTATAATTTATTAAAAATATATACAATCAAAGTTACTTCCATAATAAAATAACATTTTGTATAGTATTTCATTAGTAGCAACGATATCTTTATGTATATTAAATATCATATAGCATAAGTTATAATATATATTCAACTATATAGCCGGATAATCTCATAACTTTTAGTTAACTATACTACTTGATTCAATGAAGTTACTCTCTTCTTGTGTTGGTGCAGTAACGCGTTTTGATATAAAGTACTATTGCGAGCGATTTATATAGCATTAAGCCTATATTGCAGTAACAAGTAGCATATTATAATATAACATCATGAACCAAGGTCTCCAAGTAAAAGAAAAAAAAAAAAAAAACATAAATTTCATAAAACTTGGCTTGAACTTAACTGAATTATTAGCAAGTCTTAAGTGTCACAAATGACACTTAAATGACTTGCATTCTCTGACTATGCATGTTTACATTGCAATTTATAGCTAAAGTAAATAATTCTTATAAACATTTTCTTTAACTTGTATACTTAGACTGATTTAAGTAGTGTGACATTATTTAAATTTACATTTATCAAAACTATAATGTCAAGCTTGTCTCGTTTATTGAAATACAATATTATTTTGTTGTAAAAAAGTTTGAATTTATTATGAAAATGCATCATATATACCTCATTAAAAAGATACTATAAAGTTTATAATTTATTATTTAATATTAAAAATTATAAAATATGAATTTGTGTTAATTGCTAAAAAATTAGGATAATTTCATATATCACATAATAATTATTAGTATTATTACATTTGTAAAGTTTGAAAATTTAAGTATATTGGATATAAAAATACTATAAACAAATAATAAATATAATGAATTTATATTTTCACTATTTTCTTTTTCGTGAATTATGTAATTTAAATAGTAACAAATTTCATTCGTTAGATCAGTTATTCTATGGAACATGCATGTAAATCACATGACAAAAAATTACCATTCTTCATTGAAGACCCATTGTTAGGGTTGCTACTTGAATTTTATGATGACGTCACGGAATGTGTGGTGGCCAGAGGTATAAGATATGGTCCGGTCGTGGATGTGAGGACCCCCGGGGAGCGGGCGGGACGATCGTAAGGCCAGTAGCCCGCCGCTCCCGTGCGTGTCTCCGCGAGCCCGCGAGCACATTTTATGATAATCCCGAGCATATTTGGTGGTAGAAGCAGAAAAAAATAATAAACCATAATAATAAAAAAAAAGTATGTTTGAATTCATCATTTTTTATTATTGATTTTTACTATCGCGTGAAAACTTATATATCATGCTATCACGTGATTTTTTTATATAAATTGATGAAAGAATTCAACTTTTTTTTTCACATAAAAAAAAAAGAGTTGTGAAAAATGTCATGTTTTGAAATTCCTGATAAAAAAAAAGAATCAAAACTTCACAGAAAAACAAGTTAAAGTAAATTATTTTAAATTAAATTTACAAATAACTTTCGATTTAAACTTTTATTTTAATGCATAAAAACTAATTGTAACAAATAAAATATCGTATATCATTAATTTAATTTCTTTTCTTACGAATTGACAAATGTTGCATTTATTTGCAAATGGAACAAAAACACTAACATGCATACATCTAATTGTCGAGAGAATAAATGGAGGTAATTTACGTGCATAAATATTACTTGAGCAATCTTACACTTTTATCACACGGTTATCTTGTGTGAGAGATAAATTTATTCAGAGCGTTAAAAAAAAAGAAGATTAAAATGCAGAAGGAAAAGATGCCAGGCAAGGACGCCGCCGCGACACCATGCGAGAAAACGAAATGATAATTTCCATCGTTTAACCCTCACACAAACGCTTCAGGATATAAATAAAAATATATTCCAAGTAATCGTTTTATGGCACCACCTACACTTTTCAAGGATTATTTTTTAAAATAAAAACATCACCAATTATCTTATTTAAAAAAATGACTAAGTTGTTGAAGTTAAAATATACAGGAAATACCTATACGTGACATCCGACTTTGGCACTTATTTCAGGTAGAAAATTATCCCTTTAGGACAAATAAAATTTGGAACATTACTGAATTTTTTAAAAAACCATAAATGAACCTTTTAAAATTAAATTGCTCTAATATCACCACTTTAAAGATCAATTTTATACTGTGGAAAAGAAACTGTAAAAGTATATTAAACATAATTTTACTAACCCTTGAATTTTTAAATGAAATTTTGAATAAATTTCTTGGCTATTATAACATGATTATAATGTATCAGGAGAAAAAAATTTAAAACAAAAACTTATTTTTAATTGTAATTTTGTTTGAACTTTGTTCCTTGTTTTACTGCAAGCTGTATAAAAATTAATAGTAAAAGTATGGTTAAGAATAATGATTCAGCATTACAAAATTCCCTCATCAAGTAGCCATAAGCTAACACAAATATATCGCGTGACTTAATAATATTTTTATTATTACGAATAATTTTGACCCTCCCATGCTTCATGTGACCCGCTTGAAGGCAACTCGCCAACAGTATGAGGTGGTGGGAAACACTTCCCCGAAAATGGTCTCACATCTCCCACGCAGGTGAATATCAACGTGAAAGGAAAAGGAAAAAAAAACTAAAACTAAAAGCTACTGAACTTGGATTATTACAGGGTCTAACTTTGTGCTAAAGTTATAACAATCATCTCACGATTATAACAACGTGCAAATCATAAACATAAAAAAATTATTATATACCTTATGTTGATTATGGTATATTGAACAACTATACACATCATTGTTGCAAATTTGTGTTGTATAGAGAGTACGAGGATATTATTATTTAAGAAATCGTGCCGTAAAACGAAGGTCAACAAAATAAAAAGTTATTATTGATTGATGAAAATAATATTAATAAACAAATGTATTTTTATTATTATATTATAATATCTATAAAAAATGGTGTTGAAAGTGATAATAAAATCTTATAATAAATTCAGTGTCATAGCAACAATGTAATAAAATTGCAACGCTTAAAAACATTATATTATTATCTAAAAGGTAAAAGGCTACATTGTTTTATTTTCCAATAAATACTTTTTAAAATGTTATTATTCCATAGTTGATATCTTTAGATACTCTGCCTGTCAATTCAGTAAAAACAAAAATTAATTCTGTCAGATAAAGTATTGGTATTTCAACCTTGATCGAATGTTAAATTTTTGCAACGTCAAATCATAAATATATTAATTGGTTACTATGATTTTTTGATTACCAATTTATAATATTACTACTACTTGTCAATCATTAAACAAATCACAACACAACAATATTTTTTTTTATTATTTCTTAAAAGTTTTTTTTTAATAAGTTCTTATGAAGGTACCGTAATAAAAATATATGAAATCTATTGGTTAAAAAAGATTTTTCATTTTGATAAGAAATGGAAGCTTGTTGTGTTCACCATGTATAGCAATCATAAGAACTGACCGAACCGACTAAAGGTATTCTGGTAGATGATGAGTTCCCCCCTCTATATTATATTATAGTTGATTGTATCTCATATTGACTGGGGCGAGACGAAAGTCATAAAAACTTACGCTCTTTGGTAATGAAGATGACGTCAAATGGAAGAGTCAGAGATGAAAAATACCCGCAATGTAAAACATAACAAGTATAGCGGCGAACAAAATCTTGCCGTCTCCTCGTAATGTGTTGTGGTTTTTATTAACAGCCAATTTATGGAGAGATACTTTTCTTGTTGCACTTTAAAGACGGTCAGCAAGAGAGAGAGAGAGAGAGAGAGAGAGAGAGAGAGAGAGAGAGAGAGAGAGAGAGAGAGAGAGAAGTCCACTAGCTTAATTGCCATATTACTCAATCATCCGATGACTGAACAATTTCAACATTATAATATTGAAGTTTTAGATCTGACTTTTAGATCACCAATTTAAGTGATGCGATGTTATAGTTTTTCTCTAGTAAAGTACAAATAATTGAATGCAAATGTTGTTACCCATAATGTTTTTTTGCAGTCATTCAAATCTCTAACTGCCATAGAAAATATTACAATACATTATATTTAAAAAATATTTACCAATTAAATTAAATATTTTAGATACATCATATTATTTTATTTAAATAAAATATTAATGATTCTAAATATAAATATAATAATACCATAATTTTTTTTACAACTTTGAAAAAAAAATGTATATAATTAATGAAAGACACATTGCGTATATGGTATACGCGAAAAAGTTTGTATATAATAGCCTAAGGTTATATAATATTATCATTTGGTAAGACTTATGGAGTTATATATATAATAGGTCTATTCTGGTCATCATTGCCGCGAAGAATTGAATCTGGTGAGATCAGAGCGGGGGGCGAGGTTGCTGCTGCTGTTAGTCGGCTCCTTGCTATATACCCGCGCGTGTGGTCCGCTAGCAGCCATTACCGGCCCCTTGCTGTGTGTGTACAGCTAATGAAATGAGCCCCAGGCCACCCAGACCAAAGATTACATTTTTTTTTTTTATCTTCTATGTCCTCTATAATATTAAAATCTTTTAGCTACCATAGAAAAATATCTGCACTAATGCATAATTACACCTGAGCTTCTGATGAAGTGTCTACCTTCTCGTATAATACTTTATTATTTTCATTACCACGTGTATATATTAAAAAATATCTAGAAGTAAAAGTTACTGAACCTTAACAAATTTTTATATATAGTTTCATTTTTTTTTTTCGGTCTTATAAAATTTTGATAAATGTCATAATTATTATAAAAACCCTAAATAAATATACACCTGCTTTTACCAATCATCGCTTTTTAAAGACTATTATAGGAAATCAACATAAATTTAGAGGAAAAGAAGTTAATTGTTACAAAACACGAAATTTGTAATATAAAATTTAGTAAAACATGCAATTAAAAAGTAGTTTGAAAACTAAATGAAAGGAAAATTGTTTTATTAAAAGAGGCAAATTAAAAAAGACTGTTTCTATAAGTTTAAAAAAAAAAAAAAAAAATGGAAGTGTTCATCGCTATGAGATTGGTCTCATAAATGATTATGAAGGTAACACCTGCCTTTCATAGAATCTTAAATTAAAGCAAAACATGAACAATTTTTGTTACTAAAAAAATATTTTATTAAATGTAATAAAATAATATAATATTATGCATATATATATATATATATATATATATATAAAAATACATATCCATGCATGGGACTCGAACTAGAATCTTTTTAAGTAAATTTTTAGACTGAGTTTTTCATTTATGGTACGACTCGTCTCTCTCTAGTTATGGACAAAATTTGGTGCTCATGCAATCCATATGCGGACACGCAATCACCAAATATTCTCTCGCAGCTTATAAGTCAAAATTTTTATAACATTATTTTTTATTATAGGGAATAACCTCATCCATAACACGCCATCGGGGTAAAAAATAACTTCGTGTGTGTGTGATTTCGATATAGGATCTTAACATTGAAAATTTAAAAATATATGATGTTTAAAGAGCTACAATAATTGAAATAATAATGGAATAATGCATGAGCGTACTTCATATTACATAAAAAATATTTTATTTTTTCCCTCACTATTTTATATAAAAAAATCTCATGTTTACTGTCTAAAATTTAATTAAAATGCATAAGATAAAAATACAAGATATTTAAAAATAAAATCATTAAATTGTTATATAAATATAATTATTAACATTAAAAAATATTAAATCTTGTTTCTATTATTGTAAAAATACAAGATAGTTTCTCACATACGCGTGCTAAAATTATAATAATACATTAATGTCATAATTAAGTGGTCATCCAACTTAATAAAACAATGATATAGTAATTATAATAAAATATCATTACGTTTTTCTTTTGTTTGTTGCAGGTGATAAGCCCCACGCGTGTGAACTCTGTCACAAACGTTTTGCTCTGGCCTGTAACCTGAGAGCGCACATGAAAACACATGAAGGTAAAATTATTCTCCTCCTTCTTTATTTCCAGTAATGATTTATTAGCAGTTGAAATTTTACCAAAATAATATTTTACATGCAAGAAAATGAATTATGCAATTCTTTAAAACAGTAGCTTTTTTATAGTTTTCACAAAGCGTGGTTTGTTTAATATAAAGTTACATGAAAACATTACCATTTAATTTTAATTTATTTAATGTTCTAAAATCTTCAAGCATATTTAAGTATTTATACAATAGAATGATACAAGTTCGATTATAATATATAGGGTGTGCCATGCACTGTTTTTTGTAAATGCATGGAGATACAAATAAACTAATAGTTTTGTGGATTTGCTTTGAAAATATAAGAAAGTTTTTGCATTAAAAACTGACGTCACGTTAAAATCTCTCTATTTTTAATAAATAAAATGCAAGTGGTGATATCTTAATGCTGTTGCAACTCAATTAAAATTTTAAAAATGAGAATTTTAAATGTGTATATTTCATTATTTTACTATTATTTAATTATCCATTTGACAAAACAATAGGCCTCTTATATGTATATATTATATATAATATTATATCCGTACCATGCACCGTATAAAAATTTGTTAATGTACCAAATTTCTTCAGGCCAAATTTCATCCGTCTTTTATTTTTTATTTTTTGAATAGCCTGTGGGATATATAATAAGAAACTAATCAGTGTATAATAATGATAGATGATATGGTCTTCGCCGCACCAAAGAGGACAGCAGCAGCAGTAGCGGGCCTGTGAGATGATAGTATATACACCCTTTATGTCTAGTAGTTTGAGGCAACCAATTTGATGGCGTCGATCTCGAAGTAATGAATTCAGGCTACACAAAATGATAGACAAGCTACAATAAGATAGGTAGTGCTTGTATCACAAGGTTATAAAATTTAAGATTCTTGTGTCATTGGAAAAAGGTAATGTTGTTTATAAAGCTATAATTTTTATTGTGACCGCAGAAAAAAAAGAGGGACATCCCTCATTTCATTTTTTTGAACCTATGATTCTCTCATATTCTCGTATATGAAAACAATATATGATTATAGGTATTTATTACTTTAGTTCTGTGGCTAAAAGTATTATATTCAGCTTTTTTTTTTATCAGTTTTACTTTTTAAGGTTCGAATGAAAATAGTTCTGTTATGAATTATTATAGTTTTCTTTATTTTCTTTCTTTATTTTTTTTTGCATCGTTACTATGATGGTGCAGTAGGTATCAGTAATAATAAGTAATAATATGACAAAAATTTCCTATAACATTTGATTTGCCTTATATTTTCCACTTTTTGCTAACTTAGAGCACATTAGATAATAAAAATTACTTTTTAATAATCCGTTTCACGTTAAATATTTTATACAATTCACAATAAATAATATTTTCTCTGAATTTAGAATTTTAAAACGGTGTTGCATCAAGTGGAACATTATTATTTTTTTTTTAAAACATAAAACTAAGAAATTTTAAACAGAAATAGTTGTGGTTAACCATTTTATTTTAACTTAAAAATTGTGTCCCTCTTATAAAGGGGGGTTAATTTGCAATAATACGATACTGAAACCAAATATAAATTTTAGGGTTGGTTGATTTATAAATAATAGAGCTATAGTGAACATATAATCACATTTTTAGTGTCATCAAAAAAAGGGTATATTATTTTGCGGAATGTTTTTGAAATTTTATAAAAAAATAAAATGTCCGTACTTAATAACTGCTATCAAAGGTGATTTTGGTATTCAGAGAAGAAGGCTTACAGCGTTGGCTGCAGAGGCCACTTCCTAACAAAGTGTAGACTGGTGCGACATGACGCCAGAGGGCTGAAAGTCATTTGAAAGGATAAAAAATAATAATAAAATGGGTGTCTTCCCCCCTCCCTCTGGAGATATTCAGTAATGAGTCAGAGGTAACGACTAATGCTTCATACTGCTTTAATCAAGCAACGTTTTTTTATATAATAAAAAGAACCTTGAATTTAAAATTGAATCAAAATTATAATGTGAATTAACTTTTTAGATTACGTTATTGAATATAATGAAAAGCATCATTTAACAACATTTTATTGCATTTTTTTTTTTTTTTCAATTACATACAAATGTACATTTCTCGTGTGAATTTCTTATAAAAGAATATGCAAAATTTGTTCCACTCATACGTTTTCCTAGAAAATGTATTAAATATTTTCAATTTATCGATACATTATATATAATTGCAGAAATGTTTGTTACAACCTAAGTACACTATTTTTTAATATATTATATACATATTTTAGATTGTTCTAAGAATTGAGGATTTTGTAAAATATAAACTACTTCAACCACTTTTTTTCAGAAGTTTCACTCATATAGGATTGATTTTAAGTTTTTACCTGCATGCATAATGTGTTCACCACTGGCATGCAAATTTATTGCCTCACGCTTTTCTAGCATCATTATGTCTTATTTTTATATATAGGGGTTGTTCTCTTACACCTCCTTCCAAATCTGCTTAAACCCAACATTAGCTCTGTAATTTATCCAAAGCTAGCTATTGCTACACTTTTTACCAAAATCTCAACGGTACTAACGAAATTTTGTTTGTTTGATTCTAGGAGACCCCCAGGAAGAATGTGTCCGCTGCGGCAAGGTGTTCTTGGCCTCGGCCAGCCAGGTGGCGCATGGTTGCTGCACAGGGTGCTACCAGGAAAGCCAGGGTCTACCCATGGTGACCTCCAAGTCGCTCGACTCAGGCAGCGAGCGCGACTCAGACGAGAAGACAGACGACAGCATGAGTCCGTCTCGTGAGGGCAGCTTGCCCACCACTCCGTGACGTCATCGGCGGCATCTTGTACACACTGTATATAGATGGAATGAAGCTTAGCGTGACTTCTGAACGTGCCAGGATAAGATAGTACATTGTCCTCAACATTATTTGTCCATTCGTGTTAAAATTTTCATTTTCCTGTATATTAAATTTAAGGAGATTTTAATGCTTGCAAATATAATAATAATAATAATAATATTAATAGTGTTGAGGATACGTGAACTTAAAGTTCTCCAATAAATATAAAAATGCAATGTAAATTAAATTACTAAAACTCATTACTTAAGTCTTATCTCATCAAGTAAATTATTGTTGATATCAAAATGGTGTATATATATTGCATGTATAAAGCTCATGTTTTGACTTCAATAATTGATTGTCTTCCTGGCATTTTCAACAAAGCGCAATATAAGTTATGTTAATTGTAAAACAAAGCCATGCACTCATCATGATCTCGCGCCAAATCATATTTTATATATAATGTTATAATGATGCGCGGACTGCCATGTTCCTTTCTTTTTTTATATAATTTCTTTTTTATTTTTGAAACAAAGTAAATTAAAAAGGCCACGTGCTTAGTACAAACACGTGAATTATATAATATTAAAAATTACAAAAACTCTGCCATCAAATTTTACGTGTGTATATTAAAAAATAAATGTGGATTATTATTTATATTTTCTTCTGTGTGTACTTTTCTGTTCTTATAATTAATGCACAAAGTGTTTAATTATTGTTTACATAATTAGTACAATTTTTTTGTAGAAATTAATTTTTATTTAATGTTATTTTTAAATTTACAATGCATTCATGTAGTCAAAGTAAATAATATATATATATATATATATATATATATATATATATATATATATATATATATTAAAGTTAAGTTTTTTATAAATAAAACAAGTATAATTAAATAAAATTGTACTTCAATTACAATAAAATATATTGTTACATTACTTTCGTTTTCACATATGAAAATAACTGATTGCATGATGGCATTATTATGAAAAGTTTTTAAAACTTTTATTACTCAGTTTTTAAGAAGCGGAAATGATTTTTTTCCATACAATTTTAAGAAGTGATTTCCGTTTTCAAATCTGTAAATAGCCAGTTACACATATTAGGCGGGTGTGTATATACCCAGCTTGCTTTTTGTACGGTGTTAGGTTCATAATAAACATTCATATATATTTATTTATTTCCCACCAGCCTTTATACATACTTATATCAAGATGCCTATATATTATTATTCCTTTTGTAAATAGAGCACTAAATATATTCTCTGCCATTTTTTTCATTTGTAAGTGCCTTGAATTTATGTATTATTTAAAAGTTCTAATAATAATATATAATAATTATATTGGCTTTGTAAAAATGCTGTGAATATTTTTTTATGAGCAATTTTTTCAATCTTACATTAGATAAAAATACTTTTTAAATGGGTGTGCTTGAATATTTATAATAATTTCCACCTTTTTTGATTATTTCAAATGTTTTTAAAACATTAAATTTATTCACTAACTGATTCCATCCCTTGAAATTTTAATACACTTCTTTTCTGCTAACAAATTTTCTATGTACATATTCTGTGAAATTCAACTACTGTCTCATATTTTCTATACATTTATATTTTATTAAAAAAATAATATCTTTTTTGAAAAATATATGTAACTACACAGGTGTTTATTTTCTAGTCAGTTTTTTGTAATATTTTTTTTTATCAATAAATAAGCTTTTGTAATTAAAACTATGATTTTCTTTTTACGAAAACAACCCATGACAAAAATAAAGAAAGAGGTAGAAGAAAAGGGTAAAAAAAAAAAATAGGGGCTGAAGCAACTTTTTTTTTTTTTTTTTTTTTTACAGAGAGACCTGGATCTTGAGAGAGGGGTTGAGCATAATTAAATGTTTAAACCTCATTGTGATTTTTCATATTAAGGCGCAATATTTGGAGAGAAAAATATGAACTTAATAATATAGTGGCCTTTACAATGACATTAAAAGTGCAATTTATTTGAAAAACTTTCAATTTTAGCCATGCAAATTACACATAAATTATGAATATGTTGAAATCAAAATTATATTGCTTAATTTTTCCAACTCTTACAAAAACAATTATTTCTAAACATTAATTAATAAATTATTTATTATAATTGAATAGTTGTCTTTATAAACATTTTATTAAATAATTTATTTATTCTTATTGTTAGCAGGTGCTCATTTAGATCACACTTTAATATTAGATTAAAAGATTATTCACCTCTTGCATAATGCAGTGCATTACACGATTGAAAGGGTAATATGAAAACAGGTGATGTTGGTCATCGGATTCAAAAGTCAGGTTGGATCAACGGGAGGAAGATTTTGCCATGGCTCTTCAGCAGGTGCCCGCGTGAGTGGCGAGGAGGGCAGATGCCCGCAAACCGCCGTCATCGTATATATATAGTGAGATAATGGTTACGTTAAGGGGGGCTTAAAAAGAAAGCAACTTTACCTTAAAAAATAGAAGTAGATAAAGAAATGGAGGATGAAGAATTGTCACCTGCTACCTCCTGTAATGATGAGAGCTTTATTTGGACCAACAGCGAAACTGATGACGGCTATAATAGACTGCTCGTGCATCTGCTCGATTTCTAGCACAAAATTAGTCTTACTTGCTAGTTTTATGGAACCTGCTATAGTAAATTGATTCAGAATCAAATGAATTAACCTTTATACATATTCTTACCTAATCTTGTGTTCGCAATTGGTTATGCACTTAAGAACAAATATTTTATCTTATTTGCTTTGAATATATATATTGTACTATATACTATATAATATAACCATTTTCTACAGAATATATGGTTCAATAAGCTTAATACATTTAAATTTAAATAAATTTCTTGGGATTCATTCAGCGTAAGGGTACTATTTCTATTATAATCTGTACTATCTGTGGATCTATTCTCGAATTGTATTTCCATAGTTTCGCTAAACTGCACGAGGAAACGTTACACGTTCAGACAAAATAGTCAAGGCAGGAAGTTAAATGTATAATAACTAGCCCGGCACCAACTGTGTAAATTAAAAAAATGTTGCACGTATAATATGTGACGTAACACAATATTTCTGCTTATTTATCTTATTACAATATTCTTAGGATATTTTTTTTTTTCAAATCTCAAATTCTTGAAATAATATATAATTAATTATATCCCTTTTTATTTTATTTTTTTAATTTATCAGTAACAAATTTTGATTAAAAATAAAATTAATGATCATTTTACAAAATGTCGTGCCAAATGAAACATAGCGGCAATGTGAAGTAATTAGGAGGCTAGTTTGGTGGGAGATGAATCTTCGTAGCGTGACAGGTGACATGAAGAGCGGTGTGATTTGCGGCGGAGTCGTCATCTCGCGGACGCCGCCCGCTCCATCTCTGGCGTGACTGCCACCACCGATCGAGGAGGAGGAGGCCCGCCAGATCACACAAAGCCTAAAAGCGCGTGTCGAGAAGGCGCTCTGCTGGAAAACTCGCTGTGACAGAACGGTTTGGAGCGATCTAGCTTTGTCTTTAATCATCCATCGCCTTCAATAGACAGACATAGCCTTGAATATTGTACTTCAAATACTAATAATTGATGTTGGATATGGTATTGTTCAATAAATTTTTATGTTTCATAATAAAGCTGAAATTTGAGGAAATTGTTTTATTACAACATAGCCTAATAAATTTATTATATCAATATATTTGTTACATTATCATTTGCAATTTCATTTTGTAGCTATATTCTCAATATATTTTTTATTATAATATTATATTGTTGATACGAAAGAGTAAAAACATACAGAGGGTATCACCTGCAGTGTCACATTAATATTTGTAAACCCTTTTAAAATTATTTTTTTAGAAATCAAAATAATAGTAATTGAATTTTATAATATTTCGTAGAATAGAATATATTTATTCGACCACTGGCGGTAATACAGTATATTGAAGTATATTCATGTCAAGCTGTATGCGTATACCTTAAATTATATATAATATATATTTTTTTTTATATTTCCATCTCCTCTCTTCAAGGATTCATGCCATCGACTTGAAATCTTAAAATGACAAACTGTCAAAATAAATATCTTTCGTGATATAAAATCGTACTTAAAATAAAACTTCATGTTCCAGACTAACGACATGGAGTTGTAGTACAAAAGTTATTATCCGAGGCTTTACATATTTGACAAAGGGTTTTACAAAAGTAAAATTGGCACGATATTGTGTCAAGGTGGCTCGAATTTCACGTGAGAAATAGCTACATGGTACTGGATTTGTGTATGCAAATGAAGCAGTGAGGGAGGGACAAAGTCTGACCGATGGCCCGGCAAGCAGCCGGCGCTTGATATGCTAATTTGACTGGAAGGATGTCTTCAGGGATTGATTCGTCATTTTTACATGTGATTAAAACAACATGGAGAACATTAAAACACCTGTCTGTTTTTATAATACACAGCAAACATTTTTGGCAACTGAAATATCAGTAAATTAATTTTCTCAATGGACAATCTTCATGATTTTATATCATTGCATGTTTGGATATAGAAGACCTCGAGTTTTGTATTTTCGATTTTTTTTTTTTCAGATTTTTCTGAACCTTATAATATATATTATATATTTAAAATATAAAGTAATTAACACCCTCAAAATCGATGGGATAGACGTTTGCACGTCACAGTCATGCAACGTCTTTCTATATGCTTGCGTGTTAAATATTTGCATGACCATGACGTCACAGTGTTTTGCAGCATAATTTTAAGGGTACTAGAGGGTTCAACAAAATCTGAAAAGGTATTGACATGACTCGAGGTCCTCATCCAAATATAAAAAAAAAAAAAATCATGAGGGTTGTCCATTGATGTAAAAAGATAAGATTATTTTTAGTGCCTTTTTAATTTAAAGCACAATCGTTTTTGTTAGTAGTGCTAATTTGATATGCAAAATACAAAGAAATTGTGACATATATATATTTTATATATGCAATAAATAATAATACGCGTATTTCAATTATAATAATTATTAGTGGAAAATTCTCATTTTAAAGTAGAGTGAGCGAGTTCATTTTTTTTAATATTTTATTTTTAAAAATAGTTTAAGGTATAACCTGAGAATTTGTCTGTCAAGGTCAAGAGGCGTGGCTATAGTGGCAACACTGTTTGCATTGGAATGCGCATAAATTTTTAGGAGGGGGTGGTGACAACAGTCCTTGAGAACGTTGCCACATTTCTCATCACATACAGGAAACGATCATCGCCACGGTTCAAAATATATGAAAACAATTCAGAAAAATAGTTTAAAAAATTAGGTTTTAGTAAAAAAAAAAGTAAAAGAATCTGTTGTATAGTTTTTTTGCAATGCTAATTAACAAATTTAACATTGGAAGGATACAAAATTCTCATTTAAATAAATTAATTATAATTAAACCAACGGTTAAAAAATTCCGAAAAAATTCAGAGCTAATTTGACGATTGTTGTGAGTCCACCAAATTAATTTGAAGAAAATCTGTTGTAGCGAATTTTTCGTCCAAATTTCTCAGGTTAAGCCTTAAGCTGCCCTCTATTGAGAAATGAAAACCAAAAAATTCCATCTCAAATAGTTTCACCACAAAAAATTCCCAAAGTTGGTGTTTCGGAGGCCTTTAACGTGCAGCCTTATGGAACATAAAACCGCGTTTTACTCCAACTTTTTCTAGACTATGGTACCATTTAAAAAATACTTACGTAATCTATGATGAATTCTTTGATGAATTTTCAAATTAAAAAATTTTTTTACGGGGTCGTTTTCTTGGAAAAAAAATCATGAAAATCCTTATGGGAATTAACCCGCAAAAACTTAAAGATTTTTTTTCCGAAAAAACGGCTCTGTAAAAAAAATTTTTTATTTAAAAATCCATTAAAGAATTCATCATAGATTACGTAGGTATTTTTTAAATGGTAGCATAGTTCAGAAAATGTTGGAGTAAAACGCGGTTTTATGTTCCATAAAGCTGCACGTCAAGGGCCTCCGAAACACCAACTTTGGGAATTTTTTGTGGTAAAACTATTTGAGATGGAATTTTTTGGTTTTCATTTCTCAATAGAAGGCAGCTTAAACTATTTTTAAAAAATAAAATATTAAAAAAAATGCAATCGCTCACTCTACTTCAATTATATTTTACTGTGAATTATGAGTGATATATCTTATAAAATTAATATACTTGTCTAAGTAGCACATGTATGCAGTGTTAAAGTTCTTTGCTGCATTTAAATTTCTTCGTGTACAAAATATCCATTGTAGCTTAGAGATTATTTTTACCGTTTAATAATAAAAAAATCACGTGTGACATGTTTGACTTGACCTCAAAAATGTTGTGACTTTTGAGGACACTAATCCTGACGAATTCCTCCTCAACATGTCGCGTAAAGAAAATACAACTCAAAGCTTTTGGTAAGCAAGACTTTAAATCTACAAACAAGCATTCATAATCTTTACTTGTGAAGCATAAAACACATTTGTATACCTCAAAACATTAACAACAGAAGTTTTAGTCGTAATATTTATTTATTTCCAAAGAAACTTACTGCAGTTTATGCAACTTTTTTTTTCTCTCTACACCATGTTAATCTTATGTGGAATTTGAATACAACAAAAAATAAAAGATTATTTTTAGTTGGTATATATCAAAAAACCATGTCAGATTGTGAGGTCAGATGAAAAAACACAAGTTCCATGCTGCTAATTTGTACTGCAAGTAAAACCATGACCTGACTCAATACTTGGTTTGCGCCAGAGAATCCAGCTGTGCCAACCAAGTTGCATATGCATGCATGCTGGTAGGAAGCACATTTGTAATAATCCAAAGTGATGGACGGCTGTACTCGCTTGTGCGGACACGTCTTGTATTGCTGTGCACGCCGCCGCCGCAGCCGACATCCGACACGGATCTCGCTGTGTTACTGCAATCGTCTTTTAGTACCCTCCCAGCCACCAGCATTGCGCGGTTGTCGGGTATTGCAATCATATTTCAATATATCAAGCTACTGAATATTATATGGATTTCCACACGGAGTGAAAAATTCCTTAACCAATGCATTTATCTCCCAAGTACATGATGATGTACTTGCTTGCAATTGATGATGTCTAATGCGGATCAATTGAAGAGACATCATGAAAAACATTGAAAACCTTCGCCCCCTGACACACTGTAAGGAAAAATACATGAGCTGTGGGTGGGTGGATTTTCCCAAATTGCTTATTTGCCCCCCCCCCCCCCCCCCTAATTTTGCACTAGCTACGCCACTGCAGTGTGGATATTTAGTCTTCGACAGGTCTTCATTATTGTAATATGTTGAAAATAAGTCATGCATTTAATTGATTTTCATGTTTGATGAAAATTGTAAATATACTCTTGATATGAAATGGGACGTTAATAATATATATTAATTTATAAAATTAAGTCATGATGATGTACACTCCCAGTTCGTTTCAGCTCGGGGTGTTATTTATGGAATCATTGAGAATCAAAATTAGCGCTGATAATTAAAAAAAAAAAAAAAAACTACAAAATATATTAAACTTTTTGTTTGAAAAATATAGATAATGATTTCATAAAATCTTGTCTACAGTATTATACCTTTATGGTCTAACATATAATATCATAATTTAATACACAATACTCATACTGTATATTGCCAATAGCACAATAATGCTGGGCAATACACTATATATGACTACTATCAGATCCAAAAAATGTACAGTACCCCTCTCCTTATGGAACTTGTATGCTATTCAGAAGTACATCTTTTTGGTTCTGATAATACATCTTTCGAAGACAATATTTTCCAGTTGCGATAATATTGTTATTCACTGTACATATGTATATAAGAAATAAGTATAGCCTGCAGATCCAATAACCGAGAGCATGAAGAAGACAATCTGGTTACCACTTGGGCTTGGTTGCACTCAGCGACGTTGGCGATGCATGTGGAACGTTAGAGTTATGACAACAAAAACACGAGACCACATGATATAAACAAGAACAAAACAACATCGATGGCCGCGCGGTGGTACTTGGTTATAGAGACAGCTGCGGCGGTGATTCCTTCTCTTATAATTCATAATAATATGATGCAAGTTTACGCTGACGTGGGCGCATGCAGCTATCACACTTCTAACTGGTGACACTGTCACAGCACACATCATGTCCTCTTATGCTCGATGAATCGTCAACTATACACTGTAATGTATATTAACAAAGAAATGAATATTAAAATGATATGTTGTAAGGGTATTCAGAAATGTAATATTATGTTTTTTGTTATGTGTATATAAAAAAAGGTTTCTTTTCAATGTAAATTATATCATTGTGTGATTTACAAACAGAGTTGTTTAACAATTTATCTTAAATATAATATATATAATAATGTATTTGCAAGGGATGAGCAAACTTGCATGCATGAATAGTCATTTCTCATAAAATAATTATTTATGTGTTGGTTTTGTAAAAAAATATACATATATACAAAGTGGAAAAAATCCAAAAGTGTATAAACAATATTGTTTGAAATTTTTATTGAATCCGAATAGAAACTTAAAATAGATTTAAAAATCATTACGCCTGCAGATATAAATCTAGGCAACTTTCATAGCAATTATTTAAATGCATTAAGAAAATCAACAATTTCTTTCTATTTACAAAAAACAATATTATGTCACAATAACCATTTCAAATACATTTAAAACTTAACCTTATAAGTATAGACATTTATTTTAGGAGAAACTTAGAAATAGATGCTTTCGTGTGTGTAGGTCTGGTTGCATAAACACAAGGAGTGGAGATTAACAAGCCTGCAAAGGAACACTCGTGATAAACAATGCTAAATAAAGTCTCTTCAACAACTATCATGATAAATTATTTAATATTACACTAAAAATAGACATTTCATTTAAATTAAAAAAAATACTTTACCCCAAAAAAATTAAACTCATCATTTTGCCATTAACTTATTATTATAGAGCAATTTTAAAATGTAAGCATTTTAACATCATACTTTACTTATAGTTTAAGTTTATTTAAAATACGAAATGGTTTTTATGAGGATGCTTGTTGTTGTTCTCAGTATGGTCAAGGGCTCCATACCGACCGCCGATGATGAGCACAACATTATCATAAGTTTCCTCTGTCGTGACCTCCCTAGTCTCCATGTTAAGTGTCGGATCGCATGTCGTCGCTGCTTCAGTACACCCCCGGGTAAGTGTTCTAGCATTAAATAACACTCTTTGTACATTACTACGTATTAACCATAGACATATATACATGGGCAAATTATACTCAATATAGTTAACCTTTAGGGCAAAATATTTTATGAGTAGTATTTTTTTAAAAATTATTTTTATGATTTTTTTTTTATATTTAGAGATTTGTGAATATAATATAATTGTTTTAACTTAACATAAAATTAAATAACATTATCATAATAGTTTCATAAAAAAATAAAATATATATATAATGGGTGCGATTCACGAAGCAGTTAGCCAGATTTCTAACCACGTTTAACTTAACCACGTTTAACAATACCTGTTTTACATGTTAAACCAACCTAGTTAAACGTGGTTAAGCTAAACGTGGTTAGAAACCTGGCTAACTGCTTCGTGAATCGCGATCATAATATATATAATAAATATTTAAGTACTTTAAAAGATTAAATCATGTATTTGAAAAATAATACAAAAAAAAATATGATGTATCTCGTTCTATATTGGATAGGAAATTGAAATTTCTTTTTATACTATAGATTTTGATAGTTTTTTCGCGAATGTTTCAGACGCTCAGACCCAGTTTTTGCTGCGGTAACACAATGGCGCTGTATCGTTGATTTACGTGGCAGGAGCAGTGACATCGCCTGCTCCGTACTGCTCGGAGATTTACGGCGGTCCATTCAGCCGAGGAGACTAGGTACAAAAAGTGCGCCGGCCGACCAACTACTTGAGGAGCAAGCGCGAGAGAGGAGCTGCTGCTGGCCTGCCACCGAATTAAGCAGTCGCTCCCCGCCGCTTGCAAACTTGCCTATGGGAAAATAGCCACTCGATCAATCTCAAAAGTCTGATTTCCATTCCATTCAAGAATCCAAACTCAAACAGTTTTTTAATATTCAATGAAGCAATAGATAGAGAAATATATCGTATAGGAATTTAAAAAATATTTTAACAAGCGAAGTATACAAGCATTTTATGTACTTTTTTATACGTTATGCAAATTTGTTTTATGAATTAAAAAAAAAGGGGGGGAGTGGAGTGGTGGTTACTGATTTTGTTGAAATGATTAAAAAATCCTCAAAAAATTGTAGATTTTACGTAGACGAAAATTAGAAAAGTTAAATTAGCTAATTTTACAATAAATTGTACTAAATCATTCCAAATTTAATTGTGTATAGCTGATTTAATTGTTAAAATTATGGTTGTTTATTTATTTCATTATGTTTATAACAGTTTAAATTTGCTAAATGAATTAGATCATTTATCAATTTATATTTAAGTTATTAAGCTGACAATGAGGTATATAAAGTGCATATATACTCGCCAAGTTTTTGTGATGTATATAAAATAGTCTTTTCCCCTTTGCCACATTTTATAGGTTACATGAATATGATTTTGAATATCTTGTATCAGACTGCCCATCATGAAAGATGAAATAAAAAAAAATGCGCTCATTATATCCTTAATTACCTTATACAAAAAAAAAAGAATTCTCTGTGAAACAATCTTACAAAACTAAAACAAACTGCCAATAAAAAAAACACACATTAACATCCAAAGCATGAAATCAAACTACTCATCTCTGGGCTAAATTTGATACTCCTTGATCCATATAATTAAAAACAACACGAACTCTTTTGCGTTGACCTCTAATAAAAAAAAATTTAACTAACATATTTTCTAATTTAAATAAGCCTATCATCATATTGCTTAAATAATCAACAAGCAATTATTATTTAACAACTTGTGTTTATATACAAGTCTTTATCAAATTAAAATTCATTTTTTTTAAATGTAATTATTAGTTAAACTACAATTATATTTAAATTGATTAAATTTACTCATCACCTATAATATAAGAAGCTAATAATAAAACTTGCGGTAAAAGGCTAAATCTACATCATCATTATCGAGAGACAATTGAAACGTAACACCTGATTACTTTGCTGCTACAAAAAAAAATATAAATAAAAAATACAAATTTGCAATTTCCGGGTGTTACGATAGCGGTATCTAAAACTCTGTGTTGTAATACACTCCCCCAGAAAAATAACAGGGGAGAGTATTCAAATATCAAAATTTGCTGAACTCTCCTCTATAGCTGCCACACACATTCCAAATAGGTATATTAAAAATATAGGCCAAGTTAAAGATAATTCAACCCACACACAAATTATAAGTTTGTATGTGTTGTCCAATTAATAATTGTATATACCCACTGCTTTATGGAATTCAAAATTTCAACTCCAATTAATTCTGTGGAACAAAATATATTATATAATATGTAGAATTTTATTGTGTTGTGATATAGATTCTCTAAAAGTGATATTTCAAACATTAATTTTTTCTTGAAATCCAGCATGTCATCATGGTAAATTCAATCACTCATAAGAATCATAAGGGAACAGCTGCTGTGGCAGCCATATTTGATTTCAATATAGGAATCTTATAAGATTTGACAGACTGTATATCTTAGACAAAACCCTTTTCTTCGTTTGTTTCTGCTTACTAATATCGTATGCTCTGTCTGAGATCGCGCTGGTGTATTTTCTCATTCCATTCGCTATCTGCAGTATCAGTCTTCTACCTTGCGATGGCTTCACGTCACATCGGGCTCAAAGTCACTCAGAGTGACGGACGTCAAGCGTGGAATACGTCGACTAAACAGGCGGATCTTTTAGTCGCCGCCGCCGCCGCTCATTTCAATATTCTCGTGCAAACCTGGAGCTGATGTGCTGGTAAAACTTAAATTTTTTATACCAAAAATAATAATCATAAATTCATAGCACAATCTGCATTTGTATTACAATATAAATGTTTCCGGCTGTTTGAAAAGTAAAAGTGAATAATTGATTTGGTACATTGTATTATCATTCATATGATCTGTTTCAATATTATTTTTATAAATTGTTTGTGAATGAAGTGTATTTTTATTACATTGAAAAAATTGCTTAATAATCTCAACTCATACATTTTGGTGATTTGGTGGAGACATATGAAGTGGGCACACTCAACTTACGAGGTGGCTTCTCTCAACTATAAGCGTGTGTCCAATTTGTTAGTACAACCTAATCAATAAATTAATTATTATTAGTTTTACGTCTACTCACAAAGCAATTTTAATTAATTAAAATTTAAATGTCACGTGAAAAAAAGTTCACAAACTCTAGCCAAACCACGTTCTTTTCTTCTTGCAAGCTATTTATTTTTTGTTTTCAATTTTGCAACGAGTGTAATTATTTTACCTATAGTATACTTTAGGTGATATATATGAAACAACTGCTCATTTCACTAGTAATAAAAACCACATAATTGTACATGCAGTGTCTATGTTTTGCCTTGATCCTCCTATAATATCATTTTAATAACTATTACAATATTTGTTTAATTAGACCCCAATGAATTCATGGCATAAACTATACCACTCATAACAAGGAATATATTTAAATTATTATTTCTTCTAAAAAATAAACATTTGTTGATATTTAAAATAATAAAAAAAAATTGTAACGTGATTCATTCTTTATTGTTTATAACAATAGAAAATTCTTGATATTGAATATAATATATCCTATTCGAGGCACGGTTGTGCAAGTGATTTGGATCTCGCAATTGTAATTACGAACGGTTGTCATTGCTGCTTCTGCTGGATTGACGCTGCTGTTGCCTGCGTGATGTTTGCTGGGAGTGAAGCGATGAACACCGCCGCCTCGTCTAGATCGAGAAGAGTCGTGAGCTGTGTTGCATTGACGCGAACTTTAATGAAGCTGATGTCTGAACTATGACGACAAATTGTGTGCATATCAATATATGTATATAATATAATGAGATGTATGAGTTATGCATGTCAAAATTGTTTGTAGTAGTATGATCGTTTTATTGTTATAATTAATTATTGTATGTTAATTACAAAATCTTGTATAAATAAATATGTTTAAAACAATATTGACAAATTGTGTATAAATGACGATGCAAAAAAAAAAAAACATTTATAAATAATGACATGTTAAATAAACATTCTTTTGCATAACCTGATTAAAATTGCTCATTTAATTTATTTTAAATATATTCAAATGAGTTAAGATAATATGTATTTAATTGATTGCTAAGTAGTGCATCAAAAATGTATGTGCTGCGTACATATATATATATATATATATATATATATATATATATATATATATATATATTATACATATTTTTTAAATTATTCATTTCAACAAATTTCACAATAAATTTCCAGGCAAAATTAAAAATTGAAAATAATCTTATTATGGCTGGCCAGTACATTATTTAGGTATTTCTATATAATTTCAAGACCATAGCAATAATTTTTAATTTTATTGTTTTATTGAAAAATTACCAAACTAAAAACGAAATAAATTAATTTGTTGAATAAAATTTCAACAAATTAAGAGCCCATAAAATATTTTTCAACGTGCATGGTATCATTTGAATATTGGATTGAGATCAAACAAAGGGGAAGAAGAATAAAAGATATTGGATATTATATCAAATATAATAATTAATCAAATAAATGAAATCTAGATACGTGTATCTCTCTAAATAGAATTTTTCCTCTGTTAATTGTTATTTAAATGTATTAGATGCTTACCTTTTCGGTCAGTAAGTACATTTTTTTTATGGTGCAATTTTCTCCTTGTAAAAAGTAAATTACATTTCATAATTGTAGCATAATTGCTAGGTCGGGTCCACGAAGAGGTAAGTTAAAATCAGTCACTTGTGACCAGTATCCTACAACAAGGTTCAGCTGAAGCAATAATAAAATAATGTAGCTTTAAATTAGATTTATATTCTTTTAAATAGTTATATCATCAAAATAATAATTGAATGAAATTACTTCAAACAGTTCAAACTATCTTATTGACGGCTAATAAAAAATAATGCTTCATTAAAAAAAAATACTTAATATATATAACTTCAAATATCAACATAAAATTAGTAGTCATGCAAAAATAAAAATAATAATAAATAAATACTGAAAGTTAACCTATTAAAAAATAGTAAGGTTGTACATTATGATTGATTGTCGTTAAGGTTAATATATCGAATGAGTTTGAAGCCCACAGTCAATTTACCCGACCATGTTAAGGGCGTGCCACATTTCCCATTCTGTCACACCGCTCAAAATTTCTTCACTAGATAAAATGCTAGCCCTGTCATGTCTTTGCCAAATTAAAGCAAACTCAAAGAACTTTATGACCTTTTTTACTGATTAAGATGTTAAAAAAAAATATATATATATTAAACCATGTTTATTTTTTATATATATATTTTTTTTCATTTCAATATATTATGTTTTTGTTTATTACTACGATGGTTAAATTCCAATCGGATCACATCATAGAATATTTTGTCGGCATTATTTTTTTGTGTGTGGTTATCTTAATTGTGCCTACTTGAATATTTTTCATATAATACAGTGGCCATGAAAGACGTGTTGAAAGAAAGATAAGATGTATACGGAGAAAAGGGAAGAAGAATAAAAAAAAAATCAATCAGTTGTTTGAACGTTGTAAACTTGCTGTCGTTTTTCCCACCAAAAAGGGTTCAAAGTTCAAATCTTTACTTTTTAATGTTTTTTTTATTAATAGTTTTTAGTGTAACACTTGATTTTTAGTTTTTTTTTTTTTTAACTTAAGAGAATACCGCGTGAAAAGTTTTGTATGAAGTAGTAGTCAAAAAGAGCAACCACATTAACATTACCATAAGATCAACTTGTCTGTAAGTTCTCTTCTCATAGCACCATAGACCTTTTTATATACCACAAAAATACTCTTTTTATTTTAAATTTGACGCAAGAATAATCTCTCTCCGTTCATTCTCACCAGCAAGGAAGGCACACAGCAGACACAAGAACGAGAGTCTCAGCCTATCCATCAAATCCTTCACTTAGTCGCCTGTCACATACAAACGCCATTTCATTCCCACTCCTAAACTTTTATTTATTTTTTTAACTCTCTCACGATCAAAAACTGATTAAAAATAAAAACTTCTGTGGATCAATTTTTTTCTTTTTAAATACATTTATTCCAAGTTTAATTATGTGAATATAAGTATTTTTCAACTGTGTAATTGATCACAGAGATATCATGAAGTGACACACAAGTACGTTATAAGTGTACAAAATGTATTAATTATTAATATTATTATATGCAGTGAAAGCATTATAACATTATGACAGGTAGTAACTTAAAAGATATTGCTATAAAATTTATTTATATACTTCAACGAAAATTTGTATTATATTAATTATTTAAGAATACGTAACTATATTGTGTATTATAGATATTAATATTATATTATATTATATTGTACAGTTAAAATATAAACACAGTTAATGTTATTTCTTGTGCAATAATAATTTAAGGAAATAAATAAAGTATATTGATGTGTCAACTATACTCATCACTACAAATTAATATATAATATGAAAAATAAAGTTCTAATAAATATAGTATTCTGGGGAATAACATGAAGGAAAAAGGTCCCAAAATACACGCCAAAAGTTGCCCAAAGCCTATAAAAATTACCACAGCAGGACATTATAAATATATAAATATAAAGCTTCATCCGTCCTTGGGTCCTTGGTGTCTGCATATTAAAATACATATAGCAAATTATACTTTTTTTTTTTAACTATATAATATAAGCTCCAAAAATATCAGTACTAATAAAGTCTAAAAAGTTGAATGTGACAAGTATATTTTTGAGTGTATAAAAATGTCAAGTTCTTTAATCGAGCGTATTACATCCACCACACCCAACAAGTATACGTACGCGTCGTCTCGGATAAAAACACCTACTGATGGTGAATTAAAGCAAAGAACGCATACAGCTAATGACTTTTACCACCGCCTACAATCACGATGGTCGTGGTGGTGCTACTTTGTAAGAAATACACACATATTAGCAGTGGCGGCTACAGCAGACGTCTACTTGAACGATGAGGCGAGCGGACCAAAGCGACAGGCGGGCGGACACTTGGCCAGATAAAAGTTCTTCTTGAGATGGGATGGGTTTGATCCGCGGTGGCGGCAACTAGAGAGCTTCACAGCATCCGCCACTTGTCCATCATATAACTGTGACGTCATCAATGTCACGAATACGACGGTGTGTGAGAGAAAACAAAATCCACAGAATGTTGAATCAGAAAAAAAAAATCAATAAGAAGGTTAATTATATTTTAAGTAATGGATGGTTGTTAAAAATAAAAGTAATTTAAATGACAAATTGAGTACTCCATTACTTTGTACTGACATTAAAATTGTATTAAATTAAATATCACTTGCATGATATGAAAAAGTAATATAAAAATAAAAAGAGTAAAATTATTACATGTTTTCTTCATGGAGGATTTCATGGTGTATAAAATAAGTAATGTAATACAATTATCTTTTTAAATGTTGTCTATTTTGTAACATATTTCAATGCATCTGATAACTGTACGTTAAGTATACAACGAATATAGCGACAGGTGACAGTTTCGTTAATACATCATCGTAAATTGTCATTTTTCAGTTTCAGAGAAATTGATACTTTACCCATTATGTACTAGCGATGCATTTTAGCATCACTAAACATTCCTTACCCAAAAATTTAATTAAAATTAAGTTACAATGTAAAATTAATAAAAATAGTCAATATTGATTTGCATTGACACTATAGAGGTAGTGAAATATTAATTTTGCTAAAAAAATTTTTTTTGCCCATCACAGGGTAAAGCAAAGTTAGGGTACATAATTTGTACGACTTCTGCAAAAAGTTATATTGAATATATCTTTATAACTTTTTTAGAAGTAATGCTAAAATTTTCAATCATACATTAAAATGCTCCCTACATACAATGCTTCAAAATGCAAAATTAATTTTTTTTTCAAAATAAATATTCTTGGTGAAATTTCATGTAGAGTAAAGGTGATGCTGTACGGCATCGCTAGGACATAATGTAGTCAGTTTTTGCTTTTTCGCTGTTTTGACACTTACAATTTCTTTCAGTGTATAAATATTTTTTTTCGAGTCTCTATCATATGGGCTCTTTGATTTCATATCAAAACAAAAATTAAGAGGATCCCAAGTGGGTCCCACATTTAAGGGGCCCTCTACAGTATCAGTAATAAAAATATAGTACAGTGATAAAAACGGCACTGGTTATCCTTTCTAGTTACCAGAAAGCAGAGAATACGTTGTACTCGTAGCATAAAATTTCAAAGTACACCAAGGGACGTGAAACAGGCCCAAATAGGAGCCCCAAGTGTCCCAGAAAAAAATTTAGCTTCCTGTCCTTTCTGTTTTTTTGTATTTGAAAATAAAAATGGCTTGTTCTAACTAGTATTACAAGGTACATCCTAGCTAGCAAAATGGGGTACGTGAGAGACCTCAATTTGGGCCCCGAGGCTTATGAGGCCCTAGACGCTGTCTTGTTCGACTTTGTTGTTCTTTGGCATCTTCTATTTTCTAATGCAATCGACATTGACATAACGTGTAAGCTGCCTGTACCCCGAAGCTAGCACTTTTTGTCTTATATAAAATATGGAAAACTGAAACAATACTTATTATTTGTAGCTTGATTTTTTTTTAAAAGCTCGTGGCGGGGTTATGGGTAGAGATAAGGTACGAAAAGGATGGTGGCCATGGCCTGTTACGTGTACCAGAATTTGCTGAGGTGAGACCGAGGTAACTGTGAAAAACTTCAGTCAGGACGGACACCTCTACTTTTTATCAATGAACCAAAACGAAAATTGGGAACCACACAGAAGTGCATCATTGCAATGTGTGGAAAGCAATATAAATTTACCTCATGAGTGTAATTGTTATATGAAACGGTCACCAACCAAGTACAAACTACGCTTGGCGTAGCTTGACTTTTGTGATATAACGAAAACTATAATTATTGTCAAAGCATTAGGTCACGCTGAACATATAAGGTGTAAATTTATAAAATAAACAAGCCATGGAACACATATTAGAAAATAGAAGATGCCAAACAACAACAAATTTGAGCAAAACAGGGGCTAGAGCCTCATGGGGCCCGGAGCCCAAGTTGAGGTCCCTCACATACCCCATTTTGCTAGGAGTACCTTGTAATTGTAATACTAGTTCTAACAAGTCTTTTTGTTTTTCAAATACAAAAAATGGAAATGACAGGAATCTAAATGATGCTCTGGGACCCTAGGGACCATTATTTGGGCCTTGTTCAGGTCCTTTCAAATACTTAGAAAATTATATACTACAACGTATTTCACTTCCAGGAACTGATAAGAATGGTCAGTGTCATTTTTATCATTGTGCTATATTTTTATTACTGATGCTGTAGTGGGCCTCTTACCATTAGGGCCCACTTGGGACCCTCTAAATTTTTTGGGGGGCATGAAACAGAATGGCCTATATGATAGAGACCCAAAAATAAAAACATTGAAGCACTGAAAGAGAAGTAAGTCTCAAAACAGCAAAAAGTACAAATTGACAACATAGTGTCCTAGCGATGCCGTATAGCATCGCACTTAAATTGCCAATTAAAACTGCAATTAATTTTCAAAAAAAAATTAAAATTGTGATTTTTGTTGTTTATAGACCTTATACTTTCAGTTAATCATAAAAAAACAAAAATTTGAAACAAAAAATTAATTCAGTCCCTAATGGGACTGCAATAATTGTTTTAAAAAAATATTATTTTCACTTGATCGAGTTTCCAAATTGATCTGTTTACAATATTCCAACGTTTCATTAATTATTATAAGTTATTATAACAAATAAATTTAAAAATTAAATAAAATTTTTAGAAGAAAACAAAAACATGGCATTAAGAAAGCACTCATAAAAGCAAATTTAAACTCTGAAATTTTCACTTGAGTAATTAATGCATGTTCACAAAACTGTAATAAATTATTAATTTGTGTGTGTATATATATATATATATATATATATATATATATATATATATATATATATATATATATATATATATATATATATATATATATATATATATATATATATATATATATATATATTCAGAAAGTTGAAACAGCAACAGAAAGCGTATTAATATTTTTTTGCAACAACCACATTTAGTACATTAGTCATTGTAAAACAGTTTCAATATGTATTATTTTAAAAGAAATATAACTAATTGACTATTCAATATACATATATTTTTAGTTTGTTTTTGGCACCCTGTCACATATACTGCTCCTTTCTCGTAAATATTGACACTTCAATTAATAAAACTATTTATTTTTATTAAAAAATAATGAGATGAGATTTCAAATTATGCTACTTTGAATCTTACATTATATTTAAACTATTTAAATTCAAGTGTGTTGTTTGCGAAGGGAGAAAAAAAATCAATTGCATGTAGCAAAATATAGCTATTATAAAACAACATGCAGAGGCAGTAAATGAAATAAAATAATTATTTGGAGTGATTCCAAATGCAACAGTTTTAAGATTCAACTATCACCTTTAAAATCGTTAAATCTTCACTTAAGATTTATTCCTAGCACTTATTTATTACCAAAATATAATTTGATAAAATTCAGGATATCTACGGTGATGAAGAGGCTATTATATAAGTTTTATTGCTAGGAATCCAACAAAATTATATTCTGTTCGTTATTTCACCATTCTACGCTCTTGCAGGTGCTTTATTAAGGCAGGTGGTAGATTGATTGTGGGGTTAATTAGTGCGAGGAAAGAGGACCGCTTTTCTGCGTTAACTCAAATATAAAAATCTTCTTAATGTAAACTTATTTAAACAAAATTAGATCTGTGAAATAAATCATTTTTAAGAGTAAAAGTATAATTATATTTGTATGGTTAAATGTATATGAATAAAGTAGGTAGTTAACTTATGATTACAAATTATATGTTTCAGCACTTCTTGTTCAAGTACTAATTATAAATGCATAGAAATATAAGATAACTAATTGCTTTCATTTTTTTCATTTCTTAAGTTGTAAATTATACCGATTTTCTATCAGATAAAATACCTATGTTGCTTCATGTGATGGTCAAGCTTCTTAGACTGCTAGTTTTTTTTATACTAAAAAATAAAAATGTTTTTAGTTTAAAGTTTTGCCATATGAAGAGAAGGCGTATATTTAATGTTATTATTATCATGCATAGGAGATGCGCTGTTAAAAAACATAAATATGCAAGTTGCTCATAGTTATATATTTTATTTTAAATAATATGTATATGTGTAAGATTTTAGCAATTTTTGTTTCATGTGAAAGCTTTATGTTAAAAGTTAATTTTTCATGTAATTGCATATAGATATCATCTGCATTGTTCAGGTTAGTAATACGTTACTTACACTCTTTTTAATATAAGTTGCTTGTTTTTAACTCGTTGCTAAAATTTAATTATTTTTTTACACTACTTTTACTTGTTAATTATTATTTGCAGATTTCAGCATTATTTATAAAACTTCAAGAAAATTGTCAATTTTTTTATCACAGTCAATGGTATATTAACTCCCACGTGTACATTTTTTACATATCATATTTTGACTTGTATTGGTTACAGGTTTTTCTAATATCGAAAGGAAATCTGATCTATGATGTTAACCATGACTCAGGACTACGAGCATTAGGAATACATACTTTTTACTTACAATTACAAATTATCATGGAAACGCTATTTTCAATCATTCTAATTGTTTAATATAAAATGTACGTAAATTTTGTTCATAAAATACATTCACACTAAATATCCATTTAATATTTAAATAATTTTAATAGAAAAATGTACGTTTTAATAAATTATCTTTAAACCCCACAAGCTAAAAACATATTATAATGGAAGAAACGTGAAGTGGAAGAAATTGTACCCGAGTAATCTATTGAAGTAAAAACGTGGCTTGTAATATTTTCAAAAAATACTTCATGACCTTGTCTCTTTATTTCATAATTTAAGTCTAGATATTTTCTAGTACTAAATTATATGAAAACGGACCTTAATGTATGTCATGAGTTATAATAAGACTAATAAAGCATGCATGGTGGTCGTGACCGTTGCAAGTAATTTCATGTCGTCTTCTCTCAGTCGTGTTTAGGACACAATTACTCTTTTTACGTACAACTTTATCTCAGCTTTTTCACCGGTTCTGTCACCATCATTTGTAAAAATGTGCTTTACTGCGGTTTTTAATGGACACACAGGTCAAATGTTGAAAGTAACCTCATATTTAGTGCACATAAAAATTCTAAATAAAAAGGTTAAAGGACGAATAATGTTTAATTTTTTATGCAGTAGAGTAGATAGACGCAGTAGTTATATACTCAACTGATTTGAGTGATATAATATAATTATATACGACTTTCTCGCGTACGTAACTTAATTTTTAAGAAATGTCCGTTCCGTGATTCTGTGATGTCGAGAGAGAAGACATCCTTCATAATATCATGGGAAAAATATTCTCTACATGTGAATATTTTTTCCATGATAATATCAAAGTTTGGTGATCAAAAACGAATAAAAACCATTTAGGTATAACGATGTTATTTGTTTTAATTATTTAAAAATTAATTAAATTTTTTGTGGATTTATGTCGTTGTTTTATTTTATCTCAAGCTCTTTAACTGTAGTCTCAATGTATAGTCATCGCCTTGGAAAATTTCTCACTTGCAGCCTTGTTAATATAATCACAATAATCAATTAATCACTATGCCCTGTGTTTTTATTCTTACGGCGTATATTGCTTCACAAGGCTGCAACGGGAAATTTTCCGATACACGTTCGAATCAATAAACTGTAATGTAAGATTTTAAATTCAAATTTTAATCTTCATTCATTCTTAAAAATGCATGGTTTTATCCGTAAGAAGGTATTCACAAATTTTCTGATTTTGGGATGTTTAACTCAATTTAATTTCATGTTAGGTTAGGTTTATAAGTTAAGTTAATTGTTGTAATGTTTGCTGTTTCTAAAAGATTCTGTTTCTTTTTTGTGAGTGTTCTCTTATTTATTTTAAAATTGTTTTAAATGTAACACAATCCGATGAGGTTTAAATGTCAGTACGTTTTACGCTAAAATTTGCAATACTGAGTATACTGGCTCATTAAATTTAAGGCGGGAGGTTGTGTTACAAAATAAGAGTGCTAGCTATTTAATTAAATTCAACTTTTTTACGATAAAACTAACTTATGATAATAGACCCTGAGCAATAATCCAACAAACAACAAATTAAATTATTACAATAGCGCTGCACGTTAAAGTTAATATTTTTTAGTTTAATTTTGTAATAATAATGAGTTATAATTAAATAAGTTCCAATTAATGTTATTATAGCACTTAGACTTGCATGGTATCTATTCCAACGGGACTCACTTATTATTATTTTTGTAAAAAAACAAACAAACAAACATATCTTGCAGAATGGAGTATTGTCCTCAATTTTTTTTATTGCAGAAATGGATAGAGGGTGCAAAGTTATGCTATCCTGATTTTTTTCAGATTTTTTTGAGACCTGGAACTATTTTTAAAAAATGATTGAAAGTCCTTTTTGTGACGTCACGCGGCGGCAAGTCCTATCTTTTTCTTAAGGAGCGGCGTCTCGTGACGTCACAAAAAGGACTTTCAATAATTTTTTTAAAAATAGTTCCCGGGCTCTAAAAAATCTGAAAAAAATCAGGGTAGCATAACTTTGCACCCTCTATCCATTTCTGGAATAAAAAAATTGAGGACAATACTCTATAGTGAAATTTAGGAAAGTGCAGTATATATCCATTACTTAATTACTTATGCCATGTTATAATATAATATATAATTAAATATTATATTTTATAATATAAAAAGTTATTTATTTTCATGGTCAATGAATGCGTATACGCATTCATTGACCATGAAAATTATTTCTATAGAAATAATTATTTTTATAAATTCCCTAATTAAGCCACCAATGTTTCTTGGTTGGTTAAAATCTAAATTGCAAAGTAAAAAATAATAAAAATAAGTAAGTAAATAAATAAATAAATGAATGAATGAATGAATGAATGAATGAATGAATGAATGAATGAATGAATGAATGAATGAATGAATGAATGAATGAATGAATGAATGAATGAATGAATGAATGAATGAATGAATGAATGAATGAGTGAATGAGTGAATGAGTGAATGAGTGAATGAGTGAATGAATGAATGAGTGAATGAATGAATGAGTGAATGAATGAATGAATGAATGAATGAATGAATGAATGAATGAATGAATGAATGAATGAATGAATGAATGAATGAATGAATGAATGAATGAATGAATGAATGAATGAATGAATGAATGAATGAATGAATGAATGAATGAATGAATGAAATTTGCTTTACTTTTGCTTGAAATTTACAATATAGCAGCATTCAACTAGAAATTTTAATTATTTCAAGTTGCCTAAATATATTATTATAACGTAATTGTGAGCAAAAACTATTAAATAATTAGCTATAATGTGTATTATAAACATTGCAAACCACATAATGCAGCAGTTTATGAGTCAAGAATATACATACAAGCACAAGAATATTTCAGAGACCAAGACTCGATTTGTCCTTCTGCTTCTCTGATTGTGAACGGATGGTACATACTGCTAGCTGAGGTCTTCGGTGGATGACGGTACATCTGTGGTGACTTGCAGTTCGGTGACACGTCAGTCGTTGTAAACAATCAGCACTACAATGTCAAGTCATATAGTTTTAACATCATAATCTGCATATTGTTGTCCTGTCATTGTGACACAACAATGAAAATTAATGTTCTACTCTTTTTTTATTATAGACACAAATGCATACTTCTCGTGCTTTTTGATACGGATAAAAAATCAATTCCTATAACTCACTTTAAATTAATTATGTTGCTATAAGTATATTGTTAATGGTGATCTAACAAATACTTGTTTAAAAAAAAAAAAAAAAATTTTGAATTCAGCCCCTGTCATGTATGCAACTTTTTCTACATCCATGAAAAGCTTAACACTGAGAGATTTAAATGACTGCAAAGAACCTTTCAAAGGCAATCTTAAATGCACTAAAGAAAGACGATCTGTTTAATATCACGGATATTAACTTAATTACTTACATCTTACGTGGTAAATGAAATACATGCATTTATAATTTATAATATTAAATAAGTATATATTATAAAGCTTAATTTTCTCATATGTGTGAATTGCATGCACCATTTCGTTCCAATAAAAAAAAATATGAAAAGGTCATATGCTGTAAATGACCTTTTTTTAAAGTATAATAAATCATACTTTGTTTTATTTATAATATATTCACCACTTAAAGATTGGAAGCTGCTGAGTTTCATGTGATTCTCTGACTGCATACATGATTACTACCGGTATGTTGAAAGGAAATCAAGTGATCGAATCAAAAACATTGGATTTATAATGATTATATAAAAAAAAGTTATTTCTTTTCTGTATAGGATGACGAGATAGATTAGAACGCGATGAATATCTGAGATAAGCCATCGGTCAGCAGGTAAGACAAAGGCTCGACTAATGCGTCTCTCTAGGAAGCCCAAAACAAAGGATCAGCGTTGCTCTCCTTGCTTGCGCTCTCTCTCTCTCTCTCTCTCTTTCTCTCTCTCCTTTTTCAATCTTTTATTACGCGTCTCACTCAGGCACGGACTGGGCCAAAACGGCCCACCGAGCGAGAAGGAATGACGGCTCACATAGGCGGGGGCCAACACTTCAAAGGGGGGTCTGGGAGGCGGAGCCCCCCCAGTAGCCCGCCGCAGTCGCGATTTTTTTAGGTTTTCACTAGAATTTTTACTAAATTTCACTAAATTTTTCACAAATTACACTAAATATAGCTTCAATTAAATTTTAATACTAGCTGCAGTTAATATTATTTTACTATATTATAATACCAAGTATTAAATCTTAATTAATCAAGTCTAGTGATAAATTTCCAATGTTTTTTGAAAAACGGAAGAATTAAGTATAGAACTCGATCTCTCCTTAATTTAATCAATTCCTTATTTTTTTTTCTAGAGCATTGCAGTATACTGCTAAATTTACTGCTTTAAAGCATATTCATGACGTATCAAAATATTTGTTTGATACAAATTAAAAACCACTGCTTTCATTAAATTTAGCAGGAATATATTGACGCGCGCGAAAAAAACACGGTATTCATACCCATGAATTTAATTTATAATCCTAAAAACAGAGACACGTGTATATAAAATAGGTATAATCCGTATAATACACACTGTGCATCCAACTGGTGATTCAACCATGCATGCATCATGCTCAAAAAATTAAGAGCTTAATTCTCAAGAAATGAAAATCAGTTAAATCGCTGTTGACGATCTAGCTATAATATAGCGCCGTGCTCTCCGCAAACCAAAAATAATGAAATTCCTGTATATACTTACCGGGATGTCCATGGACTGCACACGAGGCGGACTTACCTTAAGCTTCTTTTATTGCACTGAACACTAAGCTTGCTGGTCACTTTAGTTCGGAGATAGGAGAACAATTTATAAAAACGTACATATACATATACGTACATATAATACAGCACGTATATGTATATATTTATATGCATACCGCCGCCCGGTACGCACCTAATTGTCAAAAAAAATTAAGCCGGTTGTTGGCCGGGGGTTGCATGCGCACATTAAAAACACATTTTCTTGCAAAATAAATAATATAAGCCCTAACTTTAACTCTTAAATTGTTTATTTGAATATTACATAGCAATTTGCTTTTATTTTGTCCATTTTTCAAGCATAAATGTCCTACAAAATCAGTAAAATTCACAGAGCAAAATAAACACATGTCCCTTTGGCGCGTTCGTGCAAATAATTTTCAATCTGCTGGCTAGAGGTGGCAGCACTTTCTGGCTATCAGGATGCGTTTCGATGCGTTTTTAAAACCCAAAAAGGCGCACTAATTTTAAAGTAGTTTTCTTCACGACTTCCAGTCATGTTTGCAGCATTGCCTTATGACGACCATTGACCAGAAATTTGACCAATAAATTGCAGACATTGCAGCAATTCCACATATATTATGCAAGTTATGCCACATGGCAATATGCTGCAGACATGACTGGAAGTCATCAAGAAAACAACTTTAAAATTAGTGCGCCCTTTTGCATGGGTTTTGAAAACACATCTACTAATAGCCAGAAAGTGCTGACACCTCTAACCAGCAGATTGAAAATTAATTGCATGAACGCGCCAAAGGGACATGTGGTTATTTTGCTTTGTGAATTTTAGTGATTTTGTATATTGTAGGACCAGGACCAGTAGGACATTTATGCGTGAAAAATGGACAAAATAAAAGCAAATTACTATATGTAATGTTCAAATAAACTGTTTAAGAGTTAAAGTTAGGGCTTATATGTATTGATTTTGCAAGAAAATGTGTTTTTAATGTGCACGACCTTTAAATTTTGACAATTATAATAAGTGCATCATGTGCCCCGGCCGGCCTGCATGCTGTGTATATGCTCGTATCCCCGCGAACTAAAGTGGCTTTAAGCTTATAGTGTTCAGTGCAATAAGAAGCTTAATTAATTTAAGGTAAGTTCGCCTTATTCGAGCTCATTGCAGTCCATGCTGGACATCCCGGTAAGTACAGGAATTTTATTATTTTTGGTTTGCGATTAAGAGCGCGACGAGATATTATAGATTGTCAGTATAGCGATTTTCATTTCTTCAGAAGCTCTTTTTTCGATGCTTTTACATGTTGAAAATATATCTAAAGTGCGCGCGCATGATAGTCTGTTTTTAGGATTGCATGGATGCTGGATACCGTGTGTTTTTATACACCATATTTCTTAATTGCTAAATTTAATGGAAGCAGTGGTTTTTAGCTAATTTGTTGTATCATATATGCAGACAAATATATTTTGAAGAAAAATAAGTAGGTCTCTCATTGTGCCGAGATGTTTTGCGCGCATATTAACTATAATTGCTTAAATTTTAAATTTTATGTCAAATTGTTGCATAAATTATAATTATGAATTCTTGATTTTTAAAAGCCAATTAACAAATAGTTTGGCCGCACTTAATTACATAAATTAATTTAAAAATACTTCCTGGACTTGGAAGTATATACCAGCATATATGGGGGAGGGGGAAAAATAGCAGAATTATACCTTCGATAGCTCGAGATATTCGAGAATTGTGTATATAGGTAAATTGTTCACTGGAGAAATATATAAGGATTTTGGATTCCAAATAAATACAATGTTCATTAATAAAGTTATTATGAGTTTGAGAAGGGACTTTTCAAGCAAACTGAGAATGTTTATCTTTCTCCATTACTTTACTTAAGTTCAAGTTTTTTATATTATAAATTGCTTATTTTGTATACTTTTTTCAAGGTAAATGCAAAGTATTTTACTGAGAATTTTTTATTTACTGATATGAATTATTTGATTGTAAGTTGTAAGCAACAGTTAATTTTAATTATTTTAAATTAATTTTTTAACTTCATTTCATGCAAGACCCACGTAGCACAATTTCCTTGCTGCTATAACTGTTTTTATTCATATCTTTCAATTAAAAATTAATTAGTGATGATGATTAGAAATACGTAAAATTAAATACGCCAGCAGCTATATAGTTAAAAAATAAACCTAACCAGGAAAATAAATAAATGTTGTTTTATTCAGAATCATATTTTGTGTAAATTATTAAATTGTGATGCATGCAGAGCCTGCAGGATCACCTTTTTTGTTTTAGTTTTGGTAAGTCTGAGGTCGAGTACTCGCAGCTGAGCTATATATTAATTAAAGAAAGTTCCTCTTTTTTGAGGTAAATTGTAACTTTAGATTATAGATCAGTATTTTAAAAAAAAAAAAAAAAAGAGAAAAAAAAATGCATAAAATATACGATTCATAAATCTCAATCACACGGATAATTTTTTTCTCTTATAAAATTATTTCATACAGCGCTTGATTTTAAATGCATATGATATGCTTTCATAAAATATATAAGACCAGAGCCCTAAGAAAAAGCTCTGATTATAATATGATTTAAGACGGAATATTAATTTAGAAACGTAATTTAAAAGATCGCGGAAATAATTTACACCTGGGCTAGACTACTGCAGTATACATAATAATATTGTCTTCTTCATGCCACAAAAATAAAGCTGATGCATGCACTTTCATTCCCTCTAATTCCTTGATCAATTTATGTAAGAGATATTTTTGTCATTTTCTTTTTATTTCCCTCTTTTTTTTCTCCGTCTTTTCTTTTCTCCCTTACCCTTTTTTTTTTCTTTCTGACCGGCGGCCCATATTTGCCCCGGAGCCCACTTTTGCCGCGGCCCACCGACCCATGCTCCGTGGATCGGTAGGCCAGTCCGTGCCTAGCGCGTGTCTGCTTGCTCACTACATCCACACAAAGTTTCAATGTAAAAAAAAAAAAAAAAAATAAATAAAAGTCGAGAAAAGAAAATCTGATCACGAGGTGAAATAAAAAGAGAAGTTAAAAAAATCTTGTTCAACACGCTAAGGTATATAGCTGCTACTGATCTTCATATATTATATAAAAACTTGACTATATTTTAGTACAGCAGTCATATTGTTGCATGGTAAAAGCTTTGCTTAGGATTCATTCTTTTTTATTTCATCTCTGAGAAAAACGAAACTGAGAAGAAGAAATTGCTCAATACAATAATTGAAAAATACTTGCATCAGAAAATCATTTTAGTCGTGCTTTATAAATTAATATATTACATGGTCCCGATTTGTTTTAAATTCAACAATTTATGCGTAATTTGAGTTGACAAGAGAAGAATCAACGACCTTGTTGCTGTATTATAAGGATCATCAAAATATTATGGAATATAGATAATGGGGAATTCTCCTACATTTATTTTAATTTTTTTTTCAGATGCTCTATGCCCTGAAACTAAATGTCCTAAAACAAAAAAGTTTCAATTTTCAAAATTGGAGGCATGGGAATTTTTTAAAAATCTTCCTCCTTTTGAATTTAGCGCCAAAACCTGACGTAGAAACTGCCTAGCAGGCGAAATTTTCCGGCAATAAATTTATATTTTCGATTATCACTCTTAAAATAAACTGATATTGAAGACAAAACTATTGATACTAGGGTAGAAAAACCCGCTGAATTCAATTGTGTTACTAAAATTTATAGCCAATCACTCCTTGACGCTCAAATTATGATATCAGGCAGTTGTTGTGTGTTAACTAGGGAGTTTCTACGTCACAATTTTCAGGTTTGCGCGCGGGTTGCATACTTTGCCCCTATTCTAATAATCCCTTCAGAGTCCCCAAATTTGAGTTAAAAAAGTTGAAACTTAAGTCAAACTTATTGTTAATATGTACCCTATCATAATATAGTAGTTAAATTAAAATTTGAGTTGTAAGAGAATTCCCCATTATTTACCAAATAATTATAACACAAAATATCGAAAGTTGTGCTGATAAAATGTATTTCGTAAATATGAAAATATCTAATTAAAAATTTATTATTTATTGGCATATCATGATTTGTTTGTGGATTCGTGCCTTGAACTATAAATTTCAACTTAATATTGTTTATATTGTATCACAAAATAGCAAAATACACTAACACACTATAACATAATTATGGACATTATGATCGATATTAACAATTTTCCGCTCGTTGCATCTTGCATGGATAAATTGAATATTTTCTGTGGTGGGATCCAAGGGGAACCAGGTGGCACAGGGGACGGCCTCCCTTACATTGGAGGTACCAAAGTCAAAGAATTAATATTGCTGAATTTCCTTGCACCCTTGAATTATACTTTTGAATGCAGGTAATTAAGATAAAAAAAATTACTTTCTATGAAATTGAAAGTTTGGAAGAATCGCTCAAATTTATTTCAAATGTATCAAAATAAATATATCTAATTTTTTTCAAGGTTTTAATTCTCGATTGAGTGCACGTGCAGGAGTCCAAATTTACTGTAATTGTTGAAGACGTGAGAAGTACGCAAGGTGTGTGGAACAGACGTGAAGTTAAGACGATCGAGCAAAAGCGATTCAGTACGTCAGAATCACCTGCCTGGCACGCGCCTCCACCTCTTCCTCGCGTTCACCTCCAACTTGTGGCGGCGGCAACTTTCTGGTGGAGTCTAGGAGAGGGACGTCGACCGCTAGAGCTGGCTGTCCCCGTGTGGCAGCAGCCACTGCGAGACAAGAGTCATCTCCACTTTTTTACTGCCTCTCTCTAATGATGCCACACATTCGCGCACCTGCCTTATCCTCTCGACCCTTTACTATATACCGCACTTTTTAATACTGTCAGACTTAAGACCATCCTTATTTTTCAAATAAGATTCACAGATTTATCAAATAAATAATCTTACACATTTTTTTTCACTTTTTTTTTATTTGTATATAAAAATGTTTCGTAAACAAACTTAATTAAACTGCAGAGTTGAAATTAAGTTGCTTTTTTGTTGAAACTTATCAATGTAATATGATGAATTAATTTTTGAAATTAAATATTTTTTTCAATGTTTTTCGTAATTATTAAAAAAATAGTTCTGTTCTTATATGTTATTAAAAATAATTAAAATATATAATAATCTAATTATATAATACGCTTTGCAATTTAGCAATATAATTCAATTAATGTGTGAGCATTTAATTAATTTATTATATATTTACTATCATAATTTAAATAATGTTTTTTATAATATATATACAAAATCAAACAAAAAAGTTTATGTGACAGAAAACATGCAAAAATCAAACTTCAAAATGATATATTTTTATTATTATTAAAATTTCCTATAGACGTATTATATTATACTTTTATACGTAACATGTACATAATATTCTTTACTGCATGTTTTATAATACAACAAAATTACTTGCGTTTACGAAAGTGTATTATTAAAGTTCATAATATTTTTTTTGTTATATTTACGAAGTAATTGTGCAGGAAAACTATATACATCAGCTTCTGTTGCATATTCCAACCGGTATAATATGATCTTAAGCTATAATATATAATATAATAACACCACCTTTGTCATGTTTAAGACAATTAAAATTCTGCTGGATCTGCATTTTATACTGCACTACCGTGCGGTGATCTCGTACGTATATTATATGCCATGCAGGAGCGGTTGATTCACGCGATATTTTGTAGACATGATGACCGGCTGCACGAGATGCAGTAGGATCGAGCTGATGCTACCACACTGGGATACAACATAATGACGGGGCTGTAAATGCCTCGATAGTCTAGCATGTATACGTGCAGCTAAGTGCAGAAGCCGATTGCTACCTGAATTACACGCACTTGCTGCAGCCATCATAATAATATATATCTTTACACGTAAAAATCAAGTATATATGTTTTGCGTTTCATAAATTGCATGTATATTATTATATGCAAATAAGAGAAAAATATTCATTATATTTATATAAGTATAAATTAAATATTTAATACTGCATGCGTATATTAAATTATAAATTTCTTAATTATGATGTACTTATTATTAATATGTAATAATCAAAAAATCAGTTCTATTGCTCTCAACGTTTGCAATCATGACAACTCTAAACAAGACTGTTCTCTTTTACAATATTTTATTTTAATTAATAATAATTAAATTGTTACATGAACTGTACCATATGATACGACGATTAATTGTATGTGTACGTGTTTGTAAGTCAGGAAAGGTTTTGAATCATTAAAATTTATTCAAAGATTATATTATTTCAAAATAATTTTATTCTTATTATTATTGAAGACGCGCGAGCATTTTGTATTATATATATTACATATATTAGTGTTTTTTTTAAAGTAGAAATAATTAAAATATAATTACGCTATAGTAGTTTTGTTTGTTGAGCACTAAAAACGATAGAATTTTTTGTCAACGCTATTGTAAGTTTATTTGGGAACTTGTAAACATATATATATATATATATATATATATATATACTGTGTATATATATTATTATTATTATATATATATATATACACACAGTATATATATATTACATTATATGTGTACCATATACTGTATATATTACTTAATTATATTACATACTGATCATATTAGTTATTTCGATCTGTTCGTAAATATACACAGTCGATTCAGATGTAATATTTTTTTGTATAAAATAAATGTACAGGGATCATATTAAATTAAGGAAAATCTTATTATATAATTATATATTATTCATTCTCATTTGATTGCGTATTTACGAACAGAAATATATTGAAAATAAAATAAGAGTACGTATTTTTTAAACCTGATGAAAAATTTATTCAAGAAGTTATTTTCAACATAAAATTGAAGTACAGGAATATAAAGATAAAAGAAATTACACGAAAATTTGACAATATCACAATATCTGACAGTTAAATTATAAGAACAAGTTACTCTCTTAAATTACATGCATTACAATTAAATTACAGAGATATGTTTGTTTTTGTTTTTTTGTGCAATAACAAAGAAGTTATGATCAAACGTTTTATACTCCATTAAAAATTGTAGTTTTATTTATAATTATGTAACACATTAAATATTTTTTTACAAGGAGGATATAATACAATTTTTAATGCATATATTTATATTTTTTTGCGAATTATTTACAACAATAATGAATTACAGTTAGAACTCCCTTCCTTACATTATTACAAGAGCAAGAGATATATTTCCCCCCCAGCTCTCTCAACGATATAGAATTACAATGTGATATGCCCTATCTTTGGCTGAACACATAATCATCTCATATATGGATAATATGTACACTGTAAGAGTGTTCAATAAAAACTTTAGTAATATATGAATAAGGGAAAAAATCTGCTCTCTTTTTGTTGTTTTATATACCATTCAGCTGATGGACATTAACTTACAAATTACTATCTTCTATGACTGATACAGTCTGACAGAAAGTTTATCAATTCTTTCGTAGAAATTTGCATATATAATGTACAGTTTGATTTTTTTAAAATAATTAAAGATTAATTTCCAAGACATAGATCTAGAAAATAATCCAGGTGAGCCGGCGGGTCTAAAAGTACGTCCATATGTATGATAAAAAAAATAATAATAATGTTAATGGTTCCTATCTCATATATGGGTCTCGTCAGATCACCGAAGGCAAGCAACGCCGCGCGTGGTTAGTAGTTGGATGGGTGACCATTTTCAACAAAAATCACGTTTCCCACCCAGGGGTAAAACGTTGCGCTTTTCCACTATGTGGTTCCCCTGGCTTTGGACCATTGCATTTCTGGTTCATTGACAAAAGCTGCAGCGTCCATCCTGGCTGAGGTTTCCACGTTTCCCTCAGCCGCAGGCAAATGCCGGGATGGACTTGCAAGGCCGTGGCCGCCCCCGTTCCAGAAGAGCCCGCGAAACGCTCAAGTTAGGGTTTCGGAAGGTTCGGGGTTTCAAAGTAGTATGTAATTAGTAAATAAAAGTACCCAATAGGGTTCGATTTAAAAATTAAAAAAAAAATAATAATTATGCTATGTAATACCATATACGAGGTACACCTCATGATAAATCCAAATTTTCCAGAGAAGCAAAATTCCATCTGGCTTTCCTTACATCCATTTCACTGTATAATCTGTATTATTTTGACTGTACATATTTTAGCATTTCAAATCAGGACTATTTAATTATTGAAATGATAATAAATATATTAAATTACATCACATTTCATATTTACAATTCTTAGATTATTATTTAAATTTACATTGAACATTTAAAATCTTTTAAGAATGTTACGCTTTTGATTTTAAAAATGCATACAATATACCATGAATAATGTTAAATTTGTCAATAATAATAAAAATTACTTTCTTGTCACTGTTTTAAACAGATAAGTGTGTTTAAATTTGTGATTGTTGACAATATTAAATAAACACCCTGTTTATTTAATAAGTATATAATTTATCCATGCAAAAAAAAATCTTCCTTTTTTTCTCAATTAGCAGCAACAGCTACGAGAGATCTAGGTTTTGGTTTGGTTTTGCTGTCACCAGTGTTAATATTATTATTTAAATACATAAATAAAAGATCAAAAGGATTTTAAAAATATTTTGCCATATTTTGAGATTACTGATTTAGTACTCGGATTAGTACTGGAATTAATATAAAATTTGGTACTAACAAACTTTTAAATAAAAAACATATTATAACAAAATAAATGCACAATAATAAAAAGAACAAATAGTTTCATATAACATATCATTTTGTAAACTTAAGGATACTGCAAATAGAGTGTTACGCTCCCACAATGTCAAATTACTACATGTCGTGTTGTTTTGGTTAGTTTCACATGATAAATGCACATGTGTTTACCTCATTTTGCATTCTCAAGGGATTATTTAATATTTATATTTAGGAAAAAAAAAAAGTTTGTGAATCAAAGATAAAAGAAAGACAATACACTAACATTTATAGACCATTTCAATCTAATTCAATATACGTATATACATATACAAAATGTAGTATTTATTGTTAGAACCAGAGTCTTCTGCGCGCAATGTTTCTAACAAAACATTGTTCAATGTCTGTCGCGTGGTCCGATTATTGCGTGACGCTTTAGTTCCATTTTGCGCCCGCCAGAGTGACCAGAGGCGCCACTAGCGAGCGGTTTTTGTTGACTATGTGATTGTTTAACATAGGAAATTTGCGAGTTGACGCCTAAATGTAACGATAACTTCTAAAATACCACACCAAAATATAAAAAAATATCATAATTTTGTACTACATTGATCCAGGTAATGTAAAAAATAATTATTAGCAAATATTACGGTATTTTATCTTATTTTAAGCACATAGAAGAGACGACGCAGACTGAGGTTGGCGTTTCATTGCCTTTTATGTGATTCTATGCAATCATAGATGTTGGACGGGACTCCAGTCACTCCAGTATTAAAGTCTAACAGCATAGAAACTTGAAGATTATCGAATTACTGCTATATCTTCAGTATGTATAGAAATTCAAAGGTAAAGTTTTAAAACCCTATTATATTGCTTTTTATTTTTAAATAAATCAACAAATGGACACCAGTGCACCTGGTAAGAGCAGCCAAGTCCTGCCAGAACTGCTAGCTAAAAGATTTTAGAGCTTACAAGCCCTTGGGAACATAGAAATGATATACATTACTTACACCATGGTTATCGCTCCACATTTCTTTGACCGTTTCAATGATAAAAAATCGTTAAAAATTCTTAATTTTTTCTATAAAATTTCCGCGCATGTTTCTTTCCATTTCACTTGATTTTTGAAAACATGTCCTCGATATTTTAATTATTTCTATTAGTTTTTCATGTTATTCATAATGCTTCCCTTGATAATTACCGCTCGCTAGTGGCGCCGCCAGCGGCAAAAAATTGTAAACAGTGGAGTTTGTTTACTTTTTTCCTTTCTCGCGTTCAACAATCGAAAATTACACCACGCGACAGACATTGAACAATGTTTAGTTAGAAACATTGCGCGCAGAAGACTCTGGTTAGAACTGTCATGAACTCTGCCCAGTGTAAACTTCCCTCAAATAATGAACCTTAACAAATACTTAGGGATATCAAGTGCAGAAAATGTACACAGGACAAGGTTTATGAACAGACCTATTATATTTACCTTTTTCACTTTGTCAAAGGTTCTGTCCCACAACATTCATAACAAAAATAACACACAAGAATACATTACTTGAAATGAAGAAGGGAAAAAGAGGGTTCTCTTTCGGTAACATTCTGGATACTCTTGTAACACCAAATAGTTAATGATTTACTGTTTACAGGAACCGGATGCACGCGTATTTTTCGTGCATCCGAGATGCGCATCCGGATGCAAATTAATTTTTCGTGCATCCATGGATGCGCATCCAGATGCAAATTTATTTTTCATGCATTTGGGATGCGCATCCGGATGCAAATTTATTTTCCATGCATCTGAGATGCGCATCCGGGTGCATTAATTTTTTCCCGTGCATCTGGGATGCACGGATGCGGATGCAAGCCCATTTTTGCGCATCTGTGTGCATCTTGCATCCGCATCCGATCTTTGGTTTTTATAATACACTTTGTTTCTTGTAATTTTTAAACGACAAGTGGCAAATAAAGTTAAAAAATATGCATCGTGTTAAAGATTTATTTAGAGGCAATTAGTAAAAAACCTGATAAAAAAGAGAAAAAAAAGTGTTAAATGGATGCAAATTTATTTTTCGTGCATCCGTGGATGCGCATCCGGATGCAAATTTATTTTTCATGCATCTGGGATGCGCATCCGGATGCATTCATTTTTCCCCGTGCATCTGGGATGCGCATCCGGATGCATTCATTTTTTCCTGTGCATCTGGGATGCACGGATGCGGATGCAAGCCCATTTTTGCGCATCCGTGTGCATCTTGCATCTGCATCCGCATCCGCATCCGATCCCTGACTGTTTATAATAAAAATTTTAGTACGCATTTTTTAGTAAATAAAATCATTATTACTAGCCATAAAACTTTTTAAAGAAGGAACATTTAAACTACCTCATACAACAGGAATAGATTCAGTTCCAAACAAATTTATCATATTATTTATGTATGTAATATTATACCAATGTAACAAACATAATATTATTAAATAAATGCTAAATATATGGCTTAGACATATGTTTGAGGAGAGCAAACAACTGAAACACAATACCTTGAGCTGTTCTGAATAATTAAAAATTATTTTTACAACCATGACAATATCATATTATCTAGAATAGGAATTTTAAACATTGTACACCTATAAACCTGAATCTTATTCAGAGACTAAGAGAGACCTATTACCTATTATGAGACCCATTATGTTTTCACACTATTATACAGTGGCTGCAGTCCGTTGCTACTTTAGAATTAGAATGGTTCTAAAGTTTTAGAACATACGGAATGTCTCTTAACCAAAAACTGGCCATTGGAGAGGTTTTGATATTGTTTTCTTTACTGTCTTCAAGCAACATTTGAATTCAGCTCATTACTTTAGGAATGTTCAGGAATCAAGTATTCTTGATTTTGAAGCTTCAGGCCTAAATTATTGACTGCTCAAGTTTAGTTTAAAACCTTTTCTCAAAGTAATGGACAGCAGCCAGTATAGAAAATCAAGAAAGTCACGTTTCAGCTTGAAAAATATCAGACGAACAGCTCAACTTATATTGTTTTGGTTGTTTAGCACAACACTCCAGGTCAGTCAACTTCAATGCACTGCAAAGAAGCCTTCACGCCATTGCATTACCAAAATTTTCAATGTACTTTAAAAATAAATGCTAATTTCTCTAAATGCATACACATACACACACATACACGTGCTAAATGAGTTATAAAAAGCAAAAAAAAAAAAAAAAAAGAAACTTTTAATTATAGCAAAGAAAGTAGTTTTTAAAAATGTACAAATTTCAATTTGTTAAAATAATATTAAAAGCCAAGTTTGCAAATACAGTATTAATTAAAGCTTACTTTCTTAAGTCTTGGGATTTTCTATAATAATTTAAATACTTTAGTAACATAAGTCTTCAAGCAATAGTTTTAAATTGGCTGTCAGCTCTATATAAATGCAAATACAGAAATGCATAAATTACTTGCACCATTTGACTAATATTTATACACAATCAGACCGAAAGGGTACCTTGAGAATTTGGGACAAACGAGAAACAAATTATTTGTCAATGCAGATGGCGAGAGACATAATGCCAGCACCTAAGTGACGTCACTCACAGCTTCAGTCTTAGAGGACATGCCTGTCATCATCGTCCTCCTCTTCATCCTCCTCGGAGCTCGAGGAGCCTGCCTCAAAGCCTTCGTCATTCTCTTCGGCCAGCAGCAGTAGCAGCCACCTGGGGAAAGGCGGAGGCCGGGGGCGTGGCCGGGGCTGGTGTGGCACATCCAGTCCTAGGTCATTGCCTTCGTAGTCGCGGTTGTTGTTCACTGCGTCGTGGTTGTTGGCTGGCATGGCCGCGGGAGGAAAGGGTGGAGGAGGAGGGGAAGGGGGCAGACGGAGACGAGGGGGCTCATCCTCTTCGTCTTCCTCATCGTCTTCGGGACTGTTGCTGAGGTCGTCACTAGACCCTAGTGTCACATCCATGTCCTGCAACAAGCATTGACATACACAGTGAGATACAGGCTAGGCTTGTCAGCATTATACAAGAAACAGAAGAGTATTGAAGGTCCTTTTTTTTTTATTATACGTAGAAAAGATTTGAGGAATGAATGAGCAATTAGAAACGAAAAATTTTTTTGGCTTAATCGAAAGAAGGGGTAAAAATATGACGTTGTGAATTGTTTCAGATTTTTTTGTGACCTATAACTAATTTTAATTAATTAATTAAGTTGCATTATTTTGAGAGTGCCGCCTCTCGTGACGCCTCTGACGTCACACCATTCTTGTACTTTTGCACTATAGATGAGATTAGGTGAGAACATGCAGGTATGAAAATCAAAATGGCTGGCGCCACGTTTGAAATTCCCCGCTTCAAATTTTTGAAGTTTTAATGTGGGTTACGTTTGATCAATTTTAGCTTTATTTTGTTCGCATACCACTGAAAAATATGGTTGAAATATGATTTAAAACTTCTATCGTGCTCTAATATTGTTTCATACGTAAAAAGTAGAAAATTATGAGAGACTAACTTCTTACATCAAATTAGTTTGCTTTCTTCCTTTAAATAAAATAATTTACTGATACTTCATGTGCTAGTGGGTTAGCTCAGTGGTAAACGCATCAGACTTCAAATTTCGTGGTTGCGGGTTCGATTCTTTCTTCCGGCGAGTTTTTATAAATACATTTTTTTTCTTTAATTTTAATATATTTATGAATTCTAAATTTATAAAATGTGGTTAAAATATGGTTTACAGCTACTATCAATCGTAATTGATAACTTTTTAATAGTAAAGAGAGGGAACAATAGTAATAAAAAATTACCTCACTTTTTCGCGTTCCAATAAAACATTTCTCTTACCGAGAGGCTCAAAACTTAATTAGTACGTGTGGCACAGTGGCGGAGAAATTTTCTTTAATTAAATTAAACTAAATTAAAGGAAAGAAAAGTGTCGAGTTTAAAAAATCCTTCGACGTGGAGAATCAAAGTCTCCACCACAAGAGTACGACAGTACGAGCTCTGCGTCTTCGCCACTGTGCCACACCATGCTTTGGGACAGTGTGAAAAATGTTTTATTTGAACGTATATAAAAGTGAAGTAATTTTTTATTAATATTGTTCCCTCTCTTTACTATTAAAAAGTTATCAATTACGACTGTGAACCATATTTTAACCACATTTTATAAATTTAGAATTCATAAATATATTAAAATTAAAGAAAAAAAATGTATTTATAAAAACTCGCCGGGAGAATGAATCGAACCCGCAACCACGAAATTTGAAGTCTGATGCGTTTACCACTGGACTAACCCACTAGCACACCAAGTATCAATAAATTATTTTATTTAAAGGAAGAAAGCAAACTAATTTGATGTAAGAAGTTAGTCTCTCATAATTTTCTACTTTTTACGTATTAAACAATATTAGAGCACGATAGAAGTTTTAAATCATATTTCAACCATATTTTTCAGTGGTATGCGAACAAAATAAAGCTAAAATTGATCAAACGTAACCCACATTAAAACTTCAAAAATTTGAAGCGGGGAATTTCAAACGTGGCGCCAGCCATTTTGATTTTCATACCTGCATGTTCTCACCTAATCTCATCTATAGTGCAAAAGTACAAGAATGGTGTGACGTCAGAGGCGTCACGAGAGGCGGCACTCTCAAAATAATGCAACTTAATTAATTAAAATTAGTTATAGGTCACAAAAAAATCTGAAACAATTCACAACGTCATATTTTTACCCCTTCTTTCGATTAAGCCAATAAAATTTTTCGTTTCTAATTGCTCATTGTAGGGCTTTGCTGTAATCTTTAAATTCTGATAAAACTAGACAATGGTAGTGCTTCAAATATCTACTTTGATAAGTCAATACCAATCTAAAGCTAGAAGTATGAACTATGAACTCATCTTCATTACACTGTAAGTTATTGAGACTGTTGCAAAATTTTCGTGATTATGTACTATGTAGAGTATATAGTCAGATTTTTACTCTGATAGTAACGTCAGTAATACATTTTTTTTTAAGACATTCCAATTATCTACCTTGCATACTGAAAAACGTGTCTTCATTTTCTCAATTTTTTATTTGACAATGAAAAACAGAAAGGCATACAATTGCTTATATTTTAAGTTTACATGAGGGCTTATGAGTTTATCAACCACTGCAGGTAAAGGTTAACTTTTTATCTTATATCAATGATAAAGACCTGTAGTGGATATGGCATTTAAAAACCCATTTGATCGCCAAGCCCTCACATACATGTAGTACATTCTATGTTAGTAAAAGTCCTGCTTATTTGCATTTTGTAAGAAATAAAAAAGGCCACAACCAACACATTTCCCACCGTCAGTAGCAGAGCTAATTTATACCTGAGATACGCTGGCTTTGGAAATATATTGGATCTCTTAACAGGAAACTTCTTCCACATCCTTAAAACACAAAGAAACCAAAAATATTAACCTAACTATAGCCTTTTAGGCTACTTAAATAAACACAACATTTATTTATAATTATATAATTATATAAATAATTTATATAAGTAATTGTTTTTTTGTTTTTTTTTTTAAAGAGAAAATAACATAATTGAATGCTCAGAAACCAGAAACACTCAAGATAATCCAAATTATATGTACAGTATACTAAATTTAAAGATATTGTATTATAATAAAATAAACAAAATTAGATTCTTAATTAAATGAATTAAAATTAAAATTAAGAAGTAGAACAGAATATCTTTTTAAAGGCGAGATTTAGGCAAGCCCACTATTGCAAAAGTATACCGCCACAATAGTAAGTGAAGTTTGTAGTCTAAGTCTTACTAATGTTGACAGAATAGTATCCCCTGATATTCACCTGTACAGAGGCTGAGTTTGGGTAGCCGCTGTCATCTATCCTGATGGGGTCCGAAGACGACGAGGCCAGGGCTCGCAGTCCAAATATCTGTCTCTCGTTGACTGAGCGGAACATGAGAGCCTCTGGAGGTGGCTGGTCGCCCGGCTGAGGGGAAGTAGCCGAGGCCTGCAGCTGAGGCTCTGACTGCCAGGGGCGTGGGGTGGCATCCCCCATCTCCCAGTCACTGTCTGGGGACTCTGAGGGGTCTCCTCCGTTGACCTTGTCAGTGCCGTTCTGCACCTTCCAGCAGTTGTAGTCTCGAGTATCATCCCAGATCTCACCCTCCTCAGGCTTCCAGGGGGTGCTGTCTGCAACCTCATCCTCATCATACTGAGATTCCTCAGACGTAACATCCCTGTTCACGTAGTGAACACACAATTTGCCATCACGACGTTTCTCTATGGTCCAATCTGCTTCTTCAAGAGAAGCCCTGAAAAAAATATAATGCATATTATTATAATTATTAAAATGTAGGTTTTAGCTACAGTAGCTCGTAATTTTAACTGGAATAATTTGAGTGGTATAAAGGACTAGGTGATATCTTTTTCTCAAAGTTTATTTACTGTAGTTAGATAATGCTTCAATAATATACCATGTTGAACTAAGGAAAAATCTAATGTGATCTATCCTTTTCAATTCAGAGCTAACAGGAACCAGCTTGCATAGAAAGCTGGATAGCCCTGTTAAGATTTCTTACTTAAGTTCTGCCTCGCTGCTGAAGAAATCCTTGACTGACAGCAGCAGGTCGGAGAGGGGTACGAACACGTTGCCAGTGTCCGTCTCAAATCTGTCCTGCCGTGCCAGCTGGTGCAGCTCGTACTCAGCCTCATGTCTCGCCTTCAGCGCAGGCAAACGATCGTCACGTCGGGCAGGGTACACCGTCTGGCGCATCATTTTGTATTCCGAGTGACGTACCATCTACAAAACACAACACAAACAATGTTGATTCTCTTTGGCATTCATCTTATTTAACCTTTATTTCATTAAAAAAATTCACATTTACCTCTGATACTACTCTACCTAATACCCGGTACAAAGTTTTAAATTCAAAAACTTGAAAAAACAATTTCTTATTTGCTACATTTTATTCTAAATTGCTCTCGGAAAATGAATTAAAATAACCGGACAAATGCTTCAATATGAACAACATTCTTAATGTGCAATCATGGATAATTATTTACAGTACACTTTTTTATAAAACTTGACAGCAATGAAAACATACTGCAATTACAAAATCCAGTCTTGAATGAGCCAGTCATTATCAGTTTATCACTGATATAGCTTATAATGTATGTACAAAGTCCACTTACCCCAAGGTTAAACTGTGGAGCATTTATTTTGCAATCCATAAATAAATAATATGTAATGATGAAGAATGCTTATATTAATAATATACAGTAGAGAAAAAGTATTTTAAAAAAAAATGTCCTATGTTTTCCCCAACCTTGCTGGACAGCTTTACAACCTTTTCCTCTCTGTGAGCTTACTTTATGTGGGGGGCTACCATGTGGCTCTGGCTGCACTGAGGGAGGGTTCGGAGGTCGAAAGAAGAGTGCCATCTGTGAGCAGCAGCCGAGAGCTGCCTCTGTGTCATCAGGCCCGGGGCCAATGCCTTTGAATTCTACAGTGTACTCTGGGTATCTCTCAGTAAGGTTGTTTGCCCTGTAAACACAAAATATATTGAAAACGTCAAAGAAAAGACAAAAATTAATAAATAAAATAAAATTCATTAAGAATAAATTTTCTTACAAATTCAAAAGTTTTTACTGGAAACTAACTTACCAATCTTTGAACTGGTCCCTGGTCCACTCAAATTTGTGATCAAAATGTCTGAAGCCAGCACCAAGTTTGGGAATGAGAACATTGAAGTCTGAATTTGGTGTGGTGAAGATAGCTACTCGAGGTCTGACTTGTCCAAAAATGTTGTAGGGCAGTGCATCCAGTTCTTGAGGATAAAGGTGCTCAATTCTGGAACAATTCTCAGTCTTAGATATGATTGGCTAAAAACAATAATGTTAAATTTAAAGTAGAGATAACGCCGAACAGCTGTTCGACGTACTTCCCTTTGATTAACATGTAAACCTTAGCAAATTCACAAAAATTCTGAAATTTTTTTGAGAGACAGATATTTGAGCTTAAAAGCCATAGAAAAAATTTCAAAACAATTTAACGAGCCGATTTTTTTTAATTATTATTTTTTTTAATTTTCAACATAGGGCTTTCCCAAGGTCCCTCGACATAAGGTTGGACGCTTAGGTTCACATTTTTGTCCAGTTCGCGCAGGACCAATCAGAGAGAACTGTCACTCTCAAGCCTATTTCGTGGCAGTCAGTATTGGCCGTGACGTCACAGGCTCGAACAAAAGCTGCACCAAGATGGCGGAGCGTCAAACCTTATGTAGAGTAATCTTGGGGCTTTCCCATGGAGAGACAAACTAAGAATTTAATTTTAAAAAATCAGCTTGTTAAATTGTTTTGAAACTTTTTCTATGGCTTTTAGGCACTAATATCAGCCTCTCAAAAAAATTTCAGAATTTTTGTGAATTTGCAAAGGTTTACATGTTAATCAAAGGGAAGTATGTCAAACAGCTGTTCAGCGTTATCTCTACCTTAAGGAAAATAAACCATTTTGGTTGTGATATATATTTTAAAGGAAAGGATAGGAATAACCAGCAAGGCCTTACCGATCGAGAAGTCACAGAAGGAGAAAATCTTGCGGTCATAGGTTCACTGGAAAAATATATATTTAACTAGATATATTTAATAGATACAGTATAAAACATTTATTTAACTATTTTTCGAGTGAACCTGTGACCGCAAGATTTTCTCCTTCTGTGACTTCTCGATCGGTAAGGCCTTGCTGGTTATTCCTATCCTTTCCTTTAAAATATATCAAAACAATAATGATAGGAATTAAATAGGAATAATCATAAATAATAACACAAGTTTTTAATTTTTGATGAAGAGAAAAAATATAAAGCTTCACTTACAGTTCAATGCATACAACAGCATCAGCCTTCTCGAGGCTCTTGTCAAACTCAACAACACTGCCTGCTAGCACGCTGACAGTCAAGTCATTGTCACGAAGCCGTAGGTAATCAGATGTCAAAGGAACAGTTTTACAGGAGTTGTACTCGAGTGTTGCAGCATCAATATCTACAGCGACAATCTCTGTAAGTCCTTCAAATTGCTTCAAGTTTTGGAAAAATCCTAATTCAGAACAGCCCATATCCACTACCTGTAAGACAAAAAATTGTAGTATATAATACACTAATACACTTACTGATACGGTACATATGCATACACTGTACAGTACAGTATATGAAATTTTATTTAGAGTATGATACTGTATGCATACAGTACATACTGTATGCAAGCATACAGCCCCTTATTTCATTTTTAACGATCTGCGACAAATGTGGCTACATATATGCATACCACGGTGGCTTGCAATGGAGTACTCAACGCACTCTTAAATCCCTCGTAACTTTCCGCCCCCACCACCTCGGACGGCAAGGAGTTCCACTCCCTCACTGTTCGGTTTATGAAGTAATACTTCCCCATATCACTTCCACTACCCCTGAACTCCAACTTCCACTGATGATACCCCCTCCCTTTGATTGTGTTGTGTCTCTATGTAGGCTTGCTGGAATAAAATTGTTGAAACAACAGTGTTGACTGTTGACATGAAAACGGAGAAAATGTAAGAAAGCATTTACAAACCTTATGAATTTCTTCTTTCCACCGAGGATCCTTCAACGCCTCATAAACTGTGCAGTATCGTTGGACATAAACAGGGGGTGCAAATGTCAGACCATGTTCCTCTCTGTAGAAAGCTGTTGGTGCGCGAAGTGGTTGGCAAATTGGTTCAGTAGCAACATTTTTATCATCTGTTGAAGCTGCAGGTTTTGAAGTTTTATTTGAATCGATTGGCACAGTTTTATCCATTGTGCCCTTGAAACTTAAAGATCCAGATGAACCTTGCAGATGAGAACACCTCCTGGTAACAACAGCTTTACATGCATAATACGCCAATAAATAGAATGAATGGAATACAAAAATCATACTATTATACTCTTAGAACTACATGAAACTATTTAATATCATATTTTCTGGTGAACAAACAAGAAATAGAGGATATAACTGAGAAAACTGTTCACATCTGATCTGATCAAAATACGAGGCGTTCAGGGTAGAAGACACCCAGCTGAAGTTACCTCCAAATCACCTCCACGCCAGCTCCAAGGAATTGTGACATCACGGAAAAGTACAACCCTCGCACACTGATCTTGTTTGTATTTTAAAACGTTTTTTCTCGGGTTATATGGATTATAAACGACCTGTAGACTGAATATAAATAGTATTTATAACATTTAAGTGTCATTTATAAAAATTCTATGATTTTTTATTAAGAAATTAGCTAAACTCATGATACAACTATAATAGATAGGTCCATCAGCCCTACGAATTTGGACTGATCTGCGCATTTTGGCCAAAAACACCCAAGGTGACGTCACGCAGTGAGCTCAAAACAGCTGTTTCGCTGCACGAGGGGCCCCTACCGGAGCAGAATTTTTGTTCAACATTAGCGAGAACGTTGCTTTTTATCTCATCTCAAATTTGATATTTATTTACAATACTACAAGCCAAACCGGTTGCAGTAACGTATTAAAAGAATTTTTAAACACTGCTATTTGCAAGCAATCTGGGGTAGAAGTTCGTAACTTTGTTCATAAAGCATACAAAGCTGCTATTGGCTGTGCGCAGATTAGTCACCTAGCGTTTGCGCAGCTTTATTTGGATTCAAGCTTTTTTATCATGCACACTTTGCGGAGCCATGCGCAGTAGACTACTAACATTTAAAACTCGTTTCTGCGCAGCTTTTCTAAGCCATGGCTATTAATTTACGGAAAACTCTATAATAGAGCAGAAAAAATTAAACGTATGCACCATGCGCATGGGACGGCCCTGAGCTAAACTAAAAAATTAAAGGCGGCAAAATTTTAAATGCCATGTCGGAGCTTTTATTAATTAAATTTTAAAATTTCTAGGGAACGAAGTGTACGTCGTGCCAGTTACTGACACATCACAGATTATAGGTAACAACATCCTTTAAATGAATCCGTAAAAAAATTTCATGAAACCAGGGGACAAAGGAACAAAAAAATTTTGTCTTGGAGGTGGAAATTTATTAAAAAAACCAACGATCCTCGGTATAAAATAATTTCTAGGGAACGAAATAAACATCGTGCCAGTTACTGACACATCACAGATTATAGGTAACAACATCCTTTAAATGAATCCGTAAAAAAATTTCATGAAACCAGGGGATAAAGGAACAATTTTGACTTGGAGGTGGAAATTTATTAAAAAAAAATCAACGATCCTCGGTACAAAAAAATTTCTAGAGAACGAAGTGTACGTCGTGCCAGTTACTGACACATCACAGATTATAGGTAACAACATCCTTTAAATGAATCCGTAAAAAAATTTGATGAAACCAGGGGATAAAGGAACAATTTTGTCTTGGAGGTGGAAATTTATTAAAAAAAATCAACGATCCTCGGTATAAAAAAATTTCTAGGGAACGAAGTGTACGTCGTGCCGGTTACTGACACATCACAGATTATAGGTAACAACATACTTTAAATGAATCCGTAAAAAAATTTGATGAAACCAGGGGATAAAGGAACAATTTTGTCTTGGAGGTGGAAATTTATTAAAAAAAACAACGATCCTCGGTATAAAATAATTTCTAGGGAACGAAGTGTACGTCGTGCCGGTTACTGACACATCACAGATTATAGGTAACAACATCCTTTAAATGAATCCGTAAAAAAATTTGATGAAACCAGGGGATAAAGGAACAATTTTGTCTTGGAGGTGGAAATTTATTAAAAAAATCAACGATCCTCGGTATAAAAAAATTTCTAGGGAACGAAGTGTACGTCGTGCCGGTTACTGACACATCACAGATTATAGGTAACAACATACTTTAAATGAATCCGTAAAAAAATTTGATGAAACCAGGGGATAAAGGAACAATTTTGTCTTGGAGGTGGAAATTTATTAAAAAAATCAACGATCCTCGGTATAAAATAATTTCTAGGGAACGAAGTGTACGTCGTGCCGGTTACTGACACATCACAGATTATAGGTAACAACATCCTTTAAATGAATCCGTAAAAAAAATTGATGAAACCAGGGGATAAAGGAACAATTTTGTCTTGGAGGTGGAAATTTAATAAAAAAAATCAACGATCCTCGGTATAAAAAAATTTCTAGGGAACGAATTAAATGTACGTCGTGCCAGTTACTGACACATCACAGATTATAGGTAACAACATCCTTTAAATGAATCCGTAAAAAAATTTGATGAAACCAGGGGATAAAGGAGCAATTTTGTCTTGGAGGTGGAAATTTATTAAAAAAATCAACGATCCTCGGTATAAAAAAATTTCTAGGGAACGAAGTCAACGTCGTGCCAGTTACTGACACATCACAGATTATAGGTAACAACATCCTTTAAATGAATCCGTAAAAGAATTTCATGAAACCAGGGGATAAAGGAACAATTTTGTCTTGGAGGTGGAAATTTAATAAAAAAAATCAACGATCCTCGGTATAAAAAAATTTCTAGGGAACGAAGTATACGTCGTGCCAGTTACTGACACATCACAGATTATAGGTAACAACATCCTTTAAATGAATCCATAAAAAAATTTCATGAAACCAGGGAATAAAGGAACAATTTTGACTTGGAGGTGGAAATTTATTAAAAAAAATCAACGATCCTCAGTATAAAAAAATTTCTAGGGAACGAAGTGTACGTTGTGCCGGTTACTGTCACATCACAGATTATAGGTAACAAAATTCTTTAAATGAATCCTTAAAAAAATTTCATGAAACCAGGGGATAAAGGAACAATTTTGACTTGGAGGTGGAAATTTATTTAAAAAAATCAACGATCCTCGGTATAAAAAAATTTCTAGGGAACGAAGTGTACGTCGTGCCAGTTACTGACACATCACAGATTATAGGTAACAACATCTTTTAAATGAATCCGTAAAAAAATTTGATGAAACCAGGGGATAAAGGAACAATTTTGTCTTGGAGGTGGAAATTTATTAAAAAAATCAACGATCCTCAGTATAAAAAAATTTCTAGGGAACGAAGTGTACGTCGTGCCAGTTACTGACACATCACAAATTATAGGTAACAACATCCTTTAAATGAATCCGTAAAAAAATTTCATGAAACCAGGGGATAAAGGAACAATTTTGACTTGGAGGTGGAAATTTATTAAAAAAAATCAACGATCCTCGGTATAAAAAAATTTCTAGGGAACGAAGTGTACGTCGTGCCAGTTACTGACACATCACAAATTATAGGTAACAACATCCATTAAATGAATCCGTAAAAAAATTTCATGAAACCAGGGGATAAAGGAACAAATTTGACTTGGAGGTGGAAATTTATTAAAAAAAATCAACGATCCTCGGTAAAAAAAAATTTCTAGGGAACGAAGTAAACGTCGTGCCAGTTACTGACACATCACAGATTATAGGTAACAACATTCTTTAAATGAATCCTTAAAAAAATTTCATGAAACCAGGGGATAAAGGAACAATTTTGACTTGGAGGTGGAAATTTATTAAAAAAATCAACGATCCTCGGTAAAAAAAATTTCTAGAGAACGAAGTGTACGTCGTGCCAGTTACTGACACATCACAAATTATAGGTAACAACATCCTTTAAATGAATCCGTAAAAAAATTTCATGAAACCAGGGGATAAAGGAACAATTTTGTTTTGGAGGTGGAAATTTATTAAAAAAATCAACGATCCTCGGTATAAAAAAATTTCTAGGGAACGAAGTGTACGTTGTGCCAGTTACTGACACATCACAAATTATAGGTAAAAACATCCTTTAAATGAATCCGTAAAAAAATTACATGAAACCAGGGGATAAAGGAACAATTTTGTCTTGGAGGTGGAAATTTAATTAAAAAAATCAACGATCCTCGGTATAAAAAAATTTCTAGGGAACGATGTGTACGTCGTGCCGGTTACTGACACATCACAGATTATAGGTAACAACATTCTTTAAATGAATCCGTAAAAAAATTTCATGAAACCAGGGGATAAAGGAACAATTTTGACTTGGAGGTGGAAATTTATTAAAAAAAATCAAAAATCAGGATCGTTGATTTTTTTTAATAAATTTCCACCTCCAAGTCAAAATTGTTCCTTTATCCCCTGGTTTCATGAAATTTTTTTACGGATTCATTTAAAAGATGTTGTTACCTATAATCTGTGATGTGACAGTAACTGGCACGACGTTTATTTCGTTCCCTAGAAATTTTTTTATACCGAGGATCGTTGATTTTTTTTTAATAAATTTCCACCTCCAAGTCAAAATTGTTCCTTTATCCCCTGGTTTCATGAAATTTTTTTACGGATTCATTTAAAAGATGTTGTTACTTATAATCTGTGATGTGTCAGTAACAGGCACGACGTTTACTTCGTTCCCTAGAAATTTTTTTATACCGAGGATCGTTGATTTTTTTAATAAATTTCCACCTCCAAGACAAAATTGTTCCTTTATCCCCTGGTTTCATGAAATTTTTTTACGGATTCATTTAAAAGATGTTGTTACCTATAATCTGTGATGTGTCAGTAACTGGCACGACGTTTATTTCGTTACCTAGAAATTTTTTTATACCGAGGATCGTTGATTTTTTTTAATAAATTTCCATCTCCAAGTCAAAATTGTTCCTTTATCCCCTGGTTTCATGAAATTTTTTTACGGATTCATTTAAAGGATGTTGTTACCTATAATCTGTGATGTGTCAGTAACTGGCACGACGTTTACTTCGTTCCCTAGAAATTTTTTTATACCGAGGATCGTTGATTTTTTTAATTAAATTTCCACCTCCAAGACAAAATTGTTCCTTTATCCCCTGGTTTCATGTAATTTTTTTACGGATTCATTTAAAGGATGTTTTTACCTATAATTTGTGATGTGTCAGTAACTGGCACAACGTACACTTCGTTCCCTAGAAATTTTTTTATACCGAGGATCGTTGATTTTTTTAATAAATATCCACCTCCAAGACAAAATTGTTCCTTTATCCCCTGGTTTCATCAAATTTTTTTACGGATTCATTTAAAGGATGTTGTTACCTATAATTTGTGATGTGTCAGTAACTGGCACGACGTTTATTTCGTTCCCTAGAAATTTTTTTATACCGAGGATCGTTGATTTTTTTAATAAATTTCCACCTCCAAGACAAAATTGTTCCTTTATCCCCTGGTTTCATGAAATTTTTTTACGGATTCATTTAAAGGATGTTGTTACCTATAATCTGTGATGTGTCAGTAACTGGCACGACGTTTACTTTGTTCCCTAGAAATTTTTTTATACCGAGGATCGTTGATTTTTTTTATTAAATTTCCACCTCCAAGACAAAATTGTTCCTTTATCCCCTGGTTTCATCAAATTTTTTTACGGATTCATTTAAAGAATGTTGTTACCTATAATCTGTGATGTGTCAGTAACTGGCACAACGTTTATTTCGTTCCCTAGAAATTTTTTTATACCGAGGATCGTTGATTTTTTTTAATAAATTTCCACCTCCAAGACAAAATTGTTCCTTTATCCCCTGGTTTCATCAAATTTTTTTACGGATTCATTTAAAGTATGTTGTTACCTATAATCTGTGATGTGTCAGTAACTGGCATGACGTTTATTTCGTTCCCTAGAAATTTTTTTATACCGAGGATCGTTGATTTTTTTTAATAAATTTCCACCTCCAAGACAGAATTGTTCCTTTATCCCCTGGTTTCATCAAATTTTTTTACGGATTTATTTAAAGGATGTTGTTACCTATAATCTGTAATGTGTCAGTAACTGGCACGACGTTTATTTTGTTCCCTAGAAATTTTTTTATACCGAGGATCGTTGATTTTTTTAAATAAATTTCCACCTCCAAGACAAAATTGTTCCTTTATCCCCTGGTTTCATCAAATTTTTTTACGGATTCATTTAAAGGATGTTGTTACCTATAATTTGTGATGTGTCAGTAACTGGCACGACGTTTATTTCGTTCCCTAGAAATTTTTTTATACCGAGGATCGTTGATTTTTTTAATAAATTTCCACCTCCAAGACAGAATTGTTCCTTTATCCCCTGGTTTCATCAAATTTTTTTACGGATTTATTTAAAGGATGTTGTTACCTATAATCTGTAATGTGTCAGTAACTGGCACGACGTTTATTTTGTTCCCTAGAAATTTTTTTATACCGAGGATCGTTGATTTTTTTAAATAAATTTCCACCTCCAAGACAAAATTGTTCCTTTATCCCCTGGTTTCATCAAATTTTTTTACGGATTCATTTAAAGGATGTTGTTACCTATAATTTGTGATGTGTCAGTAACTGGCACGACGTTTATTTCGTTCCCTAGAAATTTTTTTATACCGAGGATCGTTGATTTTTTTAATAAATTTCCACCTCCAAGACAAAATTGTTCCTTTATCCCCTGGTTTCATGAAATTTTTTTACGGATTCATTTAAAGGATGTTGTTACCTATAATCTGTGATGTGTCAGTAACTGGCACGACGTTTTATTTCGTTGCCTAGAAATTTTTTTATACCGAGGATCGTTGATTTTTTTTAATAAATTTCCACCTCCAAGTCAAAATTGTTCCTTTATCCCCTGGTTTCATGAAATTTTTTTACGGATTCATTTAAAAGTTGTTGTTACCTATAATCTGTGATGTGTCAGTAACTGGCACGACGTTTACTTTGTTCCCTAGAAATTTTTTTATACCGAGGATCGTTGATTTTTTTTATTAAATTTCCACCTCCAAGACAAAATTGTTCCTTTATCCCCTGGTTTCATCAAAATTTTTTACGGATTCATTTAAAGAATGTTGTTACCTATAATCTGTGATGTGTCAGTAACTGGCACAACGTTTATTTCGTTCCCTAGAAATTTTTTTATACCGAGGATCGTTGATTTTTTTTAATAAATTTCCACCTCCAAGACAAAATTGTTCCTTTATCCCCTGGTTTCATCAAATTTTTTTACGGATTCATTTAAAGTATGTTGTTACCTATAATCTGTGATGTGTCAGTAACCGGCACGACGTACACTTCGTTCCCTAGAAATTTTTTTATACCGAGGATCGTTGATTTTTTTAATAAATTTCCACCTCCAAAACAAAATTGTTCCTTTATCCCCTGGTTTCATGAAATTTTTTTATGGATTCATTTAAAGGATGTTGTTACCTATAATTTGTGATGTGTCAGTAACTGGCACGACGTTTATTTCGTTCCCTAGAAATTTTTTTATACCGAGGATCGTTGATTTTTTTTAATAAATTTCCACCTCCAAGACAAAATTGTTCCTTTATCCCCTGGTTTCATGAAATTTTTTTACGGATTCATTTAAAGGATGTTGTTACCTATAATCTGTGATGTGTCAGTAACTGGCACGACGTTTATTTCGTTCCCTAGAAATTTTTTTATACCGAGGATCGTTGATTTTTTTAATAAATTTCCACCTCCAAGTCAAAATTGTTCCTTTATTCCCTGGTTTCATGAAATTTTTTTACGGATTCATTTAAAAGATGTTGTTACCTATAATCTGTGATGTGTCAGTAACTGGCACGACGTTTATTTCGTTCCCTAGAAATTTTTTTATACCGAGGATCGTTGATTTTTTTTAATAAATTTACACCTCCAAGTCAAAATTGTTCCTTTATCCCCTGGTTTCATGAAATTTTTTTACGGATTCATTTAAAGGATGTTGTTACCTATAATCTGTGATGTGTCAGTAACTGGCACGACGTTTACTTTGTTCCCTAGAAATTTTTTTATACCGAGGATCGTTGATTTTTTTTATTAAATTTCCACCTCCAAGACAAAATTGTTCCTTTATCCCCTGGTTTCATCAAATTTTTTTACGGATTCATTTAAAGGATGTTGTTACCTATAATCTGTGATGTGTCAGTAACTGGCACGACGTTTATTTCGTTCCCTAGAAATTTTTTTATACCGAGGATCGTTGATTTTTTTAATAATTAAATTTCCACCTCCAAGACAAAATTGTTCATTTATCCCCTGGTTTCATCAAATTTTATTACGGATTCATTTAAAGGATGTTGTTACCTATAATCTGTGATGTGTTAGTAACTGGCACGACGTACACTTCGTTCCCTAGAAATTAAATAATGAGCTCAACAACTTTTAAAATTTAATTAATAAAACTATAGCTCCGACACACATGGCATTTAAAATTTTGCCGCCTTTAATTTTTTAGTTTAGCTAATTTCTTAATAAAAAATCATAGAATTTTTATAAATGACACTTAAATGTTATAAATACAATTTATATTCAGTCTACAGGTCGTTAATAATCCATTTAACCCGAGAATTAACGTTTTAAAATACATTCAAGATCAATGTGCGAGGGTTGTACTTTTCCGTGACGTCACAATTCTTTGGAGCTGGCGTGGAGGTGATTTGGAGCTAAGTTATGCACGGTGTAGAAGACGGTATTCCACCGCCGCCCGCTGCGCATGCGCAGTAAGTATTTTTGCTTCAAATTCGCGCTAGTTTTTATTAGAGTAAGGGCGTATTCGAGAAGTCGCTCCGATATGTCAAGGTGGCTGGATAGTAAGGTGGGGACACGGAGCTGCTGCCCCCTCGCGGCCAGTGAGGAACTACAAAAAAACAGTTGAGGATCGCTTTTTTGGATCCAATTTCATCCGCGAAAAATTCAAACGATGGAACTGAAAAAGCCATCAAGTCATATTTACAGTATAACTGTGGGTAAAATTGTGATAGAAATAAACTCTATGTTAAATTCTGAAGAAGATAGACTCAATTTAAAAGAATTTTAATGGCTCATCGTCCCGATGTTCATGGATTTCTATTACACCGTTTGAATTTTTCGCGGATGAAATTGGATCCAAAAACGCGATCCTCAACTGTTTTTTTGTAGTTCCTCACTGGCCGCGAGGGGGCAGCAGCTCCGTGTCCCCACCTTACTATCCAGCCACCTTGCGATATGTCGGAGAAGCTTATCCGTGTTTTTAAAGAAAATCTGCGAGTCCAGATCTGGCGGAAGTCGTCACGCCCGTCTTTCTACCACCAGAGCGCGCCATCAGCAAGAGTCCTCCCGCTTCTCGCTGCGGCGGCAGCGATAAACGAGAAGAGTGGAAATAGCGCCACGGCGAGGAAATATACAACTAATTGTGAGAGTCGAAAAGCGTAATCGCGGGAGTTTGGGAGCTGATTATATTCTTCTTCACACAAATAATGAGCACAGAAACTGTCGTAAGCAATTAAAACCGCTGCAGCAACAATAATTTAATTAATCCATCCATTTTTATGGTACTAAACAAAATAATTCGCCAAACATCTGTGGGGGCGGAGCCAACTATCATGGGCGTGTCTATCGGTTTAGAAAAAGTGTTTTTTAAGGGCGTATTCGAGAATAAATCTGTCTTCTCCGACAGATAAGTCACAGATAAAGGAAGTGACGTCACACACTCAGTCCGTCAGATATTTTAAAAAACACTTTTTCTAAACCGATAGACACGCCCATGATAGTTGGCTCCGCCCCCACAGATGTTTGGCGAGTTATTTTGTTTAGTACCATAAAAATGGATGGATTAATTAAATTATTGTTGCTGCAGCGGTTTTAATTGCTTACGACAGTTTCTGTGCTCATTATTTGTGTGAAGAAGAAAATAATCAGCTCCCAAACTCCCGCGATTACGCTTTTCGACTCTCACAATTAGTTGTACATTTCCTCGCCATGGCGCTATTTCCACTCTTCTCGTTTATCGCTGCCGCCGCAGCGAGAAGCGGGAGGACTCTTGCTGATGGCGCGCTCTGGTGGTAGAAAGACGGGCGTGACGACTTCCGCCAGATCTGGACTCGCAGATTTTCTTTCAAAACACGGATAAGCTTCTCCGACATATCGGAGCGACTTCTCGAATACGCCCTAAAATATCTGACGGACTGAGTGTGTGACGTCACTTCCTTTATCTGTGACTTATCTGTCGGAGAAGACAGATTTATTCTCGAATACGCCCTAAACTTCATCCTTTTGTTAGGAGTAAAATCGATAGGAGAGTGAAGGAGATTTTTGACCGTGCGCAATGTTAGCCTTACGGGCCAAAGTCAAGTTTGACAATTTCTCCTGCAGCTTCGAAGGATTTACATCCTTAATGAAGACTGTCTAAGGGTTCTTTGGTATGAATTTTACTTATTTTAATTTTTTGAGGATTTTTAGAAACTGAAAAAGTACTTTTTATGAGCTCCAAATATGTGTAAATCTTGCGTTTTTGTACTGGCTTTTGATTGGTCGGCAAGTTCGATCATGTGAAATCGATTAGAACGGCGCTATTCGCACGTTATTTCGGTGTAAATAAGACAAATATTGCTATTCGCACCGAATTATTCTGTAAATAAGACATTAAAACGCTATTTGCACGTTAAAATGGTGAGAAAGTTGACGTGCGAATAGCAGTTACTACTTACTGTTGCTATTCGCACGTTATATTCTGTACACGATATTAACGTGCGAATAACACATGTAAAGAGTAAATGCTATTCGCACGTTATATTTTGAACACGTTATTAACGTGCAAATAGCACAAGTAAGGAGTAAATGCTATTCGCACGTTATTTTCTGTACAAATTGTAGTGAACGAAAAAATCCCGAGAAAAGAAGAATTGGGACGCAACTCCAGGTCCGATCATCTTCTGTATGTAGCGAAATACTTGTAACTAGCTCATCCGAATTCATCCGCGTTATCATGAAAACTTTCGGCAGCCTCCGTCAGATGGCGCGTCGATCAAGTTTGGTCGATTTGCGCTTTTCGTTTCTCAATTGCTACACTAGAATAAAATGGCTACCGCTTCCGGTTTTATTATTTTTTTTATTTTGCTTACTAATTTGTTTATTTATGAAAGAACACAGAGAAAATGGGATTATAAATTGTATTTAAGAAATTTTACATTAAAATAAAATATACAGTTGTCACAAAAAGGTCCCGAGATCGTCTCCTTGGCACGCCAATCCAATGGGTGGGGTGGGTACAGCGTCCAGCTTTGCCAGCTGCAGCTTGGGCTTGTTTTCTGCTGTAACACGAAAATTATAGCTATAAACATGCATTTATAGGAAATTATAATATCATTAGGATACACAGAATGAACGTATAGTGTAACAAAAAATTGTATCTTGAACAAAAGCGATGAAAACGGGGTAAAAACAATGCCCAATGTTCCCGATCTTTTGGTCACGTACTAACCTTCAGTTCAGTCGTTCATATCAGGATGGCTGCATCTCTTTTCTCGGTTATATATTGTGGTGATACAGTTCTTGTATTCGCAATAGAGGCTTGTAGATATTACACACACATTTATAACTTATAACTCTTCAAATCATGAAATATAAGACATAATCGAGCCGATGGTGAACGCCGAGCCGCAGCTGCCGCCATGTTGTCATACTCGCAAATGGCGAGAGATTCTTTGAAAAATAAGTTAATTGAGTTTATTAATTAAAACACATTTTTATGATTGATTATACTAAATTAAAATATTTAAAACATTAAGAAACAAAGATAATTATTATATAATAAAAAAAGTGGGAGATCTAATTTCTGAAGCGCAGGGATAGGGTCCGAAGCGTCCGCTAGAGGGCCAAAATACAAAACTTTGAGCCGCTCGGAAAGATGCATCGACCTGGCAACTCTCCACTTTTTTTTATCTTGTGCGCATGCGCCGATTTCTTCACGCACGCATGTTTAATTAAATCATACAATAATACAATTTTATTTTCATTGTATTTCAAATTTCACTCTTGATCTTATTATAGCTACAATGACAACTACTAAAACAGAGTTGTTTGCTTTTTTTGTTTTACGAGGAAAAATAGCATAGAAGGTATACGGACGGTCAGGTCGGTCAGGAGGGTAGAAAAGAGAAAGTCATGGAGGTACAGCTATAAAATACTATATGGCATATTAGATAGGAAAAAATGACAAAAATAAGTAGAAAAAAATAGTTTTGATTGTATATATCCGTTCTATATACGGGTCTTTCACCATACGACACAAAAATATGACGTCACGTGAATGTAGGCAAAAAGCACCTATTTAACATGGTAGTACGTACCCTGACTCCACGGCACAGTTGGGCACAGTTAGGTGCCAAGTTCAATCTTGTGTTCTATTAACATTGTAATTTGAACTTGGCAGCCCGGTTGTTAATCCCCTTGTGCTTCGGCGCAATTGTGAAATTCACAGAGGTACCTAGTCAAAGACACTTGGCTGAACTGTGATTCTCACAAAATGGCCGAACTGTGAAAATCACAGTTCGACCAATGGTTTAGACTTGGTAGCTCTCCCCCGCCCCTTCTCCTTATTAATTTTTTATTTTTTCATTTCATTAAAGCTAATTAAGTTAACGTATTACTAAAAAAATGTAGTTTTTTAAATATTTTTATTTTATCATGGTAATTAACAGAATACTCTAGCATAAAAAATTAAAACATTGATGCTAGCAGCTGCAACTCTTTTGTCTCTATCCCGCATATTGGCGGCCATGATGTCTGGTGATAGAATCCACTAATCAGCATTTCATGCAGCAGAGTTGAATTCATTGCCTGTAAAATTATGAAAATGAGATTATAACACACATATGAAAAGATTTTGTAAATATTTAACTCACCACATAAGTAGCTAGCCTGGGCATAACTTCCTCAGTGTTGAAAGAAAAGAGAGAATTCAAGGGGGCGGGCTGGGCTGGAGAAAGAAAAGCTATGATAGGGCCTCTCATGATGTTAGAATTTGTAATAATCACTGTAAAAAAGAAGCAATTTATTAGAAAAAAAAAGAACTTTGCTATTTCAATATACTTTTTAATATATTTCTTACCTTCTTTAAAGACTGCAAAGCAGACTTTTCCAATAAAAAAGAGACAGCGAGTGCGTTTGAATTCACGGGCCAGCCCGGGCTGGCCTGGGCTGAAGCGTTTTTTGTCGTCAAGTGGGGCCAGCCCGGCGGCCATTTTTCCTCCTCTCATGACGTCACTTCCTGGCTGGCCCAGGCTGACGCGGGCGGACTCTACAGTGCGCCTGAGACCTAGCGGACAGACTGGGAACTAATTATGACGTTTCATACCAGGCGACCAAGGTCACCGCCATTTTACCCAGCCCGGGCCAGCCCGGGCTGGCCCGTGAATTCAAACGCACTCATAGACACCCATATCATATGTTGTATGTTGCTTTTTTTTTTCTTACTTCAATTTTTTAGAAACAGATGGCGCTACCATCCGGGTATAAATTTTTTCAAAGTCCAAAATTAATAAATAAATTTGATAATAATTAGATATATTGCCAATGTAGTTTATTTAATGAAAAAAAATATCAGTTGGATATTATATATATCAATTAAAGCATCATTTAAGCCCCTTCTAGTTCATAGTCGATACAACTTCAAAGAGTGTATTCAATGTGCCAAGTTACGCCAAGTTTAGAAAGCTAGGATGCTCTGGGGTACCTAATATAAACACTGTGCCCTACTGGATACTCATGGGCATTACAGCTTACCTAACTGTGAACCTTAACTGTGCCCAATTGTGCCCTACTGTGCCGTGGAGTCAGGGTAGCATACCAAAAACTATTTATTTTCTGCGATATGACAATCGTGGTACATTTGACAATTATGTTATTTGATAGATTGAGATGTCAAGTAAATGGAAAAAAATACAATATTTGCCAATGATATCTGTGAAAAATACAATAAATCATTAAATAAAATGTAAATCGACTCCAAATTTCACGTCAATAATGACCATTTTACGACACTTATGCACTGATATTGACCCTAAGATTCTTAAAAAAATTCAGCCAATCACCGGCCATTGCTTTCCCCGCGGACTTTTGAATACGAGGGGGAAATGGAACAACAAAAAGTAATGATAAAGAATCTAGGTAAAATAAAAAAAAATGTATATGTTCAAGTTATGTACATTTATTTCTTACGTATATATTATTGTTAAAAAAAAATTAAAATATGTTAAATTAGGAGGAATAAATCAAGTGATTCCAGTTCCCTCTCAGCACCTACTGCTGAATGTAAACAACAACAAAGCCAAGCAAACGCTATATATAATGATGGGATTTTTTATACTATCGTTTATTGGCGTATTTTTAAAATTGTTTAAACCTGATATGTTTTGTTTAATTAAGTGAAAAAAAAATCAAAATACGTAATTTGTTTATATCTATAATTAATCTGTGAATTCTGGTCCTCCATAGGGCAGCCTATAAACTTACAGGGGCATGACGTCAGCGCAATCAGCTAACTCTATATACTGGGTACATAGTCATTGACCTATATAGATAGCCCTTTTTGAGATAGTCTGACTTAGGTCCCCTCTTTCCATGGGCCTGCGGATTCTCATTCTGTATATATTATATATTTAGAAATATATGCCTGCAGCCATGTGCATCGCAATTAAAATAATTTCATTGAATATTATAATAATTATTGTTTACGCTGTTCGATATATTATAATTATTATACTCTATAATGTGCAGCTATTTGAGACAATATATAGCCTATTATAACTACATAGCTAGAATGAGGGCCCGCAGGCCCATATATGGCAAGAGGGGACCTAAGCATCTCAGATTAGCTCAAAAGGGGCTATAGATCACGAGAGTGAAATTTAAAATACAACGGAGTATATCGACCTGAAACTTTTTTATTGCAGAAATGGATTATAGAGGGTGCAAAGTTATGCTACCCTGATTTTTTCCAGTTTTTTTTTTGCGGCCGGGAACCATTTTTTTAAAAATATTGAATCTCTTTTTCGTGACGTCACGAGGCGGCAAGTCGGCAAGTCCTATATATCTCTTTCATAAGGAGCGGCGTCTCGTGACGTCACGAAAAGAACTTTCAATAAATTTTAAAAAATAGTTCCTGGTCTCAAAAAAATGTGAAAAAAATCAGAGTAACTTTGCACCCTTTATAATCCATTTCTGCAATAAAAAATTTAAGGTCAATACTCCAATAATAACATTGAATCGTGTGGGGTACGTAATAATTAAGCCATGATGCAGTAGCATTAATAGCATTATCAGTATCATATTACCGCGATCGATAAATAACGAATTTTAATGCCATGCAGCTAGAGAAAATGTATAATAAATTACAATCATCATTGTAAAATACAATAAGTAAAATATAATGCAATAGGTAATTGAAATTGTGTTCATGAATTTCGATCATTAATTGTAATATTGTATACGTCCTGCTGCATAATAATGGTGTGTTTAATATTATTTATAGTTGATTAGTTGCAGTTTAAATTCCTGGAATATAATATATAATACCAAAAAAATTATATGTCTCTCGGTATACACGGCGGACCAAAAATAATTATAAATATACAACAAATTAAAACCAATTAAAGTAGAGTGAGCGATTTCATTTTTTGGAATATTTTATTTTCTAAAACTTGTTTAACTCGCCCTCTATTGAGAAATGAAAACCAAAAAATTCCATCTCAAATAGCTTCACCACAAAAAATTCCCAAAGTTGGTGTTTCGGAAGCCTTTAACATGCATCCTTATGGAACAGAAAACAGCTTTTTACTCCAAATTTGTCTGAACTATGGTACCAATTAAAAAATACGTACGTAATCTACGATAAATTCTTTAATGGATTTTCAAATAATTTTTTTTTTTTTTTTACCGAGCCGTTTTTCCATGCAAAAAAAAAAAATATTTAACTTTTTGCGGGTTAATTCCCATAGAGATTTTCAAGATTTTTTTCCGAAAAAACGGCCCCGTAAAAAAAAAAATTATTTGAAAATCCATTAATAAAGAATTTATCATAGATTACGTACGTATTTTTTAATTGGTACCATAGTTCGGACGAAGTTGGAGTAAAAAGCTGTTTTCTGTTCCATATAAGGATGCATGTTAACGGCCTCCGAAACACCAACTTTGGGAATTTTTTGTGGTGAAGCTATTTGAGATGTAATTTTTCGGTTTTCATTTCTCAATAGAGGATGAGTTAAACTATTTTTAGAAAATAAAATATTCAAAAAAATGAAATCGCTCACTCTACTTAAACTATCATGATGCAATTCATGAGTTGTAAAATGTTGTTCAAAGAGCTAAACATTCTACCATTGCCAGCTTTGTATATATATAGCTCAAGTATTAATGTTTGTTAAAAAGAACCCGCATTATTTTGAAAAATGTAAATTCAAGCATAATTATACTACACGGCATAAAGATAATTTTGTACTCTCACGCCATAGAACAACAGCATATCAACAAGGACTACTATACAGTGCACAAAAATTCTTTAACCATATCCCTATGTACATAAAATATGAAAATAGTTTGCCCATGTTTAAGAAGAAAGTGAAAGAATATCTTCTTCAAAAAGAGATATACAAGATGGACGATATTTTTAAAGACTGAAATGAATTAAACACCATTATTTATGTATGTATTATTGACTTGTCTTTATGGAAGATTAATAAACTTCTTATTTCTTATTTAAAATTTAATGAATATATTATAAAATCTTAAAAATCGATCTTCTGTTAATATAGAACTGGAAAATCAAACTGAGTTTTTTATACTGTATATAAATTAACTTTAATTGAGCAGGCAGTATGCAGTGCTTGAAAAAAAAATATATATATAAATTAAGAAAAGAAATAAAATATTAGTTTCGGCCAAAATTAATAAGTTGGCAATTATTGTTTTTGTAAATTGAATTTTTTTAGAGGAAATTGTTTTTTTCAAAGAAAGAAGATTTTTTTAATTTGAACTTTTATTAGAAATTAAATATTTTATTACAATTAATGGACAACCTGCATGACCAATTTTTTATAGCAAAAATGAATAGAGGGTACCAAATTATGCTACTCTGAATTTTTTCAGACTTTTTTAAGTCCTATAGAACTATTTTAAAATAAATATTGAAATTGCGGCTACGCCCTCTGAAGGCGTCAATTGGCATCTAGGCCCCAGCCAGTGGCTTAGCCAGGATTTGCCCAAGAAGGGGGGGGGGGGGTCCTCAGGATAAAGATCGAGAAAACACCCAATAGGCCGCCACAGACGCTCTTTTTCTAGAGAACACACCGCTTTTTTTGGGGTAAAGTTGTGGAAAAATACTATTATAGAAAATGTATATGGTCTAGCTGGGGCACGGCCGGACTGGCCTATCCTAGCGTGGGTTAGTGGGCCGCGACAAAAGTGGGTCGCCGGGGCAAATGTGGGCCGCCGGCCACAAAGAAAAAAAGAGGGTAAAAAAGAGAAAAGAAAGAGGGAGAAGGAGAAGGAGAAAAAGGAAAATAAGAACAAAATGATAACAATCAACTATTAGCGAAATTAAAGAGATTTTTAAAACCCATGATGCATGCAATGAACAATTATTATTATATATAATGGACCATTTTATCTTAATGTAGAGCTCCTATCAGGACAAAAATGAGTTAGTATTTTCTAAAAATCATTCAAGTGATCCACCGTATCGAACCGAAAAAAAAAATCTCTCACATAAACCTTTGCCAGAAAATAAATCCAAAGTCAGAGTAATTAAACGAGTCGCTTAACATTTTAAGGCCTTACCTATATAACCAAGACACTCGAATATCTCGAAAAAATAAACCCTAGGTCTTAGGAGATATGAAAAAAATATAGCGATGTTCTGTGACACGAGCTTTAACCAAAACCAAATATTTTTTTTCGCTCGAATCCATTTATCCGTAAAAAATAACAGTCTATATAATAGCAATGTTCATTTCCATAAGAGTTTTTCTTTATTTTTGTACGGAAAAATGGATTGGAGCCAAAAAAATTTGGTTGGTCATAGAACCAAACAATTAATATTTTTTCTATGATAGAAAATCGTTATATTTTTCATACCACCTAACGGTGTATTTCTTTCTTTTATTTTCAAGATATTCGAGGGTCTTTGTAAACGACACGTTTGCTGTAACTTTGGAATTTTTTCTGGCAAACCTATGTGAGATAGAATTTTTTGGAATTCGGTTTGATATGGAGGACCACTTGAATTATTTTAAAAAAATACTAACTCAATTAACTGATAGGAAACTCATAGGAACTCTACTTTAAGCTGAAATTACACGGTACAAAATTTCAAATTATTGAACACTGCATTCAATTTTTCATTTTTTATAAGAAAATTTCCACGCTCTTTGTTTGTATTATAGAGATTTTTTTTTTTTTTTTTGTAAGAAAATATAGATAAAAAAATGTATAATTTAATAACGTCTTTCATAAATCAAGGAATTTATACACAGTATGCCTGGTATACTGCGCTCGTAATGTTATATGAAAAATCAGGTCTTTCTAAGTACTATGGGAGTTTTATCCAGGGCAGACTATATATATGCGACCCAGGAAATTTTAGTACTTTCTAATAAAGTTAAATCACTAAATTTGGAATAATAAAAAATAACTATATCATATATATATTATATTAGATTACAATCAAGTGGAAATTAACATGCATCAGAAAAATATTTCAGAGATTAAATTATTTTAATGAATTTTGGTTACATTAATTTGATGAAAACAATATTAAAAATAAAATTTCACTACAAAATGAAAAAAAAAAAAAAAAAATGTAATGAACATTTATTCTTAAAAGAAGGGCATTTCAATTTTAATTAAATTTAATGCAGAAGGAAATTAAAAACTAAAATTTAAACTTGCATACAAGTACTCAAAATTACGTATAATATATTAAGAAAATTCCATTTTCAAACTCGTACGTATAATTAATTTAATTTAAATACTCGGTTTATTAAGCAATTAATTATTAATATATACTTATATTGCATGTTACAGTATTTTTAGTCTTGTCTTGATTTATATTTTGTCCAATGGACACGGGCGCGCCTTATAAGTTTTTTTTTTTTTTTTTTTTTTTGCATAATTGAATGAATGTAGATGATAATGGGTACCAGATTATTTTTTTAATGACATATAATTTTAAATATATTTTTAAAACCAATTGTATATATATTTGCAACTAAAAATATATTTAGTAGTTTCATTTTTTTTCCTTAAAAAACATAATTGTACATAGGATTTCTATGAAATATCATTAAAAAATTTATTTCAGTTTTTAGTGTAATTTGTTAAAAATTTAGTGAAAATTCTAGTGAAATCCTAAAAAAAATCGCACCTGCGGCGGGCTACTGGGGAGCTACGCCCTCCCAGACCCCCCTTTCGAGTGTTAGCCTCAGCCTCTGTGGGCCGTCGTTCCTTCTCGCTCGGTGGGCCGTTGCGGCCCAGGGAATTAATAATTAATAAAATAAAAATAAGACTAGCTAGCTGATGCAATTTTTTTAAAATGTTGTATTTTTTCACCCCATTATTTTTATTTCTTTTTAATACGTGCACTATATAACGTAATAAATATAGCTTAATATAATTTGAGTAAATCATTTTAGTTAAATCAAGTAATATTCATCAGCAGTGGGCATACATGATAAAAATGTGTAAATTGCTCCAAAATACCAATCAATCAAGTAATTCATCAATATAACCACTTTTATATTATTTTTATTACTTTTATGATATTAGTTTTATGATTAGTTTTATTAGTTTTATATACAAATATATTATATAGTACACTGATGTAATTCGGATATTAAATTTTTTCGGAGGAAGATTGAGTTCTATATATTATTATATAGGTATAATGCTTTCTAAACACAGTTCATATATATATATATAAATATATATATATATATATATATATATGAACTGTGACACAGTCACTGATAGCAATTCATCACCTTAAATAATTGTATAAAATATACATCAGTATTATGTTTGCCTTGTTGTAAAGCGCGCATGGCTTGCTTACGAGGGTGGGAGACTCAGGGTAGATTGTGAGAAGAGGGAGGTTTCCTCCCCTCACTCTCTTGTATCTCTGCTCCCTAGCTCTCTCGCCCTGAGAGCATAAAAGCGGGCGCTCGGCGCCCACTCGCTCTCTTGGTTCTCAGCAGACTTATCTCTATCTCTCGATACAAGTAGCGCGTCTCATCACTCCTTAAGTGATGAGACGGCGCTTAGATTGTCCTGGGTTCGACCCAGGGCTGTAACGTAGAATAACCGACTGCTGGTGCTGACTGCATGTGTATATTGTTTGTAATTGTGATTGTGAATGTAAATTGTGGTAAAGTATTGTATTTGGTATAAGAATATAGCCACGAGGTTTGTCAAATCCATCTAATGACTTCTTACTTAATTAATATAATTACCTGATCCATGTAGCGAAACTATGCCAGGCAGGTCAAGTTTGATTTGATTTTAAGGAGGCACAGTAGATTCGTCACAGAACTGTGTTTAGAAAGCATTATACCTATATAATAATATATAGAACTCAATTTTCTTCCGAAAAAATTTAATATCCTAATTACATCAGTGTACTATATAATATATTTGTATATAAAACTAATAAAAATAATATAAAAGTGGTTATTATTGATGAATTACTTGATTGATTGGTATTTTGGAGCAATTTACACATTTTTGTCATTTATGCCCCTGCTGATATATATATATATATATATATATATATATATATATATATGGTTTAATAGACAATAATGGTTGCATTTTTTTATTTCATAATTAGAAAATATACCTAAAATTATGCTTTTCTGAATTTTTTCAGATTTTTTGGAGTGCGGGAACTAATTTTAAAAAAATATTTGAAATTTCTGAATTAGGGTGGTACACCTGATGGGACAACCATGACGTCATTTGTCGTGCTGTGATGCAACGTTGCTACAGGACATCGGTGATCTGGCGAGAACTGGTCACCGCACTGTCCAACACTGTTCTTGATGCCTGTTTTATATTTTTAAGGCATGTTGAAACGAGCCATAATTAATCATTTATTTAGTTGCCATGATTCTTTGGTAGGAAAAAGCTACGCAGTGTTCGATATAATATAGAAAATATAATTAATCTACATAGTGCAGCAGCATTATTAATTTTGGACTAAAGACAACTAGTTAGTTAAAATTAATACAGTATTTTAATTGTAAGAAATGCAACTCGTATGATCCATCCTGCAGGCTTTCGATCGAGGCGCCTCGATCATGGCCCATAATATATATATAACTCACCTTATTTTGAGCACTGCATGCTTATACAAATAGTTTGAAATGATTTTTTCACATTGATATAATACGAATTTACGAGACCTATATCTGTATAAGGTATAAACATAATTATGTAGTAATATTAAAATTATATTGTTATCGCACCATGTAATTTTGCTTATTTATAATATAAGAAAAAGAAAACAAGAAAATATAATTAAAATAATTATTATAAATATTTGGAGTATTTTTATTAATGTTACTAAATAATGAGATTGTAATATTTTATTGCAATTAACAATTTACAACACCACTTACTTTACGTATGTGATATTATGTGAAGCAAAAACAAAAAAATCATGCAAAGAATAAAACTGTTCGTTTCTGTATATTTCATTGTGAATAAAAAATGAAAATATTAATTTGTGAATTGCGATATCTATTTTTTTTACAAACATAAATGTTCGAAAATTGAGTTCAATGTACATTAGGATGTTGTTATTCATGTCCTTTTTTATTTTTGTTGATACGTCACTCCTAACTCGCGCTATGCGACCACGAGTACGAGAAAACGTGGTCGCGGCCGCCGCGCGGCCGTACGCTTGCATGTAAAAGATCGCTTCGACCTTAAGCGATGTGACGTCATCGCTACTAGCCGCGTGGCATTCTTTCGCTCATATCTAGACAACGGTGCGACCTAAGCAACTAAAACTTGCGTCCGGACTCTTAATTGTGAGGACCATATCTGCATATGAATTTTCAAGTTCAGGAACCCTTTAAGGAAAATAATAAGTATTAAATAGTAAGCAAGTTCTGCATTGCTCTGCTTTATACAACTGAGTCTAAAGACAGATAGCTGTATTTTTAGCCTGTTATGACGTCCATGCGCGGATTCGGAAAAAAAAAAAACGGGTGCATGCATGGGCTGCCTCCAATAAGGCCATAATGTTAAATAAAAAAGTTGCCCATGTTAAATCCAACTCTTCGGGGGAGGGGGCCGTCTACAGCCCCCCCCCTTTCCTGGATCCGCGCCTGATGACGCCATCGATCGAGTCATGCTGATCCGATGCATGATTAATTATAAACTTAATTATATAATTATATTGAATAGTAACGTACGTGCCATGATTTTTATAAGTAGATGCAATAATACAATAATAACCAGTGGTGAAGGTAGTTTTAATATTTTACAAGTGCGCTTCAGATAGAGGCCTGAAGGGCCAAAAACCACTCCGGTGGCCCAGTTGTATCATGTCCGAAGGCATGATTTTTTGGGAAAAAGGGGCGTGGCTTCTTATTTTTTAATATTGAAATGTTGTTTTAAAATTGATTTATAGTATTTGAATATATCTTCATTTTAAGTAAAATTAAATAATTATCCAAACGTTGAAAAAATAACTAAATAAATAAAAATTTAATGAGTGATTTAAATTAATTTCTTAAAAAAAATATTCAAAAATATTCCTTGTGCTATATGCTATATCTCAGAGGGGTGTAAAACTCGCGGCCCGCGAGGTCGTTTTCAGTTGCCCGTCAACAAATAATAAAAATAATTGAGTTTACGAATAAAAACAGAAAAATAAAATCGTCGAATTTAAAAAAATCGGCTTCAAAAACTTAAATTAATAATTAAATTTTATTTTTAGTGAAATATTCCTATGTTTCTGTATAAAAAATGTTAAAAAATATGAACTGCCATGACCCCGTTTCTAAAAAATAAAAAAAAAATGCGTCTGAGGCGGGCTACGGGGGCCGGGGGGCTAGCGCCCCCAGACCCCTTACTGTATCGAAGCCCTGCACTACCTCGACTTCAAAACCGTATCCCCCCTCTCCCCCCACCACGCAAGGCCCCACGGCCCGCGGTCAGCTGCAGTTTCTCCCATGTGGCCCGCCACTAGAAATGAGTTTGACACCCCTGCTATATCTAATAATCTAATAATTTTATTAATCAGCTAATAAAAATTTTAATATTAAAAAAAAAATCACTACAGTGATTTCTACAGCAAATCGATCTTTATTGTTTAAATGACAGCAGAATTAATATAGTAAAAATACTTCACAGTTAACTTTTAAGGGTATTATGGGTAAGGTAATGCGAGCCCAATGTTAAAAAAAAAAAAAAAATCTCACACATGAAATTTATGAACAAAATTTAAAATGTTCTCCCTTACATCCCCTAATATCAGTGACTAAAATATCAGGAATGCAGACAAATTCAGCTAGTTTTTGAGTTATGATTTTTAAAGTTGACTAATTTAATTAAAATGGAAGTTTGATTTTTCCATTTTAAAGTAGTCAACTTTAAAAGTTCATAACTCAAAAACTATACGAATTTATGTACCTGATATTTTTGCTACTGATAGGGGATGTAGAGGAGAACATTTTGTTATTTTTTTTCCCCCATAATTTTCATGATATCATTTTTTTAAAATTATTTTTAACGTTGAGCGCGTGCGTTAGTTTCCCCTGAATTACGATTTGAAATGCTTTATAATTGAATCAAATATTACATTTTTTTAAATATTTAACTTAATAATGCTTTAAATGCCTCAAAAAATTATTTAAGAAAAAAATTTCAAAAATAGAGAATTATTTTTATTATTATAAATTGTAATGCTTATATTTGTTTCGGTAATTGACTTTTATTTATTTTAGATCTTGTTGTTATTGTTCTCCCTTGGCATCGATTATAAGAATTAAAACCTAGCCATATTAAATATGGTCCAACTGTATACAGTCATCTCGACATCTCGGCCCCTATATAGCTGCTGCTTTATGGCTCGAACGCTACTACTTGCTCGCAATGTTAGAGTCACATGAATGCACGTGACTAAATTTTTGCGATACTTAATCTTTAAAAAATTAATAAAAAAAAAAAAAGATTAAAGTTATTTGTTTGTTTTCTACAAAATTCATTACAATGAAGAATTTTTTAAGGAATTAATTTTATTAACCTAGCACTGACGTTACTGACTACAATTTGATCTCCTAAATATGCAATGCGATCCCGAATCCTTTGCCCCGCTTCGTTTGAACTCCGGCCTTGCGTAAATTAGACCCTCTTAACTACCTACCTAATACGTGGGACAGAGAAGGCACTGCTCCCCTCTACCTCCTGAATTTATTATAATTAAAAATTAATTTGCATTAATATACAAATGTACAGTAAATGAAACAGGAAAAATATGTATAGTTTAAGTCCGTACGTGGTTTAGTATTTATGACGCATCAGCAAAAAGTTGTTTTGCAGAATTTACTTTAATTAATTTTATTAGTTGCATTCAAAAAATAAAATATAGTGTTTATTTTTTTATGCATTAAAAAAAAATTAAAGCAAATAAAATAGTCGTCGCAGATAATATAACATAATATATATGCTTCATAAAAATAATTTATTTCAATCATATATTCATATTTCATTCAATCGATCGTAATTTAAGTAGATTAAATATGAAATTTAATGCCTATTAACTTTGAAAACTGCATATTTTTTAATTTATACACTTTTGATACTGGGAAACCGTATTGATAATTTTCTTTAATATATATAACGTACTTTTAATAAAAATTACTAATCTCTTATATCTTATGAAATCTTATGAAATTCTCATAATTATACCTTCCGCTATAATAATCATGTATTACAATACATCCTTGTGTGTGGTTCCCTGGTTCCCCAAGCTTTAAACATCACTTTGGTCCATTGATAAAAAGTAGAGGTGTACGTCCGCGCGTCCTGCATGATTAGGTTTTCCATGGTTTAGTGCCCTCGGTCTCATGGCACTTGGGCGTCTTGGGCACCTCAGCAAATGCTGGGACGCGTAACAGGCCATGCCGTGGCCACCAGCCATAACTGCCTTAATGGACAACATACACGAAATTTTTTTATTGAGGTACCAAATTATGCTACTCTTAATTTTTTCAGATTTTTTTGAGACCCGGAACTATTTTTAAATAATTATTGAAAGTCCTGCGATTTCAATTGGCACCCCTGCAGCCTTAGTAAAAGGATATAGACTGGACGCCTATTGACGCCTCCAGGGGGCGTGCCCTTCTCGAAAAATAAGTCCAGTGGTCATGTGGTTGACCACTCTCCAGTTGAATTTTCGCCAGTTGTTAACCACTTGATTAGTGGTTGTTGTCTAGTAGTCACCCAGTGGTTGTTGTCTAGTGGTCACCCAGTGGTCACGGCCTAGTGGTCACCCAGTGGTCACGGTCTAGTGGTCACCCAGTGGTCACGGCCTAGTGGTCACCCAGTTGTCACGGCCTAGTGGTCTCCCAGTAGTCACCCAGTTGTCTCGGCCTAGTTGTTGCCAGGAAGTGGTCACGCCGCGTCCTAGTTGTCACGAATTTTTGAATTTTCGCCAGTAGTCGCCAATGGTTGCGGTCACAATTGGTCCAGCAGTCGTTTGTAGATGTCACCACGCGCCGACCGCCCCCATCACGATGCAGTTGTCACTTAATTGACTCCTAATTAATTAAGCTATATATGGTAGAAATTATAGCTAAAACATAATAATTAAGCTATATAATTACATAATAAACATTTTTACCTTGAATAAATATTGAAATATTTTACATATCTATTATAGTATATTACTATACATTATATAATTCAAGGTAAAAAACGTTTATACAAATTAAAAATACAGATATACGGACGGATTGAAGTCATATCTTAGGCAATATATAAATGAAATAATTATTAATTAACACCGTACTTAGAAATTATCGTATTTATTTTTATTATTCTGCAGCAATTATAATATAAACATTTAAAAAAACGTATAGTTAATAAGATTTACTGTAGCTTTTTCATCTACTTAAAACATACATTGCATTCTTTAATAAAATATGGATATTTTTTTGTAGTTTATAATTACCACGAAACTTTAGCATCGGCGGCGATATTTTTTTTTGTGCATCATGTCCTAGGAGCCGATAAACACTCATCTGTTTAAGGCCACCTAGAACAAAAATACGACACAAAGCAACGAGAACTTTACGGAACATGATTTCACATTACGTTTTATGTACTAAAAAGGTACTTATCTGATATAAAACTGCTTGATAATACGAATTATTCAGAAGTTCTACAGGTTCTACTCCTCGTAGCGACGCCATGTTTTTCCGACTTCCAACCACCACACATGCGCACACGCGTGACCATTGGTAACCACTGGCTTAGTTGTCAACTACTTATTTTTAGTAGTTAACAGCTAACTTTGAGTGGTAGGGCGCTTAGTGGTAACCACTGGCTTAGTTGTCAACCACTTAATACTGTCAGTGGTTATATAATAATATATGACATATATAATTATATTAAATAGAAATGATACTATAACAATTAATTATACATGTAATAAATTAAATATAATTGATAATAATAAATTTTACTGTGCTATATATTACATCTTGTCTTAATTATAACTTCAAATAACATTTAAATTTAACTTAATTAATTCAAGTAGTAGAAATTTATAATTTTTTTATAACTGTAAAGTAAGTAGTTGACAACTGAGCCAGTGGTTACCACTGAGCGCCCTACCACTCAAAGTTTATAGCTGTCAACAACTGAAAATAAGTGGTTGACAAGTAAGCTGGTGGTTACCACTGGGCACCCTACCACTCAAAGTTAGTTGTCAACAACTGAAAATAAGTAGTTGACAACTAAACCAGTGGTTACCACTGGCCGGGCACCCTACCACTCAAAGTTAGTTGTCAACAACTGAAAATAAGTAGTTGACAACTAAGTCAGTGGTTACCACTGGGTGCCCTACCACTCAAAGTTAGCTGTCAACAACTGAAAATAAGTGGTTGACAACTAAGCCAGTGGTTACCACACTGGGCGCCCTACCACTCAATGTTAGTTGTCAACAACTTAAAATAAGTAGGTGACAACTAAGCCAGTGGTTACCACTGGGCGCCCGACCACTCAAAGTTAGTTGTCAACAACTGAAAATAAGTGGTTGACAACTAAGCCAGTGGTTACCACTGGGCACCCTACCACTCAAAGTTAGTTGTCAACAACTGAAAATAAGTAGTTGACAACTAAGCCAGTGGTTACCACTGGGCGCCCTACCACTCAAAGCTAGTTGTTAACTACTGAAAATAAGTGGTTGACAACTTGATTTTAGTGGTTGACAACTTAATTTAGGTGGTTAACCACTTGACCACTAGACTTATTTTTCGAGAAGGGTGGCCGCACTTTCAATAATTATTTAAAAATAGTTCTGGGTCTCAAAAAAATCTGAAAAAATTCAGAGTAGCATAATTTGGTACACCAAATTCATTTCTGCAATAAAGAAATTTCATGTACTATGTTGTTCATTATCCCTTAGATGCACCCATTTACCCCGCCGCGAGCTGTAAGTTCTTAGGGGTGCCTGTATACAGTGTATATATATCCTTAATTGTAAAAAAAAAATAACAAATTAATTAATTAATAAAAAAATAAATATAAAAAAATATTTTTAATGTTTTGTATAATGCATCATATATTGTATTTGATCTGCTACCTATCAATTAATTTAATTTTTTTCCCCTCCCTTGCGCTATAAAAGCTTAAAAATCTCATAGAGTTAAAGAAGTAAACAAATTGTGACATTAATTAATTCTTAAACTAGCTGCAATGTATGTATTAAAGTAGAGTGAGCGCGAGTTCATATTTTTAACATTTTATTTTTTAAAAATAGTTTAAGCTGACCTTTATTGAGAAATGAAAACCAAAAAATTCCATCTCAAATAGTTTCACCACAAAAAATTCCCAAAGTTGGTGTTTCGGAGGCCTTTAACGTGCAGCCTTTTATGGAACATAAAACCGCGTTTTACTCCAACGTTTTCTGAACTATATTGGACCATTTAAAAAATACTTTCGTAATCTATGATGAGTTCTTTAATGAATTTTCAAATAAAAAAAAATTTTACGGGGTCGTTTTCTTGGAAAAAAATCATGAAAATCCTTATGGGAATTAACCCGCAAAAACTTAAAGATTTTTTTCCGAAAAAAAGGCTCCGTAAAATTTGTTTTTATTATTTAAAAATCCATCAAAGAATTCATCATAGATTACGTAGGTATTTTTTAATGGTAGCATAGTTCAGAAAATTTTGGAGTAAAACGCGGTTTTATGTTCCATAAGGCTGCACGTCAAAGGCCTCCAAAATACCAACTTTGGGAATTTTTTGTGGTGAAACTATTTGAGATGGAATTTTTTGGTTTTCATTTCTCAATAGAGGGCAGCTTAAACTATTTTTAGAAAATATAATATTAAAAAAAAATGCAATCGCTCACTCTACTTTAATGATATTCTATATATATACAAGGTGTCTAAATAAACAGGTGAAATTACTTCATGCGTTTGCTAACTGCGTACTTCGTTGATCTTCGGAGCGCAAAGCTCGCGCGCATAGATCGGGTATTTTCGTCAGCGTCATCGGGTGCTGAGAGCCACGCGACTCCCACGTGTGCGCACGCACTTAGTGGGGGAGGTTCTAACACTAAAAAAAATCTAAGCAAGCAGAAGCACAGTGGTCAACAGGTCAAGTATCTCGGCTAGTGCGACAATAATTTTTTCTTATTTATTTTAAAATGCCTTTGTTTCAATCAACGTCACCAAAGAAGAAGAAGAAGAAAAGTAGTAAAAAATGTTAATTATGTGAGTTTATGTGACATTGATTACGATGTAAAACTGTCTTACCACAGATTACTCCATTCAAATTAAATAAAACATAAAGCCGGTATTGCACGATATACAATTTTTCTAATTATTGTATACAATTTTTACTGACAAGAAAATTTTATCACCATACAAACAAATGGAGTTTAAGTTTTCTTGTAAGTAAAAATTGTATACAATAATTAGAAAAATTGTATCGTGCAATACCGGCTTAAGATTTAACTACAACATAATAAGCAAAAATTTGTTTAAAATTGTTGTAAATATTATAGTCATATAAACATTAGTTAATATTATATTTTATAACATTTTATAGTATAAATCTGAGCACATTTCGTTTTATGCATCATACTTCTTATTTATAATAATATCATATTTCAATAAATAAATTAAAGATGAATTAATTTAGGCATGGAAAAATAAATAATATATATTTTTTAATAATAACGTTTACATTATATTATGATAATCATTTTATGCATAAAAATGCCGATATCATTTTTATGATATAAAATGTTATCATTTTTATCATTTTTAAAAATGATATCGCGAGAAAATGATATTTTCTCCTCTCGCCGAGTTGCAACCAGCACTTTCGTTAATCTTCGCGGGCACTCGGAGTTTTTCGCTGCAAAGTACAGGAATACACATGACTATGTCAACCCTTAAACTCCTCCCCCTGGCAGATGGTCCCTCCCAGAGATGCAAATCTTCGCGCGAAACATGGTGCGCGAAACTTTCGCGAAACTTTCGCCCGAATATTCGCGAAACTTCGCGAAAATTTCGCGAAATTTCAAAAATGACTGTCGCAATGCGATTTTTCATATATTCATCAAAAAATTAAGAAAACAAGATAAAATGGCCCCTTTCATGACCTGTCTATCCTCGAATGTGTTAAATGATTTTAAAAATAATTAAAAGTAATTTTTAAAATTAATTAAAAAGAAATAAATTTTTTTATATCTACTAAATTAAATTGAACTCTTTTTTAATTCATTTATGCAATTAAACCTGTCATGAAAGCAAAATTAGGAAGAAAACGGTGTATTCATTAAATACGAATCGAAAAAGTAGAGCGGGAAATTCAAATATGTCAATTTCGCGAAGTTTCGCGCGAAACTTTCGCGAAACTTGGCTTGCGAAACTTCGCGAATATTCGCGAAACTAGCGAAATTTCGCGCGAAGCTTCGCGAAGCGTTGCATCACTGGCCTCCTTCCTCCCAGTGACGTCACGCTACGTCACATTTATGTTTCTCTATATATACCCGTCAAGTAACTTCACCTGTTTATTTAGACACCTTGTATATATAATGATCAATAAAAAAAATATGATATAGTCATATAGTTGATGTCTATATTATAGTGCTGAGAGTTGGATATAATTAGATAATTTGATATAAAACATCAATCGGCGAGTCACACGTATGATTCGAGTATATATAGAACCACGGCTCCACAGCGCTGCATGTCACAGCTTATATCCCATTATTCATTATTCAATCATAGTATCGTTCACTTCACTTAAACCTACTGCCACTCCGCCACTGCCCACTTCGTTCTGAGGGTCCCTCCTATGCGCCCTTTATACTCGTAAAGTAAGTAATGGGACTTTCTTTTGTATCAGGAATTAAGTCAGCTGACAATATTTTAGTGAAAATGCAGCTGACATTATGCTGACTTGAAGGCAATGCTTTAAAAAGTTAACCCCCTCGAGGATTCGAACCTGCACCGTAACGATTTGAAAGCCGACACGCTTACCACTGCGCCACGGCAGGTCGTTGCAGAAGTCGCTGCTAGTCTTCATATTTAACATTCTTTTTGACGTGCAAATAAGGTGCTCAACGCTATTCGCACGGAAAAAACGTGCGAATAGCAACTACACGTTAAATTCGCTATTCGCAGAGAAATAACGTGCGAATAGCACGCACTCGTAAAAGGTGCTATTCGCAGGGAAATAACGTGCGAATAGCGGCTTTAGCCTTATTCGCACGGAAATAACGTGCGAATAGTCACTTCCAATCGATTATCGATTGTATATCAGCTGACTCTAGCCCAGCTGAGCTGGCTCCTTCAGTTTCTGTGGATTTTGATCCTAAATAAAAGATTTTACTTGCAATTTTCCAATTTACAATGTTTCCGATCACTAAATATTATTTGGTAGAAAATAAAAATTCATCAAATAAATCCCACGGTTCAGATAAGTAGATTTTCACGACAATTGATTATATTTACATAGAATTTCTTCATGTCTCCATATCAAATTGTCCTCGCTATTGCAATATTATTATAATTATCACAAGTAAAAATATTTTGCATGCATTTCTCAGCTAATTTATAATCCTATAAAGTTTAATAGCAATAAATTTCTCCTTCTTAAAATTGTTTATTTGTGGGAATACATCATATATATATATATCACAGACAGTATTGAAAAGACAGCATATGGCCTCAATCATTTTTTTATTTATGCATATAGTATGTTATGATATATCATAAAATGTGCATATGTATGCATACACACTGTATGTTATTTATATTATGTATGCATAGCTCAAATTTTATAATATTATGTTAATTATGCATATATCATAATTATATGACTAATAGGAACAATAATGTCATGAATAATGGAATAATAATATACTGTATCATATATTATGGCGCAGTGCATTGACCTCACCTCACCAGTCTCACCTCAGCGAATGCTGGGACGCGTAACAGGCGGTGGCCATCATCCGTTCCCTACCTTATCCCTGGCCATTACGCCGCCGCAAGCTGTAAGCTCTTAAGGGTGTATCCTTGTAAAAAAAAAAGAAGCTATATTACAATTCCTTAATTATTTAATATGTTGTATAGTATATTTTTTTTTACATTACATATTATTGATATAATAGGTCTGTTCCATGGATAAATTATTTTCTGCATGGTCTGTTCGTAAATACACAATCATAAAGAATTGATTATTTGTGATGAACCTTCTGCTGTACATGGAACATAAGGTTAATCACAAATAATTGATTCTTTCTGTGTATTTACGAACAGACCTATTATATGATGCCAAACCATGCAACCAACTCTTCTTAATATATCCTGCGCAGTCTCTCAAGGCAGAGACAAACTCGTTTTATCACAACGCGAGATGATTTTTTGGTTTTGCACCATGCATGCATGGGTTTCCAGGTGTACATTTTTTTACACTTGAAAAACCATTATGCACAACCGATCATCTCAAGTCGTGATTAAACAACTGTGTCTGTTTTGAGAGACTGGGATTTAGCCTGTATTAAACGATACAATTTTAGGAACAATTTTTCCTTATTAAAGCCGGTATTATGCAATTCAATTTTTCTAATTATTGCATACAATTTTTCCTTACAAGAAAATGTCAGCTCCATTTTATTGTATAATAATAATAAAGAAATAATTATAATATTATTATTATAGTATTAATATTATTATTATATATAATATTATTATTATAATAATAATATTATTATTATATATAATATTGTATTATTGAATTCAGATATAATTTGCTTGCAAGGAAAAATTGTATTCAAAATTGCATTGTGGTAATACCAGCTTAACTATATTACACGATACAAGTTTTCAGACTATTGTATACAATTTTTTCTTGCAAGAAAATTTCCTCTCAATACAAACAAATGGAGATTAAATTTTCTTGTAAGGAAAAATTGTATCGGGTAATACCGGCTTCACAAAGCCGGTATTACACGAAACAATTTTTCTAAGTATTGAATACAATTTTTCCTTACAAGAAAATTTGAACTCCATTTGTTTGTATGGAGATGAAATTTTCTTGCAAGGAAAATTTGTATGCAAAATTGTATCGTGTAATAGCGGCTTAAGCCAGTATGACACGATACAATCATTCCAACTATTGCATACAATTTTTCCTTTCAAGAAAACTTGAACTCCATTTGTTTGTATGGAGATGAAATTTTCTTGCAAGGAAAAATTGTATGCAAATTGCATCGTGTAATATCGGCTTAATTAATACTGGCTTTTAAGACGAGTTGGTTGGACACCGTTGATATATATTTTGGAATTTAGCTATATTAATTATATTATTGGATGATAATGATTATATACTTACTTATATACGTACCATTGCAAGGTCATAATATATATTATACACAAGGTTATAGGAAAGGAAAAATAATTGTGATTACCAGAAACCACGGATCTTTTACTTTTCAAAACAAGATTTATTTATTAATTAACACATTATCTCAAATAATTCAAAATACACATTTATTTATTTATTATTATTATTATTTTTTTTTTTTACATAAGAAGAGGTGTTTTAGACATTTTTATCTGCCTTTCTAACACATAAATTTAAAGCTATTTTTATCAAATGAATGAATTTTATCAATCAACAGAAAGGCACACATAACCATTTTTTTTTTTTCAAGTAAAAAATAATGTTTAAGATTTACCAAAATGAAAGTTGCATGTGCTCGAGCTATTGTACTCGAACCTTTCATAATATGTGGTGAGATAATCAATGAATTTAAAGAAATTTGGCTCTTGCAATTAAGCGTGCTGTTGCCGAAGTCCCTGACTGACGACCCTGGAAGCAGCAACTCCGGCCTGTATGACCCACCGTAGTTGCTCCTCATCTAGCAAGTCACTACGTAAACGTAGCCTGCAAATAAATGATGAGGCATTAGGAAAGCTTGTATTCCTATTATGGGACTTAACAAATTCAGAAGCAGCCAAATTTAAAATATAACAATTTGTAGCCAGGACACTTTGTTGCAAATTTTTTATGAAATTCTTTATTGCAAACATGAATAGAGGATACAGTGTACACCTAGTTAATAATTATTTTACTCTGAAATTTTTCAGAATTTTTGGGTCCCGGAACCAGAACTATTTTTAAATAATTACTGAAAGTGTGGCCACGCTCCTGGGAGGCGTCAAGCCCTGACCTTTTTTATGCTACTCTGAATTTTTTCAGATTTTTTTGAGACCCGGAACTATTTTTAAATAATTATTGAAAGTTCTGTAAGTTAAGTTGGCCCCCCTGAATCCTTAATAAAAAGGGTAGGACCGAGACTTGTATTGAAGCTTCTAGGGGGCGTGGCCGCACTTTAAATAATTATTTAAAAACAGTTCTGGGTTTCAAAAAAATAAAAAATATCTGAAAAATTCAGAGTAGCATAATTTGGTACCCTCTATTTATTTCTGTGATAAAAATTTTTCATGTAGGTTAATTGTCCATTGAAAAGTTTTTTTTATAAAAAAAAAAAAGAAAAAAGCTAAAAGCAGAGTGTCTATTCTATCAGGAAAAAATTTGAGATAGTATTTTTTAAACATAGTTCAAGACGTCCTCCATATTGAACCGAAATAAAAAAAAAAAAAAAGTATTAGATAAAAAAAAAAGAAAAATCAAAATCAGAGTGAACACGTTGCTGAACCTTAGGCCTTACCTGACAAAAGCTGAATAAATCTAAAAACCCTTGATTATCTTGAAAAAATACACCGTCAGGTGGTATGAAAAAAATATAGCCCTGTTCTATAACTCATATTTTAAGGGCATTGGGTGTAGCACCGGTAGTTGGCAACACTGACGTATCTTCACCATGTTAATTTTTGTTCATTGTTCCTCAGAGTAATTTTTATGCTAGAGCTAAGCTGATTGCTGTAGTATCAAGATACTTGGTAGCCCAAGTGCACAATTTGGCTAAATAAAGCCTGATTTAAAGAATTTTTTTTTTTTTTTTTATATTTTAGAAAAATGCATGTAAATTTAAAAAATTACTAAAAAAATACTTCTCTTTAAATCAGGCTTTATTTGGCCAAATTGTGCACTTGGGCTACTAATTATCTTGATACTACAGCAATCAGCTTGGCCCTAGCATAAAAATTACTCCGAGGAGCAATGATAAAAAATTAGCATGGTGAAGATACGTCAGTGTTGGCAACTACCGGTGCTACCCCCAATGCCCTTAACCATATACGAATTTTGAGTATTTTTTCTCAAATGCGTTTTTCTGTCACAAAATCATGAAAACTCTTATAAGAAATAAAATTGCAAATTTAACAATGTTGCAAATTTGAAAAAAAATCAACTTTTTTTCCTGATAGATACTCTACTTTAAAAGAGGCTAACAAATAAAAATAGAACCAGCTACCTTTTTCTGCAGCTAGAATGCAGAATGTTAAAAAAAAAAAAAATGAATATGATAATGCTTATTTGGCTATATCATCTCACCTGCTGACCTCAAGTTCTCAGCCAGCTGCAGGTTACGCAGCTTGCTCCTGACCTTCTTCAGCTTTTTGTCTCGATTAGACACAATGTCTCTTGGCGGTGGAACTGCTCGATGCAACTAGCAGTCAGCTGAACCAGGACAGCAATGGTGCGGTGGTGCACCATCTCAATTCTCTCTAACTCTCCACCCTCTATTAAAGCAGCAGAGACTGATGCCAAACTCTGCTCGGCATTCCAGATCTGTAATAAAATTAAGATTCAATAAAGTATGTGGATAATTAATTCTTCTCTTGTAAAGGACACAATTGAGGCAGATTAACATGGCGATTCACATGCTCATGGAGAGGATGGTTTGGTTAATTATTTATAATTTTTTTTTTTTTCGGAAGCCTAAATACAGGCGATAAGCTGGCAATTCACATCCGGGCTGTAAACCAAAACCGGACTACAGTATGTATTAAATTATGACTCATGCAGAGAAGGAAGGTTAGATTTATTGGTGACAGCACAAAGATTGTAATAAAGTGAGACAGCTGATAAGGGAGCTGGGTTGGGAGTCTGGAGGACAGGAGAAGAAACATTAGACTGAAGACAATGTCCAAAATAGCTCTGGAGGAAAGGAGGTGGGAGGAGTTGATTGCAGTGATGGATCACTGATGGAAGAGAGCAGTAATAATTAAGGGAAGAAATTACTATGGCTGGAGTATGTATGCATACAGTACTGTACTGTAGGGGTATAGCATACATACAGAGTGAACCACAATTCGCGTGCCAACTTTTTTCGTAAATTTGGTATTGCAAAAATTTTCGCACAAACTTCAAACTTGGTACACTTGTAGCTGAGGGTTGTAAAAATTAGTTGAGGGTGTTAAAATTTTTATTGGACACCGATAACACCCCTTTCAGGGGTGGTTTTTAAAAAAATTATTTTCGCCTTATGGGAATTCAATGTTAAATACAACTTTTTTTGAAATCATTGGAATTTTGCGGAAAAAGTTTCTAGCATAGGGTAATCGACCGTCCTGAACTCAGAAATAATTTTAGATTTTTTCCCCGACGCACCCCTGAGGGTGGAGACCTACCCCTAAAATCCATTTTCCTTAAAAATTGTGCTAAAATTATGAAATTAATTTTCAAGGGGTAATCGACCCTCCTGAACTCGGAAATAATTTTAGATTTTTTCCCCGACGCACCCCTGAGGGTGGAGACCTACCCCTAAAATCCATTTTCCTTAAAAATTGTGCTAAAATTATGAAATTAATTTTCAAGGAGTAATCGACCCTCCTGAACTCGGAAATAATTTTAGATTTTTTTCCCTGACGCACCCCTGAGGGTGGAGACCTACCCCTAAAATCCATTTTTCTTAAAAATTGTGCTAAAATTATGAAATTAATTTTCAAGGAGTAATCGACCCTCCTGAACTCGGAAATAATTTTAAATTTTTTCTTTGACGCACCCCTGAGGGTGGAGACCTACCCCTAAAATCCATTTTCCTTAAAAATTGTGAAATTAATTTCCTAGGTGTAATTGACCCTCCTGAACTCGGAACTAATTTTAGATTTTTTTCCTCGATGCAACTCTGAGGGGAAACTAGCTGCTACCCACCATATCCTTCTTTCTTAATTATCGAGTAGAAATTGCGAATTAATTTTTTTTCAGGATGTATCGAAATTTTTCAGAGAAAAAATATCCCAGACTGACCCCTTCACTTGCAGCATGACAGTGGTTTCACTCAATGTGTCCACCGTTAATTGGCGTGATGGCACATGTTGGTCCGCTCAACGTGGCTATGTGTGTAGGTGCATAGCCTCTAACGTCTGAGGTGTGACTAATTCCATGCAACGTCTGATCTCCACTTTCTGTTTGTCAATTCGTCTCAAATCTCTTCTTGTGAACATTTTTCTTCAGAAAAAGATTTGAGACCATTGACGAGCTAAAAGTGACAGACGTTATGTGGAATTGGTTACATCTCAGTTGTTAAGGGCACACATAGCCTCGTTGTGCAGACCAACATGTGCCTTCACGCCATGCAATTAACGGTGAACACATCCATCGTCATGCTGCAAGTGAAGAGGTGAGTCTGTGATTTTTTTTTATGAAAGATTTTGATAAATTCCGAAAAAAATTTAATTCACAATTTCTACTCGATTATTAAGGAGAAAAGATATGGTCGGTAGCCGTTGACCCTCAGGGTTGCGTTAGGGAAAAAATCTAAAATTATTTCCGAGTTCAGAAGGGTAGAGTACACCTTGAAAATTAATTTTACAATTTTATCACAATTTTTAAGGAAAATGGATTTTAGGGGTAGTTCTCCACCCTCAGGAGTGCGTCGGGGAAAAAATCTAAAATTACTTCCGAGTTCAGGAGGGTCGATTACTCCTAGAAAATTAATTTCATAATTTTAGCACAATTTTTAAGAAAAATGGATTTTAGGGGTAGGTCTTTACCCTCAGGGGTGCGTCAGGGAAAAAAATCTAAAATTATTTCCGAGTTCAGGAGGTTCGATTACCCCTTGAAAATTAATTTCATAATTTTAGCACAATTTTTAAGGAAAATGGATTTTAGGGGTAGGTCTCCACCCTCAGGGGTGCGTCGGGGAAAAAATCTAAAATTATTTCCGAGTTCAGGAGGGTCGATTACCCCTTGAAAATTAATTTCATAATTTTAGCACAATTTTTAAGGAAAATGGATTTTAGGGGTAGGTCTCCACCCTCAGGGGTGCGTCGGGGAAAAAATCTAAAATTATTTCCGAGTTCAGGAGGGTCGATTACCCCTTGAAAATTAATTTCATAATTTTAGCACAATTTTTAAGGAAAATGGATTTTAGGGGTAGGTCTCCACCCTCAGGGGTGCATCGGGGAAAAAATCTAAAATTATTTCTGAGTTCAGGATGGTCAATTACCCTATGCTAGAAACTTTTTCCGCAAAATTCCAATGATTTCAAAAAAAGTTGTATTTAACATTGAATTCCCATAAGGCGAAAATAATTTTATTAAAATCCACCCCTGAAAGGGGTGTTATTGGTATCCAATAAAAATTTTAACACCCTCGACTAATTTTTACAACCCTCAGCTACAAGTGTACCAAATTTGAAGTTTGTACGAAAATTTTTGCAATACCAAATTTACGAAAGAAGTTGGCACGCGAATTGTGGTTCACTCTGTAGTAACATACAGTATATTATATTTACACTTTCTTTTTTTTTACATACGTACATGTTTGCATGCTGACCTGAATGTGGATGAGGATATACAGTATAACAGAGATGAACAAAGTTATGAATTTTGATCTTAGTTTACCTCTAGACAGTTCAGTAGACTAGAAGGTGCCAGCTAGATAAATCAGCCAATGAAAAGGCTAGAATGACAGCTATACTAGCCATGCACCTTTTCTTTAGCTGATATATGATATCATATGTCTGGTGCCGTCTGGTCTACTGAACTGTCTAGAGGTAAACGAAGATCTGTTATATGCATACTGTACATATATACATACGTATACAGTATATCATACAATGTTTGACATACTATGGCTGCATACGCCATGCAATTATGCATATATATGATAAATGAATGCATATATACCGAATGATACCGGCAAGTCAGGAGGACAATAAACAGACAAAATCTTATTAAATGTCACTTTCACTACTCACCAGACACCTTCTACTTGAAGTAAACTCATTTTCTTTTAAAATTTGCATGGGAGTCTTTCGGGTTAGTCTCAAGTCTTCGTTCGGGCAAGCGAAGATTCTTGTAAACCACGTCGTGTATACACGTATATTGTAGTTTAAACAGAACTTGTGTATGCTCTATATTCTATAATACGTTCGAGTCATTAAGCACACAGAATCTTGTTGCTTTCAATGTTTTTCAGAGTTTTCATGCTGAAATCTTGCATCTACCGTGGCCGTGGCCGAAGTTTTCATCTTTGTTTACGTTTGAAAATCATTGAAAATGATGACGACGTATTGTAATACTCAGCTGTTTCAGAGCACTTTGCAGAAGATACGTAGATTCTGATTGGTCGAGTCAAGAAGCTTTTCGAATAATCTTCTTGAATCTACAAATGACAACAATTCTTACATTCAAAATTTGAGAGCGAAAAATTCAAAAGTGTGAAACCAGCCAATCAAAATGCAGGATTATAGCCTCATAAGGCAGAACGGAGCAAGAGTACTTTCTAAAAACGATGCAGTCTACTTTAGTTTTTATGAATATTTTTTGAAGCGGCTTGGAGTGCCTTGGAGTATTATATAATAATATTAATATATATAATTTATAATAATCAAGAGCTTTTATATAGCTCGATAGCTGAGTCAATTCAATTCGTTTCTTCAAACAACTGGCTGTACATTGCAGGTACAACATAGATTACGTGGATTGCATCGATAGTCGACATATAATATATATCTTTTTCATAATTATGAGACAAAATTTATTCTAATTATCAAATATATCCTATCTTCGATCTTTTACGTTTTACGTGTACGTTATATCATAACTCATAATTATTAAAAAATAATTAATTATTATTAATAATTATTAAATTAATTGCAAAAAAGCAAAAAATAATAAATTGTAAATAAAATAAATTGGAAGCATATATATATATATATATATATATATATATATATATATATATATGCAGCTAGCTAATATAATTGGGTGCGCAGTATATAATATAATATATATTATAATATATTATAATAGTCTGGGATAATTCACTCAAAATATGAATAATCAATGCAATATAATTAATATATGTTTTATATATTATATATATTGATTATTATTCATTATATTATCATTTTTAAAGCGGGAACAAATAATATACATATTAGGTACAATAACAGTATATATATATTATAATATATATATAAATATATATTATATATATATACAGTCATGGCCAGAAATGGTGTTCCGATCGTACGCTAAATTTTCGGCGGGAGGACTTTCAGCTACAAAGTTGAAATTTGGCATACATGATAAAAAGCCAAAAGTTGTAAACTTTTTTACATGTGTTAGATTTTTTTTTAAATCACTCTTTCATGCCTTTTTAGGGGTGGATTCACGATTTGCATTACTTCCTTATGGGATTTCCATGTTAAATTAAGTTGATAGAAAAATTTTGTCCGATCAAAACCAAATTTTATTTCTAGAGGGTTCAATTCAATTCAATATATTTTTATTTCCATTTTTTCCTACAATCAAAGTGTCATAATATACAATAACATTTGTTGAGGTTTATAGGACAAGTCAATAAAAAGCATCAGTGTTAGGAAATGTTCATAATGAAAGAATCAGTCCATGTCATTAATTTTCTTCTCACTTATTAAACAAAATCACAGTCATAATATGCTTTAACCTGTATAAAAACACATATCTTGTAGCAGATTTTTCACATTTATTTTAAAATCACTAATATTTTTTATACACTTCACTGAGAGAGGGAGCCTATTATAAAGATTAAGGCAGCTCAAAAAGGGGCCACTTTTATACATCTCAAGTCTACACCACATTGAGGGAATATTATTTTTAACATTTCTTGTATTATGCTCATGTGTAACTTCATGTTGCTTATATATAGTGACATATTTTTTTTAACATTCATTAATACACATTCCAAAATATAAATACATGGGAGTGGTAGCAAATTTAATTTTTTAAATAAAGGTAAGCATGAGGCAGATCTTTTAGCAAAACATATTGACCTTATTATTTTTTTTGCAATACAAAAATACTCTATGAGCTGTTGTACTATATTTCCCCAGCAAATAATTCCATATTTAATAATTGAATGAAAGTTTGCAAAACACGTTTCAAAACACGTTGAATCTAATGGTGTAATTTAAAATGTGATAAAACAACTCCTAACGAGATATCAACCCTTAAATTACGTTAAAAAATAATTTCATCCTAATTTTGACATTACCTTTATTAAAACAAGCTAATTTTTTTACCCCAGAAAACATATTTGATTTTTTTAAATCGGAGTTAGTTAAGGATTTCAACAATAGGTGTATAAATACCAATCCCTAAAAATTAAATCCTTAACTAACTCCGATTTAAAAAATTCAAAGGTGTTTTCTGGGGTAAAAAAAAATACCTCGTTTTAATGGTATATAATGTCAAAATTAGGATGAAATTATTTTTTAACGTATAAAGGGTCTATATCTCGTTAGTGGTTGTTTTTATCAGATTTTAAATTACACCATTAGATTCAACGTGTTTTGAACCATCTAGAAATAAAATTTGGTTTTGATCGGACAAAATTTTTCTATCAACTTAATTTAACATGGAAATCCCATAAGGAAGTAATGCAAATCGTGAATCCACCCCTAAAAAGGCATGAAAGAGTGATTTAAAAAAAAATCTAACACATGTAAAAAAGTTTACAACCCTTGGTTTTTTATCATGTATGCCAAATTTCAACTTTGTAGCTGAAAGTCCTCCCGCCGAAAATTTATCGTACGATCGGAACACCATTTCTGGCCCTGACTGTATATATATATAATATATATTTATATATATATTATAATATATATATACTGTTATTGTACCTAATATGTATATTATTTGTTCCCGCTTTAAAAATGATAATATAATGAATAATAATCAATATATATAATATATAAAACATATATTATATTGCATTGATTATTCACATTTTGAGTGAATTATCCCAGACTATTATAATATATATTATATTATATGCTGCGCACCCAATTATATTAGCTAGCTGCATATATATATATATGTATATGCTTCCAATTTATTTTATTTACAATTTATTATTTTTTGCTTTTTTGCAATTAATTTAATAATTATTAATAATAATTAATTATTTTTTAATAATTATGAGTTATGATATAACGTACACGTAAAACGTAAAAGATCGAAGATAGGATATATTTGATAATTAGAATAAATTTTGTCATAATTATGAAAAAGATATATATTATATGTCGACTATCGATGCAATCCACGTAATCTATGTTGTACCTGCAATGTACAGCCAGTTGTTTGAAGAAACGAATTGAATTGACTCAGCTATCGAGCTATACAAAAGCTCTTGATTATTATAAATTATATATATTAATATTATTATATAATACTCCAAGGCACTCCAAGCCGCTTCAAAAACAGCATTAGGGGTCGTGTATCCTTGTTTCCGTATGCGGGGCCAGTGTACGATTTTCGTATGTGAAGGAGCCAGAGATGCAAAACTTCGCGCGAAACATGGTGCGCGAAACTTTCGCGAAACTTCGCGAAAATTTCGCGAAAATTTCGCGAAATTTAAAAATTGACTGTTGCAATGCGATTTTTCATATATTCATCAAAAAATTAAGAAAACAAGATAAAATGGCCCCTTTCATGACCTGTCTATCCTCGAATGTGTTAAATGATTTTAAAAATAATTAAAAATAATTTTTAAAATTAAAAAAAAAAGAAATAACATTTTTTATATCCAATAAATTAAATTGAATTCTTTTTTAATTCATTTATGCAATTAAACCTGTCATTAAAGTAAAATTAGGAAGAAAACGGCGTATTCATTAAATACGATTCGAAAAAGTAGAGCGGAAAATTCAAATATATCAATTTCGCGAAGTTTCGCGCGAAACTTTCGCGAAACTTGGCTTGCGAAACTTCGCGAATATTCGCGAAACTAGCGAAATTTCGCGCGAAGCTTCGCGAAGCGTTGCATCACTGAGCAGAATCCAAGGAATACGTAATATTCTGAAATATAGCTACAAATAAAAGTGCTCCGAATTTCAATTTTTAGTAGGGCTAGGGCATCTCCTCGTCAAGCAGACTTTGACAATACTACTTTCAACTCTCTCCCTTAAACTTAAACTGAGATAATGGGATGGCAATTTCGGTTACGTTAGAAAAACCCCTTTTTTGGAATTTTAAAAAGGCGAAGTTATGAATCGAAATCAAAGTTTTAAAAGCGGAATCGATTTGTTCTGCCATGAAAAATTCAAAAAAAAATATAACACTACTTTCCTTGCAACCGCAAGAAAGTTATAAGGATCAAAACTTTGAAAATACCAACCCCCCCCCCCCCATGTTCACGGAGGGTCCTTTTTCCACTTTTTTTTAGGTAGCGAATGTGATTTTTTGCGCATCAAGAAGTTGCTCCTTATTGAAACAATGCCTTTCAACCCATTTTCACCTAATTAAATGCAGCAGAATCCAAGGAATACGTAATATTCTGAAATAAAGCTACAAATAAAAGTGCTCCGAATTTCAATTTTTAGTAGGGCTAGGGCATCTCCTCGTCAAGCAGACTGTGACAATACTACTTTCAACTCTCTCCCTTAAACTTAAACTGAGATAATGGGATGGCAATTTTAGTTACGTTAGAAAAACCCCTTTTTTGGAATTTTAGAAAGTCGAAGTTATGAATCGAAATCAAAGTTTTAGGAGTGGAATCGATTTGTTCTGCCATGACATATTAATAAAAAAATATAACATCACTCTCCTTGCAACCGCAAGAAAGTTATAAGGAACGAAACTTTGAAAATACCAATACCCCCCCACATGTTCACGGAGGGTCACTTTTCCACATTTTTTAAGATGGCGAAAGTGACTTTTTGCGCATCAAGAAGTTGCTCCTTATTGAAACAATGCCTTTCAACCCATTTTCACTTAAATAAATGCAGCAGAATCCAAGGAATACGTAATATTCTGAAATATAGCTACAAATAAAAGTGCTCCGAATTTCAATTTTTAGTAGTGCTAGGGCATCTCCTCGTCAAGCAGACTTTGACAATACTACTTTCAACTCTCTCCCTTAAACTTAAACTGAGATAATGGGATGGCAATTTTAGTTACGTTAGAAAAACCCCTTTTTTGGAATTTTAGAAAGTCGAAGTTATGAATCGAAATCAAAGTGTTAGAAGGGGAATCGATTTGTTTTGCCATGGCAAATTAATAAAAAAAATATAACATCACTCTCCTTGCAACCGCAAGAAAGTTATAAGGAACGAAACTTTGAAAATACCAATACCCCCCCACATGTTCACGGAGGGTCACTTTTCCACATTTTTTAAGATGGCGAAAGTGACTTATTGCGCGTCAAAAAGTTGCTCCTTATTGAAACAAGGCCTTTCAACCCATTTTCACCTAATTAAATGCAGCTTCTTCTTCTTCTTACAATTGTTGGAAGGAGCCTAAACGGCTATAATTCCACGTACTGAGTAACTTGGATCAATTGTATAGTTGAACTGTTTTTTGCAGGGTCTTGTAAAGGATAATGGACGAACAATGGATAGGATGATTATGGAATGTGGGATGCAAGGTGATGATGGAAGTGGTACCTATATGCCCACCACGTGTTACCGTGGGTGAACCAAAACCACACAAGGAATTGGTTGGATTTTAGGACATTGGGTTGACGGTGTGGTGTGGGGTGCAATAATGTAGGTTGATGATGCAGGCGACAACATGCAAGGAATGGCAGGAATTTGAAAGATTCTCAACGTGTCGACTCCAGTGGGCCGACCGAAGAGCAGGGTCAAAGTAGGATTATGTGGATGCGGTGAGGCGAGATGATGATTATGAATCAAATTGACTGGGGATAGGAGTATAGAAATCAAGACGATTAATATATAGAATAGGATAGGGATAGTTACCAGGAGAGGACAGACAATTTGAGCGGAGAGTCACGTCGGCGTTGCTCACTCTGGCGCGCCATCTTGATTCTCCAATTAAATGCAGCAGAATCCAAGAAATACGTAATATTCTGAAATATAGCTACAAATAAAAGTACTCGTAATTTCAATTTTTAGTAGTGCTAGGGCATCTCCTCGTCAAGCAGACTTTGACAATACTACTTTCAACTCTCTCCCTTAAACTTAAACTGAGATAATGGGATGGCAATTTTGGTTACGTTAGAAAAACCCTTTTTTTGGAATTTTAAAAAGTCGAAGTTATGAATCGAAATCAAAGTGTTAGAACTGGAATCGATTTGTTTTGCCATGACAAATTAATAAAAAAATATAACATCACTCTCCTTGCAACCGCAAGAAAGTTATAAGGAACGAAACTTTGAAAATACCAATACCCCCCCCCCCCCCCCCCACATGTTCACGGAGGGTCACTTTTCCACTTTTTTTAAGGTAGCGAATGTGACTTTTTGCGCATCAAGAAGTTGCTCCTTATTGAAACAAGGCCTTTCAACCAATTTTAACCTAATTAAATGCAGCAGAATCCAAGGAATACGTAATATTCTGAAATATAGCTACAAATAAAAGTGCTCCGAATTTCAATTTTTAGTAGGGCAAGGGCATTTCCTCGTCAAGCAGACTTTGACAACATTACTTTCAACTCTCTTCCTTAAAACTTAAACTGAGATAATGGGATGGCAATTTTGGTTACGTTAGAAAAACACCTTTTTTTGGAATTTTAAAAAGTCGAAGTTATGAATCGAAATCAAAGTGTTAGAAGTGGAATCGATTTGTTTTGCCATGACAAATTAATAAAAAAATATAACATCACTCTCCTTGCAACCGCAAGAAAGTTATAAGGAACGAAACTTTGAAGATACCAATACCCCCCCACATGTTCACGAAGGGTCACTTTTCCACTTTTTTTAAGGTAGCGAATGTGACTTTTTGCGCATCAAGAAGTTGCTCCTTATTGAAACAATGCCTTTCAACCCATTTTCACCTAAATAAATGCAGCAGAATCCAAGGAATACGTAATATTCTGAAATATAGCTACAAATAAAAGTGCTCCGAATTTCAATTTTTAGTAGTGCTAGGGCATCTCCTCGTCAAGCAGACTTTGACAATACTACTTTCAACTCTCTCCCTTAAACTTAAACTGAGATAATGGGATGGCAATTTTGGTTACGTTAGAAAAACCCCTTTTTTGGAATTTTAAAAAGTCGAAGTTATGAATCGAAATCCAAGTTTTTGGAGTGGAATCGATTTGTTCTGCCATGACAAATTCAAAATAAAATATAACATTACTCTCCTTGCAACCACAAGAAAGTTATAAGGAACGAAACTTTGAAAATACCAATACCCCCCACATGTTCACGTAGGGTCACTTTTACACTTTTTTTAAGGTAGCGAATGTGACTTTTTGCGCATCAAGAAGTTGCTCCTTATTGAAACAAGGCCTTTCAACTTATTTTTACCTAATTAAATGCAGCAGAATCCAAGGAATACGTAATATTCTGAAATATAGCTACAAATAAAAGTGCTCCGAATTTCAATTTTTAGTAGGGCTAGGGCATCTCCTCGTCAAGCAGACTTTGACAATACTACTTTCAACTCTCTCCCTTAAACTTAAACTGAGATAATGGGATGGTAATTTTGGTTACGTTAGAAAAACCCTTTTTTTGGAATTTTAAAAAGTCGAAGTTATGAATCGAAATCAAAGTGTTAGAAGTGGAATCGATTTGTTTTGCCATGACAAATTAATAAAAAAATATAACATCACTCTCCTTGCAACCGCAAGAAAGTTATAAGGAACGAAACTTTGAAAATACCAATACCCCCCCCCCCCCCCCACATGTTCACGGAGGGTCACTTTTCCACTTTTTTTAAGGTAGCGAATGTGACTTTTTGCGCATCAAGAAGTTGCTCCTTATTGAAACAAGGCCTTTCAACCCATTTTCACCTAATTAAATGCAGCAGAATCCAAGGAATACGTAATATTCTGAAATATAGCTACAAATAAAAGTACTCGTAATTTCAATTTTTAGTAGGACTAGGGCATTTCCTCGTCAAGCAGACTTTGACAACATTACTTTCAACTCTCTTCCTTAAAACTTAAACTGAGATAATGGGATGGCAATTTTGGTTACGTTAGAAAAACCCCTTTTTTGGAATTTTAAAAAATCGAAGTTATGAATCGAAATCAAAGTGTTAGAAGTGGAATCGATTTGTTTTGCCATGACAAATTAATAAAAAAATATAACATCACTCTCCTTGCAATCGCAAGAAAGTTATAAGGGACGAAACTTTGAAAATACCAATACCCCCCCCACATGTTAACGGGGGGTCACTTTTCCACTTTTTTTAAGGTAGCGAATGTGACTTTTTGCGCATCAAAAAGTTGCTCCTTATTGAAACAAGGCCTTTCAACCAATTTTCACCTAATTAAATGCAGCAGAATCCAAGAAATATGTAATATTCTGAAATATAGCTACAAATAAAAGTACTCGTAATTTCAATTTTTAGTAGTGCTAGGGCATCTCCTCGTCAAGCAGACTTTGACAATACTACTTTCAACTCTCTCCCTTAAACTTAAACTGAGATAATGGGATGGCAATTTTGGTTACGTTATAGAAAAACCCTTTTTTTGGAATTTTGAAAAGTCGAAGTTATGAATCGAAATCAAAGTGTTAGAAGTGGAATCGATTTGTTTTGCCATGACAAATTAATAAAAAAATATAACATCACTCTCCTTGCAACCGCAAGAAAGTTATAAGGAACGAAACTTTGAAAATACCAATACCCCCCCACATGTTCACGGAGGGTCACTTTTCCACTTTTTTTAAGGTAACGAATGTGTTTTTTTGCGCATCAAGAAGTTGCTCCTTATTGAAACAATGCCTTTCAACCCATTTTCACCTAAAAAAATGCAGCAGAATCCAAGGAATACGTAATATTCTGAAATATAGCTACAAATAAAAGTGCTCCGAATTTCAATTTTTAGTAGTGCTAGGGCATCTCCTCGTCAAGCAGACTTTGACAATACTACTTTCAACTCTCTCCCTTAAACTTAAACTGAGATAATGGGATGGCAATTTTGGTTACGTTAGAAAAACCCCTTTTTTGGAATTTTAAAAAGTCGAAGTTATGAATCGAAATCCAAGTTTTAGGAGTGGAATCGAATTGTTCTGCCATGACAAATTCAAAATAAAATATAACATTACACTCCTTGCAACCGCAAGAAAGTTATAAGGAACGAAACTTTGAAAATACCAATACCCCCCCACATGTTCACGGAGGGTCACTTTTCCACTTTTTTTAAGGTAGCGAATGTGACTTTTTGCGCATCAAGAAGTTGCTCCTTATTGAAACAAGGCCTTTCAACCCATTTTTACCTAATTAAATGCAGCAGAATCCAAGGAATACGTAATATTCTGAAATATAGCTACAAATAAAAGTGCTCCGAATTTCAATTTTTAGTAGGGCTAGGGCATCTCCTCGTCAAGCAGACTTTGACAATACTACTTTCAACTCTCTCCCTTAAACTTAAACTGAGATAATGGGATGTCAATTTTGGTTACGTTAGAAAAACCCTTTTTTTGGAATTTTAAAAAGTCGAAGTTATGAATCGAAATCAAAGTGTTAGAAGTGGAATCGATTTGTTTTGCCATGACAAATTAATAAAAAAATATAACATCACTCTCCTTGCAACCGCGAGAAAGTTATAAGGAACGAAACTTTGAAAATACCAATACCCCCCCCACATGTTCACGGAGGGTCACTTTTCCACTTTTTTTTAGGTAGCGAATGTGATTTTTTGCGCATCAAGAAGTTGCTCCTTATTGAAACAAGGCCTTTCAACCCATTTTCATTTAATTAAATGCAGCAGAATCCAAGGAATACGTAATATTCTGAAATATAGCTACAAATAAAAGTGCTCCGAATTTCAATTTTTAGTAGGGCTAGGGCATCTCCTCATCAAGCAGACTTTGACAATACTACTTTCAACTCCTTCCCTTAAACTTAAACTGAGATAATAGGATGGCAATTTTGGTTACGTTAGAAAAACCCCTTTTTTGGAATTTTAAAAAATCGAAGTTATGAATCGAAATCAAAGTGTTAGAAGTGGAATCGATTTGTTTTGCCATGACAAATTAATAAAAAAATATAACATTACTCTCCTTGCAACCGCAAGAAAGTTATAAGGAACGAAACTTTGTAAATACCAATACCCCCCCACATGTTCACGGAGGGTCACTTTTCCACTTTTTTTAAGGTAGCGAATGTGACTTTTTGCGCATCAAGAAGTTGCTCCTTATTAAAACAAGGCCTTTCAACCCATTTTTACCTAATTAAATGCAGCAGAATCCAAGGAATACGTAATATTCTGAAATATAGCTACAAATAAAAGTGCTCCGAATTTTAATTTTTAGTAGGGCTAGGGCATTTCCTCGTAAAGCAGACTTTGACAACATTACTTTCAACTCTCTTCCTTAAAACTTAAACTGAGATAATGGGATGGCAATTTTGGTTACGTTAGAAAAACACCTTTTTTTGGAATTTTAAAAAGTCGAAGTTATGAATCGAAATGAAAGTGTTAGAAGTGGAATCGATTTGTTTTGCCATGACAAATTAATAAAAAAATATAACATCACTCTCCTTGCAACCGCAAGAAAGTTATAAGGAACGAAACTTTGAAAATACCAATACCCCCCCACATGTTCACGGAGGGTCACTTTTCCACTTTTTTTTAGGTAGCGAATGTGATTTTTTGCGCATCAAGAAGTTGCTCCTTATTGAAACAAGGCCTTTCAACCCATTTTCATTTAATTAAATGCAGCAGAATCCAAGGAATACGTAATATTCTGAAATATAGCTACAAATAAAAGTGCTCCGAATTTCAATTTTTAGTAGGGCTAGGGCATCTCCTCATCAAGCAGACTTTGACAATACTACTTTCAACTCTCTCCCTTAAACTTAAACTGAGGTAATGGGATGGCAATTTTGGTTACGTTAGAAAAACCCCTTTTTTGGAATTTAAAAAAGTCGAAGTTATGAATCGAAATCAAAGTGTTAGAAGGGGAATCGATTTGTTTTGCCATGACAAATTAATAAAAAAAATATAACATCACTCTCCTTGCAACCGCAAGAAAGTTATAAGGAACGAAACTTTGAAAATACCAATACCCCCCCACATGTTCACGGAGGGTCACTTTTCCACTTTTTTAAGGTAGCGAATGTGACTTTTTGCGCATCAAGAAGTTGCTCCTTATTGAAACAAGGCCTTTCAACCCATTTTCACCTAAAAAAAATGCAGCAGAATCCAAGGAATACGTAATATTCTGAAATATAGCTACAAATAAAAGTGCTCCGAATTTCAATTTTTAGTAGTGCTAGGGCATCTCCTCGTCAAGCAGACTTTGACAATACTACTTTCAACTCTCTCCCTTAAACTTTAACTAAGATAATGGGATGGCAATTTTGGTTACGTTAGAAAAACCCCTTTTTTTAAATTTTAAAAAGTCGAAGTTATGAATCGAAATCCAAGTTTTAGGAGTGGAATCGATTTGTTCTGCCATGACAAATTCAAAATAAAATATAACATTACTCTCCTTGCAACCGCAAGAAAGTTATAAGGAACGAAACTTTGAAAATACCAATACCCCCCCACATGTTCACGGAGGGTCACTTTTCCACTTTTTTTAAGGTAGCGAATGTGACTTTTTGCGCATCAAGAAGTTGCTCCTTATTGAAACAAGGCCTTTCAACCCATTTTTACCTAATTAAATGCAGCAGAATCCAAGGAATACGTAATATTCTGAAATATAGCTACAAATAAAAGTGCTCCGAATTTCAATTTTTAGTAGGGCTAGTGCATCTCCTCGTCAAGCAGACTTTGACAATACTACTTTCAACTCTCTCCCTTAAACTTAAACTGAGATAATGGGATGGCAATTTTGGTTACGTTAGAAAAACCCTTTTTTTGGAATTTTAAAAAGTCGAAGTTATGAATCGAAATCAAAGTGTTAGAAGTGGAATCGATTTGTTTTGCCATGACAAATTAATAAAAAAATATAACATCACTCTCCTTGCAACCGCAAGAAAGTTATAAGGAACGAAACTTTGAAAATACCAATACCCCCCCACATGTTCACGGAGGGTCACTTTTCCACTTTTTTTAAGGTAGCGAATGTGACTTTTTGCGCATCAAGAAGTTGCTCCTTATTGAAACAAGGCCTTTCAACCCATTTTCACCTAATTAAATGCAGCAGAATCCAAGGAATACGTAATATTCTGAAATATAGCTACAAATAAAAGTGCTCCGAATTTCAATTTTTAGTAGGGCTAGGGCATTTCCTCGTCAAGCAGACTTTGACAACATTACTTTCAACTCTCTTCCTTAAAACTTAAACTGAGATAATGGGATGGCAATTTTGGTTACGTTAGAAAAACACCTTTTTTTGGAATTTTAAAAAGTCGAAGTTATGAATCGAAATCAAAGTGTTAGAAGTGGAATCGATTTGTTTTGCCATGACAAATTAATAAAAAAATATAACATCACTCTCCTTGCAACCGCGAGAAAGTTATAAGGAACGAAACTTTGAAAATACCAATACCCCCCCCACATGTTCACGGAGGGTCACTTTTCCACTTTTTTTTAGGTAGCGAATGTGATTTTTTGCGCATCAAGAAGTTGCTCCTTATTGAAACAAGGCCTTTCAACCCATTTTCATTTAATTAAATGCAGCAGAATCCAAGGAATACGTAATATTCTGAAATATAGCTACAAATAAAAGTGCTCCGAATTTCAATTTTTAGTAGGGCTAGGGCATCTCCTCATCAAGCAGACTTTGACAATACTACTTTCAACTCCTTCCCTTAAACTTAAACTGAGATAATAGGATGGCAATTTTGGTTACGTTAGAAAAACCCCTTTTTTGGAATTTTAAAAAATCGAAGTTATGAATCGAAATCAAAGTGTTAGAAGTGGAATCGATTTGTTTTGCCATGACAAATTAATAAAAAAATATAACATTACTCTCCTTGCAACCGCAAGAAAGTTATAAGGAACGAAACTTTGTAAATACCAATACCCCCCCACATGTTCACGGAGGGTCACTTTTCCACTTTTTTTAAGGTAGCGAATGTGACTTTTTGCGCATCAAGAAGTTGCTCCTTATTAAAACAAGGCCTTTCAACCCATTTTTACCTAATTAAATGCAGCAGAATCCAAGGAATACGTAATATTCTGAAATATAGCTACAAATAAAAGTGCTCCGAATTTTAATTTTTAGTAGGGCTAGGGCATTTCCTCGTAAAGCAGACTTTGACAACATTACTTTCAACTCTCTTCCTTAAAACTTAAACTGAGATAATGGGATGGCAATTTTGGTTACGTTAGAAAAACACCTTTTTTTGGAATTTTAAAAAGTCGAAGTTATGAATCGAAATGAAAGTGTTAGAAGTGGAATCGATTTGTTTTGCCATGACAAATTAATAAAAAAATATAACATCACTCTCCTTGCAACCGCAAGAAAGTTATAAGGAACGAAACTTTGAAAATACCAATACCCCCCCACATGTTCACGGAGGGTCACTTTTCCACTTTTTTTTAGGTAGCGAATGTGATTTTTTGCGCATCAAGAAGTTGCTCCTTATTGAAACAAGGCCTTTCAACCCATTTTCATTTAATTAAATGCAGCAGAATCCAAGGAATACGTAATATTCTGAAATATAGCTACAAATAAAAGTGCTCCGAATTTCAATTTTTAGTAGGGCTAGGGCATCTCCTCATCAAGCAGACTTTGACAATACTACTTTCAACTCTCTCCCTTAAACTTAAACTGAGGTAATGGGATGGCAATTTTGGTTACGTTAGAAAAACCCCTTTTTTGGAATTTAAAAAAGTCGAAGTTATGAATCGAAATCAAAGTGTTAGAAGGGGAATCGATTTGTTTTGCCATGACAAATTAATAAAAAAAATATAACATCACTCTCCTTGCAACCGCAAGAAAGTTATAAGGAACGAAACTTTGAAAATACCAATACCCCCCCACATGTTCACGGAGGGTCACTTTTCCACTTTTTTAAGGTAGCGAATGTGACTTTTTGCGCATCAAGAAGTTGCTCCTTATTGAAACAAGGCCTTTCAACCCATTTTCACCTAAAAAAAATGCAGCAGAATCCAAGGAATACGTAATATTCTGAAATATAGCTACAAATAAAAGTGCTCCGAATTTCAATTTTTAGTAGTGCTAGGGCATCTCCTCGTCAAGCAGACTTTGACAATACTACTTTCAACTCTCTCCCTTAAACTTTAACTAAGATAATGGGATGGCAATTTTGGTTACGTTAGAAAAACCCCTTTTTTTAAATTTTAAAAAGTCGAAGTTATGAATCGAAATCCAAGTTTTAGGAGTGGAATCGATTTGTTCTGCCATGACAAATTCAAAATAAAATATAACATTACTCTCCTTGCAACCGCAAGAAAGTTATAAGGAACGAAACTTTGAAAATACCAATACCCCCCCACATGTTCACGGAGGGTCACTTTTCCACTTTTTTTAAGGTAGCGAATGTGACTTTTTGCGCATCAAGAAGTTGCTCCTTATTGAAACAAGGCCTTTCAACCCATTTTTACCTAATTAAATGCAGCAGAATCCAAGGAATACGTAATATTCTGAAATATAGCTACAAATAAAAGTGCTCCGAATTTCAATTTTTAGTAGGGCTAGTGCATCTCCTCGTCAAGCAGACTTTGACAATACTACTTTCAACTCTCTCCCTTAAACTTAAACTGAGATAATGGGATGGCAATTTTGGTTACGTTAGAAAAACCCTTTTTTTGGAATTTTAAAAAGTCGAAGTTATGAATCGAAATCAAAGTGTTAGAAGTGGAATCGATTTGTTTTGCCATGACAAATTAATAAAAAAATATAACATCACTCTCCTTGCAACCGCAAGAAAGTTATAAGGAACGAAACTTTGAAAATACCAATACCCCCCCACATGTTCACGGAGGGTCACTTTTCCACTTTTTTTAAGGTAGCGAATGTGACTTTTTGCGCATCAAGAAGTTGCTCCTTATTGAAACAAGGCCTTTCAACCCATTTTCACCTAATTAAATGCAGCAGAATCCAAGGAATACGTAATATTCTGAAATATAGCTACAAATAAAAGTGCTCCGAATTTCAATTTTTAGTAGGGCTAGGGCATTTCCTCGTCAAGCAGACTTTGACAACATTACTTTCAACTCTCTTCCTTAAAACTTAAACTGAGATAATGGGATGGCAATTTTGGTTACGTTAGAAAAACACCTTTTTTTGGAATTTTAAAAAGTCGAAGTTATGAATCGAAATCAAAGTGTTGGAAGTGGAATCGATTTGTTTTGCCATGACAAATTAATAAAAAAATATAACATCACTCTCCTTGCAACCGCAAGAAAGTTATAAGGAACGAAACTTTGAAGATACCAATACCCCCCCACATGTTCACGGAGGGTCACTTTTCCACTTTTTTTAAGGTAGCGAATGTGACTTTTTGCGCATCAAGAAGTTGCTCCTTATTGAAACAATGCCATTCAACCCATTTTCACCTAAATAAATGCAGCAGAATCCAAGGAATACGTAATATTCTGAAATATAGCTACAAATAAAAGTGCTCCGAATTTCAATTTTTGCCATGACAAATTAATAAAAAAATATAACATCACTCTCCTTGCAATCGCAAGAAAGTTATAAGAAGAGAAACTTTGAAAATACCAATACCCCCCCCCCCCACATGTTCACGGAGGGTCACTTTTCCACTTTTTTTAAGGTAGCGAATGTGACTTTTTGCGCATTAAGAAGTTGCTCCTTATTGAAACAAGGCCTTTCAACCAATTTTCACCTAATTAAATGCAGCATAATCCAAGGAATACGTAATATTCTGAAATATAGCTACAAATAAAAGTGCTCCGAATTTCAATTTTTAGTAGGGCTAGGGCATTTCCTCGTCAAGCAGACTTTGACAATACTACTTTCAACTCTCTCCCTTAAACTTAAACTGAGATAATGGGATGGCAATTTTGGTTACGTTAGAAAAACACCATTTTTGGAATTTTAAAAAGTCGAAGTTATGAATCGAAATCAAAGTGTTAGAAGTGAAATCGATTTGTTTTGCCATGACAAATTAATAAAAAAATATAACATCACTCTCCTTGCAACCGCAAGAAAGTTATAAGGAACGAAACTTTGAAAATACCAATACCCCCCCACATGTTCACGGAGGGTCACTTTTCCACTTTTTTTAAGGTAGCGAATGTGACTTTTTGCGCATCAAGAAGTTGCTCCTTATTGAAACAAGGCCTTTCAACCCATTTTCACCTAAAAAAAAATGCAGCAGAATCAAAGGAATACGTAATATTCTGAAATATAGCTACAAATAAAAGTGCTCCGAATTTCAATTTTTAGTAGGGCTAGGGCATTTCCTCGTCAAGCAGACTTTGACGATACTACTTTCAACTCTCTCCCTTAAACTTAAACTGATATAATGGGATGGCAATTTTGGTTAGGTTAGAAAAACACCTTTTTTGGAATTTTAAAAAGTCGAAGTTATGAATCGAAATCAAAGTGTTAGAAGTGGAATCGATTTGTTTTGCCATGACAAATTAATAAAAAAATATAACATCACTCTCCTTGCAACCGCAAGAAAGTTATAAGGAACGAAACTTTGAAAATACCAATACCCCCCCACATGTTCACGGAGGGTCACTTTTCCACTTTTTTTAAGGTAGCGAATGTGACTTATTGCGCATCAAGAAGTTGCTCCTTATTGAAACAAGGCCTTTCAACCCATTTTCACCTAAAAAAAATGCAGCAGAATCCAAGGAATACGTAATATTCTGAAATATAGCTACAAATAAAAGTGCTCCGAATTTCAATTTTTAGTAGGGCTAGGGCATTTCCTCGTCAAGCAGACTTTGACAATACTACTTTCAACTCTCTCCCTTAAACTTAAACTGAGATAATGGGATGGCAATTTTGGTTACGTTAGAAAAACACCTTTTTTAGAATTTTAAAAAGTCGAAGTTATGAATCGAAATCAAAGTGTTAGAAGTGAAATCGAATTGTTTTGCCATGACAAATTAATAAAAAAATATAACATCACTCTCCTTGCAACCGCAAGAAAGTTATAAGGAACGAAACTTTGAAAATACCAATACCCCCCCACATGTTCACGGAGGGTCACTTTTCCACTTTTTTTAAGGTAGCGAATGTGACTTTTTGCGCATCAAGAAGTTGCTCCTTATTGAAACAAGGCCTTTCAACCCATTTTCACCTAAAAAAAAATGCAGCAGAATCAAAGGAATACGTAATATTCTGAAATATAGCTACAAATAAAAGTGCTCCGAATTTCAATTTTTAGTAGGGCTAGGGCATTTCCTCGTCAAGCAGACTTTGACGATACTACTTTCAACTCTCTCCCTTAAACTTAAACTGATATAATGGGATGGCAATTTTGGTTAGGTTAGAAAAACACCTTTTTTGGAATTTTAAAAAGTCGAAGTTATGAATCGAAATCAAAGTGTTAGAAGTGGAATCGATTTGTTTTGCCATGACAAATTAATAAAAAAATATAACATCACTCTCCTTGCAACCGCAAGAAAGTTATAAGGAACGAAACTTTGAAAATACCAATACCCCCCCACATGTTCACGGAGGGTCACTTTTCCACTTTTTTTAAGGTAGCGAATGTGACTTTTTGCGCATCAAGAAGTTGCTCCTTATTGAAACAAGGCCTTTCAACCCATTTTCACCTAAAAAAAATGCAGCAGAATCCAAGGAATACGTAATATTCTGAAATATAGCTACAAATAAAAGTGCTCCGAATTTCAATTTTTAGTAGGGCTAGGGCATCTCCTCATCAAGCAGACTTTGACAATACTACTTTCAACTCTCTCTCTTAAACTTAAACTGAGGTAATGGGATGGCAATTTTGGTTACGTTAGAAACACCATTTTTGGAATTTAAAAAAGTCGAAGTTATGAATCGAAATCAAAGTGTTAGAAGGGGAATCGATTTGTTTTGCCATGACAAATTAATAAAAAAATATAACATCACTCTCCTTGCAACCGCAAGAAAGTTATAAGGAACGAAACTTTGAAAATACCAATACCCCCCCACATGTTCACGGAGGGTCACTTTTCCACTTTTTTTAAGGTAGCGAATGTGACTTTTTGCGCATCAAGAAGTTGCTCCTTATTGAAACAATGCCTTTCAACCCATTTTCACCTAAATAAATGCAGCAGAATCCAAGGAATACGTAATATTCAGAAATATAGCTACAAATAAAAGTGCTCCGAATTTCAATTTTTAGTAGTGCTAGGGCATTTCCTCATCAAGCAGACTTTGACAATACTACTTTCAACTCTCTCCCTTAAACTTAAACTGAGATAATGGGATGGCAATTTTGGTTACGTTAGAAATACCCCTTTATTGGAATTTTAAAAAGTCGAAGTTATGAATCGAAATCAAAGCGTTAGAAGTGGAATCGATTTGTTTTGCCATGACAAATTAATAAAAATATATAACATCACTCTCCTTGCAACCGCAAGAAAGTTATAAGGAACGAAACTTTGAAAATACCAATACCCCCCCACATGTTCACGGAGGGTCACTTTTCCACTTTTTTTAAGGTAGCGAATGTGACTTTTTGCGCATCAAGAAGTTGCTCCTTATTGAAACAAGGCCTTTCAACCCATTTTCACCTAATTAAATGCAGCAGAATCCAAGGAATACGTAATATTCTGAAATATAGCTACAAATAAAAGTGCTCCGAATTTCAATTTTTAGTAGGGCTAGGGCATCTCCTCGTCAAGCAGACTTTGACAATACAACTATCAACTCTCTCCCTTAAACATAAACTGAGATAATGGGATGGCAATTTTGGTTACGTTAGAAAAACCCCTTTTTTTTAATTTAAAAAAGTCGAAGTTATGAATCGAAATCAAAGTGTTAGAAGTGGAATCGATTTGTTTTGCCATGACAAATTAATAAAAAAATATAACATCACTCTCCTTGCAACCGCAAGAAAGTTATAAGGAACGAAACTTTGAAAATACCAATACCCCCCCACATGTTCACGGAGGGTCACTTTTCCACTTTTTTTAAGGTAGCGAATGTGACTTTTTGCGCATCAAGAAGTTGCTCCTTATTGAAACAAGGCCTTTCAACCCATTTTCACCTAATTAAATGCAGCAGAATCCAAGGAATACGTAATATTCTGAAATATAGCTACAAATAAAAGTGCTCCGAATTTCAATTTTTAGTAGGGCTAGGGCATCTCCTCGTCAATAAGACTTTGACAATACAACTATCAACTCTCTCCCTTAAACTTAAACTGAGATAATGGGATGGCAATTTTGGTTACGTTAGAAAAACCCCTTTTTTGGAATTTTAAAAAGTCGAAGTTATGAATCGAAATCAAAGTGTTAGAAGTGGAATCGATTTGTTTTGCCATGACAAATTAATAAAAAAATATAACATCACTCTCCTTGCAACCGCAAAAAAGTTATAAGGTACGAAACATTGAAAATACCAATACCCCCCCACATGTTCACGGAGGGTCACTTTTACACTTTTTTTAAGGTAGCGAATGTGACTTTTTGCGCATCAAGAAGTTGCTCCTTATTGAAACAAGGCCTTTCAACCCATTTTCACCTAATTTAATGCAGCAGAATCCAAGGAATACGTAATATTCTGAAATATAGCTACAAATAAAAGTGCTCCGAATTTCAATTTTTAGTAGGGCTAGGGCATCTCCTCGTCAAGCAGACTTTGACAATACTACTTTTAACTCTCTCCCTTAAACTTAAACTGAGATAATGGGATGGCAATTTTGGTTACGTTAGAAAAACCCCTTTTTTGGAATTTTAAAAAGTCGAAGTTATGAATCGAAATCAAAGTGTTAGAAGTGGAATCGATTTGTTTTGCCATGACAAATTAATAAAAAAATATAACATCACTCTCCTTGCAACCGCAAAAAAGTTATAAGGAACGAAACTTTGAAAATACCAATACCCCCCCCACATGTTCACGGAGGGTCACTTTTACACTTTTTTTAAGGTAGCGAATGTGACTTTTTGCGCATCAAGAAGTTGCTCCTTATTGAAACAAGGCCATTCAACCCATTTTCACCTAATTTAATGCAGCAGAATCCAAGGAATACGTAATATTCTGAAATATAGCTACAAATAAAAGTGCTCCGAATTTCAATTTTTAGTAGGGCTAGGGCATCTCCTCGTCAAGCAGACTTTGACAATACTACTTTCAACTCTCTCCCTTAAACCTAAACTGAGATAATGGGATGGCAATTTTGGTTACGTTAGAAAAACCCCTTTTTTGAAATTTAAAAAAGTCGAAGTTATGAATCGAAATCAAAGTGTTAGAAGTGGAATCGATTTGTTTTGCCATGACAAATAAATAAAAAAATATAACATCACTCTCCTTGCAACCGCAAGAAAGTTATAAGGAACGAATCTTTGAAAATACCAATACCCCCCCACATGTTCACGGAGGGTCACTTTTCCACTTTTTTTAAGGTAGCGAATGTGACTTTTTGCGCATCAAGAAGTTGCTCCTTATTGAAACAAGGCCTTTCAACCCATTTTCACCTAATTAAATGCAGCAGAATCTAAGGAATACGTAATATTCTGAAATATAGCTACAAATAAAAGTGCTCCGAATTTCAATTTTTAGTAGGGCTAGGGCATCTCCTCGTCAAGCAGACTTTGACAATACTACTTTCAACTCTCTCCCTTAAACTTAATCTGAGATAATGGGATGGCAATTTTTGTTACGTTAGAAAAACCCCTTTTTTGGAATTTTAAAAAGGCGAAGTTATGAATCGAAATCAAAGTTTTAGAAGCGGAATCGATTTGTTCTGCCATGACAAATTCAAAAGAAAATATAACATTACTCTCCTTGCAACCGCAAGAAAGTTATTAGGATCAAAACTTTGAAAATACCAATACCCCCCCACATGTTCACGGAGGGTCCTTTTTCCACATTTTTTTAGGTAGCAAATGTGATTTTTTGCGCATCAAGAAGTTGCTCCTTATTGAAACAATGCCTTTCAACCCATTTTCACATAATTAAATGCAGCAGAATCCAAGGAATACGTAATATTCTGAAATATAGCTACAAATAAAAGTGCTCCGAATTTCAATTTTTAGTAGGGCTAGGGCATCTCCTCATCAAGCAGACTTTGACAATACTACTTTCAACTCTCTGCCTTAAACTTAAACTGAGATAATAAGATGGCAATTTTGGTTACGTTAGAAAAACCCCTTTTTTGGAATTTAAAAAAGTCGAAGTTATGAATCGAAATCAAAGTGTTAGAAAGGGAATCGATTTGTTTTGCCATGGCAAATTAATAAAAAAAATATAACATCACTCTCCTTGCAACCGCAATAAAGTTATAAGGAACGAAACTTTGAAAATACCAATACCCCCCCACATGTTCACGGAGGGTCCTTTTTCCACATTTTTTTAGGTAGCGAATGTGATTTTTTGCGCATCAAGAAGGTGCTCCTTATTGAAACAAGGCCTTTCAACCCATTTACACCTAAAAAAAATGCAGCAGAATCCAAGGAATACGTAATATTCTGAAATATAGCTACAAATAAATGTGCTCCCAATTTCAATTTTTAGTAGGGCTAGGGCATCTCCTCATCAAGCAGACTTTGACAATACTACTTTCAACTCTCTCCCTTAAACTTAAACTGAGATAATGGGATGGCAATTTTGGTTACGTTAGAAAAACCCCTTTTTTGGAATTTAAAAAAGTCGAAGTTATGAATCGAAATCAAAGTGTTAGAAGGGGAATCGATTTGTTTTGCCATGGCAAATTAATAAAAAAAATATAACATCACTCTCCTTGCAACCGCAAGAAAGTTATAAGGAACGAAACTTTGAAAATACCAATACCCCCCCACATGTTCACGGAGGGTCCTTTTTCCACACTTTTTTAGGTAGCGAATGTGATTTTTTGCGCATCAAGAAGTTGCTCCTTATTGAAACAATGCCTTTCAACCCATTTTCACCTAAAAAAATGCAGCAGAATCCAAGGAATACGTAATATTCTGAAATATAGCTACAAATAAAAGTGCTCCGATTTTCAATTTTTAGTAGGGCTAGGGCATCTCCTCATCAAGCAGACTTTGACAATACTACTTTCAACTCTCTCCCTTAAACTTAAACTGAGATAATGGGATGGCAATTTTGGTTACGTTAGAAAAACCCCTTTTTTGGAATTTAAAAAAGTCGAAGTTATGAATCGAAATCAAAGTGTTAGAAGTGGAATCGATTTGTTTTGCCATGACAAATTAATAAAAAAATATAACATCACTCTCCTTGCAACCGCAAGAAAGTTATAAGGAACGAAACTTTGAAAATACCAATACCCCCCCACATGTTCACGGAGGGTCACTTTTCCACTTTTTTTAAGGTAGCGAATGTGACTTTTTGCGCATCAAGAAGTTGCTCCTTATTGAAACAAGGCCTTTCAACCCATTTTCACCTAATTAAATGCAGCAGAATCCAAGGAATACGTAATATTCTGAAATATAGCTACAAATAAAAGTGCTCCGAATTTCAATTTTTAGTAGGGCTAGGGCATCTCCTCGTCAAGCAGACTTTGACAATACAACTATCAACTCTCTCCCTTAAACTTAAACTGAGATAATGGGATGGCAATTTTGGTTACGTTAGAAAAACCCCTTTTTTGGAATTTTAAAAAGTCGAAGTTATGAATCGAAATCAAAGTGTTAGAAGTGGAATCGATTTGTTTTGCCATGACAAATTAATAAAAAAATATAACATCACTCTCCTTGCAACCGCAAAAAAGTTATAAGGAACGAAACTTTGAAAATACCAATACCCCCCCACATGTTCACGGAGGGTCACTTTTACACTTTTTTTAAGGTAGCGAATGTGACTTTTTGCGCATCAAGAAGTTGCTCCTTATTGAAACAAGGCCTTTCAACCCATTTTCACCTAATTTAATGCAGCAGAATCCAAGGAATACGTAATATTCTGAAATATAGCTACAAATAAAAGTGCTCCGAATTTCAATTTTTAGTAGGGCTAGGGCATCTCCTCGTCAAGCAGACTTTGACAATACTACTTTTAACTCTCTCCCTTAAACTTAAACTGAGATAATGGGATGGCAATTTTGGTTACGTTAGAAAAACCAATTTTTTGGAATTTTAAAAAGTCGAAGTTATGAATCGAAATCAAAGTGTTAGAAGTGGAATCGATTTGTTTTGCCATGACAAATAAATAAAAAAATATAACATCACTCTCCTTGCAACCGCAAGAAAGTTATAAGGAACGAATCTTTGAAAATACCAATACCCCCCCACATGTTCACGGAGGGTCACTTTTCCACTTTTTTTAAGGTAGCGAATGTGACTTTTTGCGCATCAAGAAGTTGCTCCTTATTGAAACAAGGCCTTTCAACCCATTTTCACCTAATTAAATGCAGCAGAATCTAAGGAATACGTAATATTCTGAAATATAGCTACAAATAAAAGTGCTCCGAATTTCAATTTTTAGTAGGGCTAGGGCATCTCCTCGTCAAGCAGACTTTGACAATACTACTTTCAACTCTCTCCCTTAAACTTAATCTGAGATAATGGGATGGCAATTTTTGTTACGTTAGAAAAACCCCTTTTTTGGAATTTTAAAAAGGCGAAGTTATGAATCGAAATCAAAGTTTTAGAAGCGGAATCGATTTGTTCTGCCATGACAAATTCAAAAGAAAATATAACATTACTCTCCTTGCAACCGCAAGAAAGTTATTAGGATCAAAACTTTGAAAATACCAATACCCCCCCACATGTTCACGGAGGGTCCTTTTTCCACATTTTTTTAGGTAGCAAATGTGATTTTTTGCGCATCAAGAAGTTGCTCCTTATTGAAACAATGCCTTTCAACCCATTTTCACATAATTAAATGCAGCAGAATCCAAGGAATACGTAATATTCTGAAATATAGCTACAAATAAAAGTGCTCCGAATTTCAATTTTTAGTAGGGCTAGGGCATCTCCTCATCAAGCAGACTTTGACAATACTACTTTCAACTCTCTGCCTTAAACTTAAACTGAGATAATAAGATGGCAATTTTGGTTACGTTAGAAAAACCCCTTTTTTGGAATTTAAAAAAGTCGAAGTTATGAATCGAAATCAAAGTGTTAGAAAGGGAATCGATTTGTTTTGCCATGGCAAATTAATAAAAAAAATATAACATCACTCTCCTTGCAACCGCAATAAAGTTATAAGGAACGAAACTTTGAAAATACCAATACCCCCCCACATGTTCACGGAGGGTCCTTTTTCCACATTTTTTTAGGTAGCGAATGTGATTTTTTGCGCATCAAGAAGGTGCTCCTTATTGAAACAAGGCCTTTCAACCCATTTACACCTTAAAAAAATGCAGCAGAATCCAAGGAATACGTAATATTCTGAAATATAGCTACAAATAAATGTGCTCCCAATTTCAATTTTTAGTAGGGCTAGGGCATCTCCTCATCAAGCAGACTTTGACAATACTACTTTCAACTCTCTCCCTTAAACTTAAACTGAGATAATGGGATGGCAATTTTGGTTACGTTAGAAAAACCCCTTTTTTGGAATTTTAAAAAGGCGAAGTTATGAATCGAAATCAAAGTGTTAGAAGTGGAATCGATTTGTTTTGCCATGACAAATTAATAAAAAAATATAACATCACTCTCCTTGCAACCGCAAAAAAGTTATAAGGAACGAAACTTTGAAAATACCAATACCCCCCCACATGTTCACGGAGGGTCACTTTTACACTTTTTTTAAGGTAGCGAATGTGACTTTTTGCGCATCAAGAAGTTGCTCCTTATTGAAACAAGGCCTTTCAACCCATTTTCACCTAATTTAATGCAGCAGAATCCAAGGAATACGTAATATTCTGAAATATAGCTACAAATAAAAGTGCTCCGAATTTCAATTTTTAGTAGGGCTAGGGCATCTCCTCGTCAAGCAGACTTTGACAATACTACTTTTAACTCTCTCCCTTAAACTTAAACTGAGATAATGGGATGGCAATTTTGGTTACGTTAGAAAAACCCCTTTTTTGGAATTTTAAAAAGTCGAAGTTATGAATCGAAATCAAAGTGTTAGAAGTGGAATCGATTTGTTTTGCCATGACAAATTAATAAAAAAATATAACATCACTCTCCTTGCAACCGCAAAAAAGTTATAAGGAACGAAACTTTGAAAATACCAATACCCCCCCCACATGTTCACGGAGGGTCACTTTTACACTTTTTTTAAGGTAGCGAATGTGACTTTTTGCGCATCAAGAAGTTGCTCCTTATTGAAACAAGGCCATTCAACCCATTTTCACCTAATTTAATGCAGCAGAATCCAAGGAATACGTAATATTCTGAAATATAGCTACAAATAAAAGTGCTCCGAATTTCAATTTTTAGTAGGGCTAGGGCATCTCCTCGTCAAGCAGACTTTGACAATACTACTTTCAACTCTCTCCCTTAAACTTAAACTGAGATAATAAGATGGCAATTTTGGTTATGATAGAAAAACCCCTTTTTTGGAATTTAAAAAAGTCGAAGTTATGAATCGAAATCAAAGTGTTAGAAGGGGAATCGATTTGTTTTGCCATGGCAAATAAATAAAAAAATATAACATCACTCTCCTTGCAACCGCAAGAAAGTTATAAGGAACGAATCTTTGAAAATACCAATACCCCCCCACATGTTCACGGAGGGTCACTTTTCCACTTTTTTTAAGGTAGCGAATGTGACTTTTTGCGCATCAAGAAGTTGCTCCTTATTGAAACAAGGCCTTTCAACCCATTTTCACCTAATTAAATGCAGCAGAATCTAAGGAATACGTAATATTCTGAAATATAGCTACAAATAAAAGTGCTCCGAATTTCAATTTTTAGTAGGGCTAGGGCATCTCCTCGTCAAGCAGACTTTGACAATACTACTTTCAACTCTCTCCCTTAAACTTAATCTGAGATAATGGGATGGCAATTTTTGTTACGTTAGAAAAACCCCTTTTTTGGAATTTTAAAAAGGCGAAGTTATGAATCGAAATCAAAGTTTTAGAAGCGGAATCGATTTGTTCTGCCATGACAAATTCAAAAGAAAATATAACATTACTCTCCTTGCAACCGCAAGAAAGTTATTAGGATCAAAACTTTGAAAATACCAATACCCCCCCACATGTTCACGGAGGGTCCTTTTTCCACATTTTTTTAGGTAGCAAATGTGATTTTTTGCGCATCAAGAAGTTGCTCCTTATTGAAACAATGCCTTTCAACCCATTTTCACATAATTAAATGCAGCAGAATCCAAGGAATACGTAATATTCTGAAATATAGCTACAAATAAAAGTGCTCCGAATTTCAATTTTTAGTAGGGCTAGGGCATCTCCTCATCAAGCAGACTTTGACAATACTACTTTCAACTCTCTGCCTTAAACTTAAACTGAGATAATAAGATGGCAATTTTGGTTACGTTAGAAAAACCCCTTTTTTGGAATTTAAAAAAGTCGAAGTTATGAATCGAAATCAAAGTGTTAGAAAGGGAATCGATTTGTTTTGCCATGGCAAATTAATAAAAAAAATATAACATCACTCTCCTTGCAACCGCAATAAAGTTATAAGGAACGAAACTTTGAAAATACCAATACCCCCCCACATGTTCACGGAGGGTCCTTTTTCCACATTTTTTTAGGTAGCGAATGTGATTTTTTGCGCATCAAGAAGGTGCTCCTTATTGAAACAAGGCCTTTCAACCCATTTACACCTAAAAAAATGCAGCAGAATCCAAGGAATACGTAATATTCTGAAATATAGCTACAAATAAATGTGCTCCCAATTTCAATTTTTAGTAGGGCTAGGGCATCTCCTCATCAAGCAGACTTTGACAATACTACTTTCAACTCTCTCCCTTAAACTTAAACTGAGATAATGGGATGGCAATTTTGGTTACGTTAGAAAAACCCCTTTTTTGGAATTTAAAAAAGTCGAAGTTATGAATCGAAATCAAAGTGTTAGAAGGGGAATCGATTTGTTTTGCCATGGCAAATTAATAAAAAAAATATAACATCACTCTCCTTGCAACCGCAAGAAAGTTATAAGGAACGAAACTTTGAAAATACCAATACCCCCCCACATGTTCACGGAGGGTCACTTTTCCACTTTTTTTAAGGTAACGAATGTGACTTTTTGCGCATCAAGAAGTTGCTCCTTATTGAAACAATGGCTTTCAACCCATTTTCACCTAAAAAAATGCAGCAGAATCCAAGGAATACGTAATATTCTGAAATATAGCTACAAATAAAAGTGCTCCGAATTTCAATTTTTAGTAGGGCTAGGGCATCTCCTCATCAAGCAGACTTTGACAATACTACTTTCAACTCTCTCCCTTAAACTTAAACTGAGATAATGGGATGGCAATTTTGGTTACGTTAGAAAAACCCCTTTTTTGGAATTTAAAAAAGTCGAAGTTATGAATCGAAATCAAAGTTTTAGGAGCGGAATCGATGTGTTCTGCCATGAAAAATTCAAAAAAAAATATAACATTACTCTCCTTGCAACCGCAAAAAAGTTATAAGGATCAAAACTTTGAAAATACCAATACCCCCCCACATGTTCACGGAGGGTCCTTTTTCCACACTTTTTTAGGTAGCGAATGTGATTTTTTGCGCATCAAGAAGTTGCTCCTTATTGAAACAATGCCTTTCAACCCATTTTCACCTAAAAAAATGCAGCAGAATCCAAGGAATACGTAATATTCTGAAATATAGCTACAAATAAAAGTGCTCCGATTTTCAATTTTTAGTAGGGCTAGGGCATCTCCTCATCAAGCAGACTTTGACAATACTACTTTCAACTCTCTCCCTTAAACTTAAACTGAGATAATGGGATGGCAATTTTGGTTACGTTAGAAAAACCCCTTTTTTGGAATTTAAAAAAGTCGAAGTTATGAATCGAAATCAAAGTGTTAGAAGGGGAATCGATTTGTTTTTCCATGACAAATTAATAAAAATATATAACATCACTCTCCTTGCAACCGCAAGAAAGTTATAAGGAACGAAACTTTGAAAATACCAATACCCCCCCACATGTTCACGGAGGGTCACTTTTCCACTTTTTTTAAGGTAACGAATGTGACTTTTTGCGCATCAAGAAGTTGCTCCTTATTGAAACAATGGCTTTCAACCCATTTTCACCTAAAAAAATGCAGCAGAATCCAAGGAATACGTAATATTCTGAAATATAGCTACAAATAAAAGTGCTCCGAATTTCAATTTTTAGTAGGGCTAGGGCATCTCCTCATCAAGCAGACTTTGACAATACTACTTTCAACTCTCTCCCTTAAACTTAAACTGAGATAATGGGATGGCAATTTTGGTTACGTTAGAAAAACCCCTTTTTTGGAATTTAAAAAAGTCGAAGTTATGAATCGAAATCAAAGTGTTAGAAGGGGAATCGATTTGTTTTTCCATGACAAATTAATAAAAAAATATAACATCACTCTCCTTGCAACCGCAAGAAAGTTATAAGGAACGAAACTTTGAAAATACCAATACCCCCCCACATGTTCACGGAGGGTCACTTTTCCACTTTTTTTAAGGTAGCGAATGTGACTTTTTGCGCATCAAGAAGTTGCTTCTTATTGAAACAAGGCCTTTCAACCCATTTTCACCTAACTAAATGCAGCAGAATCCAAGGAATACGTAATATTCTGAAATATAGCTACAAATAAAAGTGCTAGCCGAATTTCAATTTTTAGTAGGGCTAGGGCATCTCCTCATCAAGCAGACTTTGACAATACTACTTTCAACTCTCTCCCTTAAACTTAAACTGAGATAATGGGATGGCAATTTTGGTTACGTTAGAAAAACCCCTTTTTTGGAATTTAAAAAAGTCGAAGTTATGAATCGAAATCAAAGTGTTAGAAGGGGAATCGATTTGTTTTGCCATGGCAAATTAATAAAAAAAATATAACATCACTCTCCTTGCAACCGCAAGAAAGTTATAAGGAACGAAACTTTGAAAATACCAATACCCCCCCACATGTTCACGGAGGGTCACTTTTCCACTTTTTTTAAGGTAACGAATGTGACTTTTTGCGCATCAAGAAGTTGCTCCTTATTGAAACAATGCCTTTCAACCCATTTTCACCTAAAAAAATGCAGCAGAATCCAAGGAATACGTAATATTCTGAAATATAGCTACAAATAAAAGTGCTCCGATTTTCAATTTTTAGTAGGGCTAGGGCATCTCCTCATCAAGCAGACTTTGACAATACTACTTTCAACTCTCTCCCTTAAACTTAAACTGAGATAATGGGATGGCAATTTTGGTTACGTTAGAAAAACCCCTTTTTTGGAATTTAAAAAAGTCGAAGTTATGAATCGAAATCAAAGTGTTAGAAGGGGAATCGATTTGTTTTTCCATGACAAATTAATAAAAATATATAACATCACTCTCCTTGCAACCGCAAGAAAGTTATAAGGAACGAAACTTTGAAAATACCAATACCCCCCCACATGTTCACGGAGGGTCACTTTTCCACTTTTTTTAAGGTAGCGAATGTGACTTTTTGCGCATCAAGAAGTTGCTCCTTATTGAAACAAGGCCTTTCAACCCATTTTCACCTAATTAAATGCAGCAGAATCCAAGGAATACGTAATATTCTGAAATATAGCTACAAATAAAAGTGCTCCGAATTTCAATTTTTAGTAGGGCTAGGGCATCTCCTCATCAAGCAGACTTTGACAATACTACTTTCAACTCTCTCCCTTAAACTTAAACTGAGATAATAAGATGGCAATTTTGGTTACGTTAGAAAAACCCCTTTTTTGGAATTTAAAAAAGTCGAAGTTATGAATCGAAATCAAAGTGTTAGAAGGGGAATCGATTTGTTTTGCCATGGCAAATTAATAAAAAAAATATAACATCACTCTCCTTGCAACCGCAAGAAAGTTATAAGGATCAAAACTTTGAAAATACCAATACCCCCCCACATGTTCACGGAGGGTCCTTTTTCCACATTTTTTTAGGTAGCGAATGTGATTTTTTGCGCATCAAGAAGGTGCTCCTTATTGAAACAAGGCCTTTCAACCCATTTACACCTAAAAAAATGCAGCAGAATCCAAGGAATACGTAATATTCTGAAATATAGCTACAAATAAAAGTGCTCCGAATTTCAATTTTTAGTAGGGCTAGGGCATCTCCTCATCAAGCAGACTTTGACAATACTACTTTCAACTCTCTCCCTTAAACTTAAACTGAGATAATGGGATGGCAATTTTGGTTACGTTAGAAAAACCCCTTTTTTGGAATTTAAAAAAGTCGAAGTTATGAATCGAAATCAAAGTGTTAGAAGGGGAATCGATTTGTTTTGCCATGGCAAATTAATAAAAAAAATATAACATCACTCTCCTTGCAACCGCAAGAAAGTTATATGGAACGAAACTTTGAAAATACCAATACCCCCCCACATGTTCACGGAGGGTCACTTTTCCACTTTTTTTAAGGTAACGAATGTGACTTTTTGCGCATCAAGAAGTTGCTCCTTATTGAAACAATGCCTTTCAACCCATTTTCACCTAAAAAAATGCAGCAGAATCCAAGGAATACGTAATATTCTGAAATATAGCTACAAATAAAAGTGCTCCGATTTTCAATTTTTAGTAGGGCTAGGGCATCTCCTCATCAAGCAGACTTTGACAATACTACTTTCAACTCTCTCCCTTAAACTTAAACTGAGATAATGGGATGGCAATTTTGGTTACGTTAGAAAAACCCCTTTTTTGGAATTTAAAAAAGTCGAAGTTATGAATCGAAATCAAAGTGTTAGAAGGGGAATCGATTTGTTTTGCCATGGCAAATTAATAAAAAAAATATAACATCACTCTCCTTGCAACCGCAAGAAAGTTATAAGGAACGAAACTTTGAAAATACCAATACCCCCCCACATGTTCACGGAGGGTCACTTTTCCACTTTTTTTAAGGTAACGAATGTGACTTTTTGCGCATCAAGAAGTTGCTCCTTATTGAAACAATGCCTTTCAACCCATTTTCACCTAAAAAAATGTAGCAGAATCCAAGGAATACGTAATATTCTGAAATATAGCTACAAATAAAAGTGCTCCGAATTTCAATTTTTAGTAGGGCTAGGGCATCTCCTCATCAAGCAGACTTTGACAATACTACTTTCAACTCTCTCCCTTAAACTTAAACTGAGATAATGGGATGGCAATTTTGGTTACGTTAGAAAAACCCCTTTTTTGGAATTTAAAAAAGTCGAAGTTATGAATCGAAATCAAAGTGTTAGAAGGGGAATCGATTTGTTTTGCCATGGCAAATTAATAAAAAAAATATAACATTACTCTCCTTGCAACCGCAAAAAGTTATAAGGAACGAAACTTTGAAAATACCAATACCCCCCCACATGTTCACGGAGGGTCCTTTTTCCACTTTTTTTTAGGTAGCGAATGTGATTTTTTGCGCATCAAGAAGTTGCTCCTTATTGAACCAAGGCCTTTCAACCCATTTTCACCTAATTAAATGCAGCAGAATCCAAGGAATACGTAATATTCTGAAATATAGCTACAAATAAAAGTGCTCCGAATTTCAATTTTTAGTAGGGCTAGGGCATCTCCTCGTCAAGCAGACTTTGACAATACTACTTTCAACTCTCTCCCTTAAACTTAAACTAAGATAATGGGATGGCAATTTTGGTTACGTTAGAAAAACCCCTTTTTTGGAATTTAAAAAAGTCGAAGTTATGAATCGAAATCAAAGTGTTAGAAGGGGAATCGATTTGTTTTGCCATGGCAAATTAATAAAAAAAATATAACATCACTCTCCTTGCAACCGCAAGAAAGTTATAAGGAACGAAACTTTGAAAATACCAATACCCCCCCACATGTTCACGGAGGGTCACTTTTCCACTTTTTTTAAGGTAACGAATGTGACTTTTTGCGCATCAAGAAGTTGCTCCTTATTGAAACAAGGCCTTTCAACCCATTTTCACCTAATTAAATGCAGCAGAATCCAAGGAATACGTAATATTCTGAAATATAGCTACAAATAAAAGTGCTCCGAATTTCAATTTTTAGTAGGGCTAGGGCATCTCCTCATCAAGCAGACTTTGACAATACTACTTTCAACTCTCTCCCTTAAACATAAACTGAGATAATGGGATGGCAATTTCGGTTACGTTAGAAAAACCCCTTTTTTGGAATTTTAAAAAGGCGAAGTTATGAATCGAAATCAAAGTTTTAGGAGCGGAATCGATGTGTTCTGCCATGAAAAATTCAAAAAAAAATATAACATTACTCTCCTTGCAACCGCAAAAAAGTTATAAGGATCAAAACTTTGAAAATACCAATACCCCCCCACATGTTCACGGAGGGTCCTTTTTCCACACTTTTTTAGGTAGCGAATGTGATTTTTTGCGCATCAAGAAGTTGCTCCTTATTGAAACAATGCCTTTCAACCCATTTTCACCTAAAAAAATGCAGCAGAATCCAAGGAATACGTAATATTCTGAAATATAGCTACAAATAAAAGTGCTCCGAATTTCAATTTTTAGTAGGGCTAGGGCATCTCCTCATCAAGCAGACTTTGACAATACTACTTTCAACTCTCTCCCTTAAACTTAAACTGAGATAATGGGACGGCAATTTTGGTTACGTTAGAAAAACCCCTTTTTTGGAATTTAAAAAAGTCGAAGTTATGAATCGAAATCAAAGTGTTAGAAGGGGAATCGATTTGTTTTGCCATGGCAAATTAATAAAAAAAATATAACATTACTCTCCTTGCAACCGCAAAAAGTTATAAGGAACGAAACTTTGAAAATACCAATACCCCCCCACATGTTCACGGAGGGTCCTTTTTCCACTTTTTTTTAGGTAGCGAATGTGATTTTTTGCGCATCAAGAAGTTGCTCCTTATTGAAACAAGGCCTTTCAACCCATTTTCACCTAATTAAATGCAGCAGAATCCAAGGAATACGTAATATTCTGAAATATAGCTACAAATAAAAGTGCTCCGAATTTCAATTTTTAGTAGGGCTAGGGCATCTCCTCGTCAAGCAGACTTTGACAATACTACTTTCAACTCTCTCCCTTAAACTTAAACTAAGATAATGGGATGGCAATTTTGGTTACGTTAGAAAAACCCCTTTTTTGGAATTTAAAAAAGTCGAAGTTATGAATCGAAATCAAAGTGTTAGAAGGGGAATCGATTTGTTTTGCCATGGCAAATTAATAAAAAAAATATAACATCACTCTCCTTGCAACCGCAAGAAAGTTATAAGGAACGAAACTTTGAAAATACCAATACCCCCCCACATGTTCACGGAGGGTCACTTTTCCACTTTTTTTAAGGTAACGAATGTGACTTTTTGCGCATCAAGAAGTTGCTCCTTATTGAAACAAGGCCTTTCAACCCATTTTCACCTAATTAAATGCAGCAGAATCCAAGGAATACGTAATATTCTGAAATATAGCTACAAATAAAAGTGCTCCGAATTTCAATTTTTAGTAGGGCTAGGGCATCTCCTCATCAAGCAGACTTTGACAATACTACTTTCAACTCTCTCCCTTAAACATAAACTGAGATAATGGGATGGCAATTTCGGTTACGTTAGAAAAACCCCTTTTTTGGAATTTTAAAAAGGCGAAGTTATGAATCGAAATCAAAGTTTTAGGAGCGGAATCGATGTGTTCTGCCATGAAAAATTCAAAAAAAAATATAACATTACTCTCCTTGCAACCGCAAAAAAGTTATAAGGATCAAAACTTTGAAAATACCAATACCCCCCCACATGTTCACGGAGGGTCCTTTTTCCACACTTTTTTAGGTAGCGAATGTGATTTTTTGCGCATCAAGAAGTTGCTCCTTATTGAAACAATGCCTTTCAACCCATTTTCACCTAAAAAAATGCAGCAGAATCCAAGGAATACGTAATATTCTGAAATATAGCTACAAATAAAAGTGCTCCGAATTTCAATTTTTAGTAGGGCTAGGGCATCTCCTCATCAAGCAGACTTTGACAATACTACTTTCAACTCTCTCCCTTAAACATAAACTGAGATAATGGGATGGCAATTTTGGTTACGTTAGAAAAACCCCTTTTTTGGAATTTAAAAAAGTCGAAGTTATGAATCGAAATCAAAGTGTTAGAAGGGGAATCGATTTGTTTTGCCATGGCAAATTAATAAAAAAAATATAACATCACTCTCCTTGCAACCGCAAGAAAGTTATAAGGAACGAAACTTTGAAAATACCAATACCCCCCCACATGTTCACGGAGGGTCACTTTTCCACTTTTTTTAAGGTAACGAATGTGACTTTTTGCGCATTAAGAAGTTGCTCCTTATTGAAACAATGCCTTTCAACCCATTTTCACCTAAAAAAATGCAGCAGAATCCAAGGAATACGTAATATTCTGAAATATAGCTACAAATAAAAGTGCTCCGATTTTCAATTTTTAGTAGGGCTAGGGCATCTCCTCATCAAGCAGACTTTGACAATACTACTTTCAACTCTCTCCCTTAAACTTAAACTGAGATAATGGGATGGCAATTTTGGTTACGTTAGAAAAACCCCTTTTTTGGAATTTAAAAAAGTCGAAGTTATGAATCGAAATCAAAGTGTTAGAAGGGGAATCAATTTGTTTTGCCATGGCAAATTAATAAAAAAAATATAACATCACTCTCCTTGCAACCGCAAGAAAGTTATAAGGAACGAAACTTTGAAAATACCAATACCCCCCCACATGTTCACGGAGGGTCACTTTTCCACTTTTTTTAAGGTAACGAATGTGACTTTTTGCGCATCAAGAAGTTGCTCCTTATTGAAACAAGGCCTTTCAACCCATTTTCACCTAATTAAATGCAGCAGAATCCAAGGAATACGTAATATTCTGAAATATAGCTACAAATAAAAGTGCTCCGAATTTCAATTTTTAGTAGGGCTAGGGCATCTCCTCATCAAGCAGACTTTGACAATACTACTTTCAACTCTCTCCCTTAAACTTAAACTGAGATAATGGGCTGGCAATTTCGGTTACGTTAGAAAAACCCCTTTTTTGGAATTTTAAAAAGGCGAAGTTATGAATCGAAATCAAAGTTTTAGGAGCGGAATCGATTTGTTCTGCCATAACAAATGCAAAAGAAAATATAACATTACTCTCCTTGCAACCGCAAGAAAGTTATAAGGATCAAAACTTTGAAAATACCAATACCCCCCCACATGTTCACGGAGGGTCCTTTTTCCACATTTTTTTAAGGTAACGAATGTGACTTTTTGCGCATCAAGATGTTGCTCCTTATTGAAACAATGCCTTTCAACCCATTTTCACCTAAAAAAATGCAGCAGAATCCAAGGAATACGTAATATTCTGAAATATAGCTACAAATAAAAGTGCTCCGATTTTCAATTTTTAGTAGGGCTAGGGCATCTCCTCATCAAGCAGACTTTGACAATACTACTTTCAACTCTCTCCCTTAAACTTAAACTGAGATAATGGGATGGCAATTTTGGTTACGTTAGAAAAACCCCTTTTTTGGAATTTAAAAAAGTCGAAGTTATGAATCGAAATCAAAGTGTTAGAAGGGGAATCGATTTGTTTTTCCATGACAAATTAATAAAAAAATATAACATCACTCTCCTTGCAACCGCAAGAAAGTTATAAGGAACGAAACTTTGAAAATACCAATACCCCCCCATATGTTCACGGAGGGTCAATTTTCCACTTTTTTTAAGGTAGCGAATGTGACTTTTTGCGCATCAAGAAGTTGCTCCTTATTGAAACAAGGCCTTTCAACCCATTTTCACCTAATTAAATGCAGCAGAATCCAAGGAATACGTAATATTCTGAAATATAGCTACAAATAAAAGTGCTCCGAATTTCAATTTTTAGTAGGGCTAGGGCATCTCCTCATCAAGCAGACTTTGACAATACTACTTTCAACTCTCTCCCTTAAACTTAAACTGAGATAATGGGCTGGCAATTTCGGTTACGTTAGAAAAACCCCTTTTTTGGAATTTTAAAAAGGCGAAGTTATGAATCGAAATCAAAGTTTTAGGAGCGGAATCGATTTGTTCTGCAATAACAAATTCAAAAGAAAATATAACATTACTCTCCTTGCAACCGCAAGAAAGTTATAAGGATCAAAACTTTGAAAATACCAATACCCCCCCACATGTTCACGGAGGGTCCTTTTTCCACATTTTTTTAGGTAGCGAATGTGATTTTTTGCGCATAAAGAAGGTGCTCCTTATTGAAACAAGGCCTTTCAACCCATTTACACCTAAAAAAATGCAGCAGAATCCAAGGAATACGTAATATTCTGAAATATAGCTACAAATAAAAGTGCTCCGAATTTCAATTTTTAGTAGGGCTAGGGCATCTCCTCATCAAGCAGACTTTGACAATACTACTTTCAACTCACTCCCTTAAACTTAAACTGAGATAATGGGATGGCAATTTTGGTTACGTTAGAAAAACCCATTTTTTGGAATTTAAAAAAGTCGAAGTTATGAATCGAAATCAAAGTGTTAGAAGGGGAATCGATTTGTTTTGCCATGGCAAATTAATAAAAAAAATATAACATCACTCTCCTTGCAACCGCAAGAACGTTATAAGGAACGAAACTTTGAAAATACCAATACCCCCCCACATGTTCACGGAGGGTCACTTTTCCACTTTTTTTAAGGTAACGAATGTGACTTTTTGCGCATCAAGAAGTTGCTCCTTATTGAAACAATGCCTTTCAACCCATTTTCACCTAAAAAAATGCAGCAGAATCCAAGGAATACGTAATATTCTGAAATATAGCTACAAATAAAAGTGCTCCGATTTTCAATTTTTAGTAGGGCTAGGGCATCTCCTCATCAAGCAGACTTTGACAATACTACTTTCAACTCTCTCCCTTAAACTTAAACTGAGATAATGGGATGGCAATTTTGGTTACGTTAGAAAAACCCCTTTTTTGGAATTTAAAAAAGTCGAAGTTATGAATCGAAATCAAAGTGTTAGAAGGGGAATCGATTTGTTTTTCCATGACAAATTAATAAAAAAATATAACATCACTCTCCTTGCAACCGCAAGAAAGTTATAAGGAACGAAACTTTGAAAATACCAATACCCCCCCATATGTTCACGGAGGGTCAATTTTCCACTTTTTTTAAGGTAGCGAATGTGACTTTTTGCGCATCAAGAAGTTGCTCCTTATTGAAACAAGGCCTTTCAACCCATTTTCACCTAATTAAATGCAGCAGAATCCAAGGAATACGTAATATTCTGAAATATAGCTACAAATAAAAGTGCTCCGAATTTCAATTTTTAGTAGGGCTAGGGCATCTCCTCATCAAGCAGACTTTGACAATACTACTTTCAACTCTCTCCCTTAAACTTAAACTGAGATAATAAGATGGCAATTTTGGTTATGTTAGAAAAACCCCTTTTTTGGAATTTAAAAAAGTCGAAGTTATGAATCGAAATCAAAGTGTTAGAAGGGGAATCGATTTGTTTTGCCATGGCAAATTAATAAAAAAAATATAACATCACTCTCCTTGCAACCGCAAGAAAGTTATAAGGAACGAAACTTTGAAAATACCAATACCCCCCCACATGTTCACGGAGGGTCACTTTTCCACTTTTTTTAAGGTAACGAATGTGACTTTTTGCGCATCAAGAAGTTGCTCCTTATTGAAACAATGCCTTTCAACCCATTTTCACCTAAAAAAATGCAGCAGAATCCAAGGAATACGTAATATTCTGAAATATAGCTACAAATAAAAGTGCTCCGATTTTCAATTTTTAGTAGGGCTAGGGCATCTCCTCATCAAGCAGACTTTGACAATACTACTTTCAACTCTCTCCCTTAAACTTAAACTGAGATAATGGGATGGCAATTTTGGTTACGTTAGAAAAACCCCCTTTTTTTTAATTTAAAAAAGTCGAAGTTATGAATCGAAATCAAAGTGTTAGAAGGGGAATCGATTTGTTTTTCCATGACAAATTAATAAAAAAATATAACATCACTCTCCTTGCAACCGCAAGAAAGTTATAAGGAACGAAACTTTGAAAATACCAATACCCCCCCACATGTTCACGGAGGGTCACTTTTCCACTTTTTTTAAGGTAGCGAATGTGACTTTTTGCGCATCAAGAAGTTGCTTCTTATTGAAACAAGGCCTTTCAACCCATTTTCACCTAATTAAATGCAGCAGAATCCAAGGAATACGTAATATTCTGAAATATAGCTACAAATAAAAGTGCTCCGAATTTCAATTTTTAGTAGGGCTAGGGCATCTCCTCATCAAGCAGACTTTGACAATACTACTTTCAACTCTCTCCCTTAAACTTAAACTGAGATAATGGGCTGGCAATTTCGGTTACGTTAGAAAAACCCCTTTTTTGGAATTTTAAAAAGGCGAAGTTATGAATCGAAATCAAAGTTTTAGGAGCGGAATCGATTTGTTCTGCCATAACAAATTCAAAAGAAAATATAACATTACTCTCCTTGCAACCGCAAGAAAGTTATAAGGATCAAAACTTTGAAAATACCAATACCCCCCCACATGTTCACGGAGGGTCCTTTTTCCACATTTTTTTAGGTAGCGAATGTGATTTTTTGCGCATAAAGAAGGTGCTCCTTATTGAAACAAGGCCTTTCAACCCATTTACACCTAAAAAAATGCAGCAGAATCCAAGGAATACGTAATATTCTGAAATATAGCTACAAATAAAAGTGCTCCGAATTTCAATTTTTAGTAGGGCTAGGGCATCTCCTCATCAAGCAGACTTTGACAATACTACTTTCAACTCTCTCCCTTAAACTTAAACTGAGATAATGGGATGGCAATTTTGGTTACGTTAGAAAAACCCCTTTTTTGGAATTTAAAAAAGTCGAAGTTATGAATCGAAATCAAAGTGTTAGAAGGGGAATCGATTTGTTTTGCCATGGCAAATTAATAAAAAAAATATAACATCACTCTCCTTGCAACCGCAAGAAAGTTATAAGGAACGAAACTTTGAAAATACCAATACCCCCCCACATGTTCACGGAGGGTCACTTTTCCACTTTTTTTAAGGTAACGAATGTGACTTTTTGCGCATCAAGAAGTTGCTCCTTATTGAAACAATGCCTTTCAACCCATTTTCACCTAAAAAAATGCAGCAGAATCCAAGGAATACGTAATATTCTGAAATATAGCTACAAATAAAAGTGCTCCGAATTTCAATTTTTAGTAGGGCTAGGGCATCTCCTCATCAAGCAGACTTTGACAATACTACTTTCAACTCTCTCCCTTAAACTTAAACTGAGATAATAAGATGGCAATTTTGGTTATGTTAGAAAAACCCCTTTTTTGGAATTTAAAAAAGTCGAAGTTATGAATCGAAATCAAAGTGTTAGAAGGGGAATCGATTTGTTTTGCCATGGCAAATTAATAAAAAAAATATAACATCACTCTCCTTGCAACCGCAAGAAAGTTATAAGGAACGAAACTTTGAAAATACCAATACCCCCCCACATGTTCACGGAGGGTCACTTTTCCACTTTTTTTAAGGTAACGAATGTGACTTTTTGCGCATCAAGAAGTTGCTCCTTATTGAAACAATGCCTTTCAACCCATTTTCACCTAAAAAAATGCAGCAGAATCCAAGGAATACGTAATATTCTGAAATATAGCTACAAATAAAAGTGCTCCGATTTTCAATTTTTAGTAGGGCTAGGGCATCTCCTCATCAAGCAGACTTTGACAATACTACTTTCAACTCTCTCCCTTAAACTTAAACTGAGATAATGGGATGGCAATTTTGGTTACGTTAGAAAAACCCCTTTTTTTTGAATTTAAAAAAGTCGAAGTTATGAATCGAAATCAAAGTGTTAGAAGGGGAATCGATTTGTTTTTCCATGACAAATTAATAAAAAAATATAACATCACTCTCCTTGCAACCGCAAGAAAGTTATAAGGAACGAAACTTTGAAAATACCAATACCCCCCCACATGTTCACGGAGGGTCACTTTTCCACTTTTTTTAAGGTAGCGAATGTGACTTTTTGCGCATCAAGAAGTTGCTTCTTATTGAAACAAGGCCTTTCAACCCATTTTCACCTAATTAAATGCAGCAGAATCCAAGGAATACGTAATATTCTGAAATATAGCTACAAATAAAAGTGCTCCGAATTTCAATTTTTAGTAGGGCTAGGGCATCTCCTCATCAAGCAGACTTTGACAATACTACTTTCAACTCTCTCCCTTAAACTTAAACTGAGATAATGGGCTGGCAATTTCGGTTACGTTAGAAAAACCCCTTTTTTGGAATTTTAAAAAGGCGAAGATATGAATCGAAATCAAAGTTTTAGGAGCGGAATCGATTTGTTCTGCCATAACAAATTCAAAAGAAAATATAACATTACTCTCCTTGCAACCGCAAGAAAGTTATAAGGATCAAAACTTTGAAAATACCAATACCACCCCACATGTTCACGGAGGGTCCTTTTTCCACATTTTTTTAGGTAGCGAATGTGATTTTTTGCGCATAAAGAAGGTGCTCCTTATTGAAACAAGGCCTATCAACCCATTTACACCTAAAAAAATGCAGCAGAATCCAAGGAATACGTAATATTCTGAAATATAGCTACAAATAAAAGTGCTCCGAATTTCAATTTTTAGTAGGGCTAGGGCATCTCCTCATCAAGCAGACTTTGACAATACTACTTTCAACTCTCTCCCTTAAACTTAAACTGAGATAATGGGATGGCAATTTTGGTTACGTTAGAAAAACCCCTTTTTTGGAATTTAAAAAAGTCGAAGTTATGAATCGAAATCAAAGTGTTAGAAGGGGAATCGATTTGTTTTGCCATGGCAAATTAATAAAAAAAATATAACATCACTCTCCTTGCAACCGCAAGAAAGTTATAAGGAACGAAACTTTGAAAATACCAATACCCCCCCACATGTTCACGGAGGGTCACTTTTCCACTTTTTTTAAGGTAACGAATGTGACTTTTTGCGCATCAAGAAGTTGCTCCTTATTGAAACAATGCCTTTCAACCCATTTTCACCTAAAAAAATGCAGCAGAATCCAAGGAATACGTAATATTCTGAAATATAGCTACAAATAAAAGTGCTCCGATTTTCAATTTTTAGTAGGGCTAGGGCATCTCCTCATCAAGCAGACTTTGACAATACTACTTTCAACTCTCTCCCTTAAACTTAAACTGAGATAATGGGATGGCAATTTTGGTTACGTTAGAAAAACCCCTTTTTTGGAATTTAAAAAAGTCGAAGTTATGAATCGAAATCAAAGTGTTAGAAGGGGAATCGATTTGTTTTTCCATGACAAATTAATAAAAAAATATAACATCACTCTCCTTGCAACCGCAAGAAAGTTATAAGGAACGAAACTTTGAAAATACCAATACCCCCCCACATGTTCACGGAGGGTCAATTTTCCACTTTTTTTAAGGTAGCGAATGTGACTTTTTGCGCATCAAGAAGTTGCTCCTTATTGAAACAAGGCCTTTCAACCCATTTTCACCTAATTAAATGCAGCAGAATCCAAGGAATACGTAATATTCTGAAATATAGCTACAAATAAAAGTGCTCCGAATTTCAATTTTTAGTAGGGCTAGGGCATCTCCTCATCAAGCAGACTTTGACAATACTACTTTCAACTCTCTCCCTTAAACTTAAACTGAGATAATAAGATGGCAATTTTGGTTATGTTAGAAAAACCCCTTTTTTGGAATTTAAAAAAGTCGAAGTTATGAATCGAAATCAAAGTGTTAGAAGGGGAATCGATTTGTTTTGCCATGGCAAATTAATAAAAAAAATATAACATCACTCTCCTTGCAACCGCAAGAAAGTTATAAGGAACGAAACTTTGAAAATACCAATACCCCCCCACATGTTCACGGAGGGTCACTTTTCCACTTTTTTTAAGGTAACGAATGTGACTTTTTGCGCATCAAGAAGTTGCTCCTTATTGAAACAAGGCCTTTCAACCCATTTTCACCTAATTAAATGCAGCAGAATCCAAGGAATACGTAATATTCTGAAATATAGCTACAAATAAAAGTGCTCCGAATTTCAATTTTTAGTAGGGCTAGGGCATCTCCTCATCAAGCAGACTTTGACAATACTACTTTCAACTCTCTCCCTTAAACTTAAACTGAGATAATGGGCTGGCAATTTCGGTTACGTTAGAAAAACCCCTTTTTTGGAATTTTAAAAAGGCGAAGTTATGAATCGAAATCAAAGTTTTAGGAGCGGAATCGATTTGTTCTGCCATAACAAATTCAAAAGAAAATATAACATTACTCTCCTTGCAACCGCAAGAAAGTTATAAGGATCAAAACTTTGAAAATACCAATACCCCCCCACATGTTCACGGAGGGTCCTTTTTCCACATTTTTTTAGGTAGCGAATGTGATTTTTTGCGCATAAAGAAGGTGCTCCTTATTGAAACAAGGCCTTTCAACCCATTTACACCTAAAAAAATGCAGCAGAATCCAAGGAATACGTAATATTCTGAAATATAGCTACAAATAAAAGTGCTCCGAATTTCAATTTTTAGTAGGGCTAGGGCATCTCCTCATCAAGCAGACTTTGACAATACTACTTTCAACTCTCTCCCTTAAACTTAAACTGAGATAATGGGATGGCAATTTTGGTTACGTTAGAAAAACCCCTTTTTTGGAATTTAAAAAAGTCGAAGTTATGAATCGAAATCAAAGTGTTAGAAGGGGAATCGATTTGTTTTGCCATGGCAAATTAATAAAAAAAATATAACATCACTCTCCTTGCAACCGCAAGAAAGTTATAAGGAACGAAACTTTGAAAATACCAATACCCCCCCACATGTTCACGGAGGGTCACTTTTCCACTTTTTTTAAGGTAACGAATGTGACTTTTTGCGCATCAAGAAGTTGCTCCTTATTGAAACAATGCCTTTCAACCCATTTTCACCTAAAAAAATGCAGCAGAATCCAAGGAATACGTAATATTCTGAAATATAGCTACAAATAAAAGTGCTCCGATTTTCAATTTTTAGTAGGGCTAGGGCATCTCCTCATCAAGCAGACTTTGACAATACTACTTTCAACTCTCTCCCTTAAACTTAAACTGAGATAATGGGATGGCAATTTTGGTTACGTTAGAAAAACCCCTTTTTTGGAATTTAAAAAAGTCGAAGTTATGAATCGAAATCAAAGTGTTAGAAGGAGAATCGATTTGTTTTTCCATGAACAATTAATAAAAAAATATAACATCACTCTCCTTGCAACCGCAAGAAAGTTATAAGGAACGAAACTTTGAAAATACCAATACCCCCCCACATGTTCACGGAGGGTCAATTTTCCACTTTTTTTAAGGTAGCGAATGTGACTTTTTGCGCATCAAGAAGTTGCTCCTTATTGAAAAAAGGCCTTTCAACCCATTTTCACCTAATTAAATGCAGCAGAATCCAAGGAATACGTAATATTCTGAAATATAGCTACAAATAAAAGTGCTCCGAATTTCAATTTTTAGTAGGGCTAGGGCATCTCCTCATCAAGCAGACTTTGACAATACTACTTTCAACTCTCTCCCTTAAACTTAAACTGAGATAATAAGATGGCAATTTTGGTTATGTTAGAAAAAACCCTTTTTTGGAATTTAAAAAAGTCGAAGTTATGAATCGAAATCAAAGTGTTAGAAGGGGAATCGATTTGTTTTGCCATGGCAAATTAATAAAAAAAATATAACATCACTCTCCTTGCAACCGCAAGAAAGTTATAAGGAACGAAACTTTGAAAATACCAATACCCCCCCACATGTTCACGGAGGGTCACTTTTCCACTTTTTTTAAGGTAACGAATGTGACTTTTTGCGCATCAAGAAGTTGCTCCTTATTGAAACAAGGCCTTTCAACCCATTTTCACCTAATTAAATGCAGCAGAATCCAAGGAATACGTAATATTCTGAAATATAGCTACAAATAAAAGTGCTCCGAATTTCAATTTTTAGTAGGGCTAGGGCATCTCCTCATCAAGCAGACTTTGACAATACTACTTTCAACTCTCTCCCTTAAACTTAAACTGAGATAATGGGCTGGCAATTTCGGTTACGTTAGAAAAACCCCTTTTTTGGAATTTTAAAAAGGCGAAGTTATGAATCGAAATCAAAGTTTTAGGAGCGGAATCGATTTGTTCTGCCATAACAAATTCAAAAGAAAATATAACATTACTCTCCTTGCAACCGCAAGAAAGTTATAAGGATCAAAACTTTGAAAATACCAATACCCCCCCACATGTTCACGGAGGGTCCTTTTTCCACATTTTTTTAGGTAGCGAATGTGATTTTTTGCGCATCAAGAAGGTGCTTCTTATTGAAACAAGGCCTTTCAACCCATTTACACCTAAAAAAATGCAGCAGAATCCAAGGAATACGTAATATTCTGAAATATAGCTACAAATAAAAGTGCTCCGAATTTCAATTTTTAGTAGGGCTAGGGCATCTCCTCATCAAGCAGACTTTGACAATACTACTTTCAACTCTCTCCCTTAAACTTAAACTGAGATAATGGGATGGCAATTTTGGTTACGTTAGAAAAACCCCTTTTTTGGAATTTAAAAAAGTCGCAGTTATGAATCGAAATCAAAGTGTTAGAAGGGGAATCGATTTGTTTTGCCATGGCAAATTAATAAAAAAAATATAACATCACTCTCCTTGCAACCGCAAGAAAGTTATAAGGAACGAAACTTTGAAAATACCAATACCCCCCCACATTTTCACGGAGGGTCACTTTTCCACTTTTTTTAAGGTAACGAATGTGACTTTTTGCGCATCAAGAAGTTGCTCCTTATTGAAACAATGCCTTTCAACCCATTTTCACCTAAAAAAATGCAGCAGAATCCAAGGAATACGTAATATTCTGAAATATAGCTACAAATAAAAGTGCTCCGATTTTCAATTTTTAGTAGGGCTAGGGCATCTCCTCATCAAGCAGACTTTGACAATACTACTTTCAACTCTCTCCCTTAAACTTAAACTGAGATAATGGGATGGCAATTTTGGTTACGTTAGAAAAACCCCTTTTTTGGAATTTAAAAAAGTCGAAGTTATGAATCGAAATCAAAGTGTTAGAAGGGGAATCGATTTGTTTTGCCATGGCAAATTAATAAAAAAATATAACATCACTCTCCTTGCAACCGCAAGAAAGTTATAAGGAACGAAACTTTGAAAATACCAATACCCCCCCACATGTTCACGGAGGGTCACTTTTCCACTTTTTTTAAGGTAGCGAATGTGACTTTTTGCGCATCAAGAAGTTGCTCCTTATTGAAACAAGGCCTTTCAACCCATTTTCACCTAATTAAATGCAGCAGAATCCAAGGAATACGTAATATTCTGAAATATAGCTACAAATAAAAGTGCTCCGAATTTCAATTTTTAGTAGGGCTAGGGCATCTCCTCGTCAAGCAGACTTTGACAATACAACTATCAACTCTCTCCCTTAAACATAAACTGAGATAATGGGATGGCAATTTTGGTTACGTTAGAAAAACCCCTTTTTTGGAATTTAAAAAAGTCGAAGTTATGAATCGAAATCAAAGTGTTAGAAGTGGAATCGATTTGTTTTGCCATGACAAATTAATAAAAAAATATAACATCACTCTCCTTGCAACCGCAAGAAAGTTATAAGGAACGAAACTTTGAAAATACCAATACCCCCCCACATGTTCACGGAGGGTCACTTTTCCACTTTTTTTAATGTAGCGAATGTGACTTTTTGCGCATCAAGAAGTTGCTCCTTATTGAAACAAGGCCTTTCAACCCATTTTCACCTAATTAAATGCAGCAGAATCCAAGGAATACGTAATATTCTGAAATGTAGCTACAAATAAAAGTGCTCCGAATTTCAATTTTTAGTAGGGCTAGGGCATCTCCTCGTCAAGCAGACTTTGACAATACAACTATCAACTCTCTCCCTTAAACTTAAACTGAGATAATGGGATGGCAATTTTGGTTACGTTAGAAAAACCCCTTTTTTGGAATTTAAAAAAGTCGAAGTTATGAATCGAAATCAAAGTGTTAGAAGGGGAATCGATTTGTTTTGCCATGGCAAATTAATAAAAAAAATATAACATCACTCTCCTTGCAACCGCAAGAAAGTTATAAGGAACGAAACTTTGAAAATACCAATACCCCCCCACATGTGCACGGAGGGTCACTTTTCCACTTTTTTTAAGGTAACGAATGTGACTTTTTGCGCATCAAGAAGTTGCTCCTTATTGAAACAATGCCTTTCAACCCATTTTCACCTAAAAAAATGCAGCAGAATCCACGGAATACGTAATATTCTGAAATATAGCTACAAATAAAAGTGCTCCGATTTTCAATTTTTAGTAGGGCTAGGGCATCTCCTCATCAAGCAGACTTTGACAATACTACTTTCAACTCTCTCCCTTAAACTTAAACTGAGATAATGGGATGGCAATTTTGGTTACGTTAGAAAAACCCCTTTTTTGGAATTTAAAAAAGTCGAAGTTATGAATCGAAATCAAAGTGTTAGAAGGGGAATCGATTTGTTTTGCCATGGCAAATTAATAAAAAAATATAACATCACTCTCCTTGCAACCGCAAGAAAGTTATAAGGAACGAAACTTTGAAAATACCAATACCCCCCCACATGTTCACGGAGGGTCACTTTTCCACTTTTTTTAAGGTAGCGAATGTGACTTTTTGCGCATCAAGAAGTTGCTCCTTATTGAAACAAGGCCTTTCAACCCATTTTCACCTAATTAAATGCAGCAGAATCCAAGGAATACGTAATATTCTGAAATATAGCTACAAATAAAAGTGCTCCGAATTTCAATTTTTAGTAGGGCTAGGGCATCTCCTCGTCAAGCAGACTTTGACAATACAACTATCAACTCTCTCCCTTAAACATAAACTGAGATAATGGGATGGCAATTTTGGTTACGTTAGAAAAACCCCTTTTTTGGAATTTAAAAAAGTCGAAGTTATGAATCGAAATCAAAGTGTTAGAAGTGGAATCGATTTGTTTTGCCATGACAAATTAATAAAAAAATATAACATCACTCTCCTTGCAACCGCAAGAAAGTTATAAGGAACGAAACTTTGAAAATACCAATACCCCCCCACATGTTCACGGAGGGTCACTTTTCCACTTTTTTTAAGGTAGCGAATGTGACTTTTTGCGCATCAAGAAGTTGCTCCTTATTGAAACAAGGCCTTTCAACCCATTTTCACCTAATTAAATGCAGCAGAATCCAAGGAATACGTAATATTCTGAAATGTAGCTACAAATAAAAGTGCTCCGAATTTCAATTTTTAGTAGGGCTAGGGCATCTCCTCGTCAAGCAGGCTTTGACAATACAACTATCAACTCTCTCCCTTAAACTTAAACTGAGATAATGGGATGGCAATTTTGGTTACGTTAGAAAAACCCCTTTTTTGGAATTTAAAAAAGTCGAAGTTATGAATCGAAATCAAAGTGTTAGAAGGGGAATCGATTTGTTTTGCCATGGCAAATTAATAAAAAAAATATAACATCACTCTCCTTGCAACCGCAAGAAAGTTATAAGGAACGAAACTTTGAAAATACCAATACCCCCCCACATGTGCACGGAGGGTCACTTTTCCACTTTTTTTAAGGTAACGAATGTGACTTTTTGCGCATCAAGAAGTTGCTCCTTATTGAAACAATGCCTTTCAACCCATTTTCACCTAAAAAAATGCAGCAGAATCCAAGGAATACGTAATATTCTGAAATATAGCTACAAATAAAAGTGCTCCGATTTTCAATTTTTAGTAGGGCTAGGGCATCTCCTCATCAAGCAGACTTTGACAATACTACTTTCAACTCTCTCCCTTAAACTTAAACTGAGATAATGGGATGGCAATTTTGGTTACGTTAGAAAAACCCCTTTTTTGGAATTTAAAAAAGTCGAAGTTATGAATCGAAATCAAAGTGTTAGAAGGGGAATCGATTTGTTTTTCCATGACAAATTAATAAAAAAATATAACATCACTCTCCTTGCAACCGCAAGAAAGTTATAAGGAACGAAACTTTGAAAATACCAATACCCCCCCACATGTTCACGGAGGGTCAATTTTCCACTTTTTTTAAGGTAGCGAATGTGACTTTTTGCGCATCAAGAAGTTGCTCCTTATTGAAACAAGGCCTTTCAACCCATTTTCACCTAATTAAATGCAGCAGAATCCAAGGAATACGTAATATTCTGAAATATAGCTACAAATAAAAGTGCTCCGAATTTCAATTTTTAGTAGGGCTAGGGCATCTCCTCATCAAGCAGACTTTGACAATACTACTTTCAACTCTCTCCCTTAAACTTAAACTGAGATAATAAGATGGCAATTTTGGTTATGTTAGAAAAACCCCTTTTTTGGAATTTAAAAAAGTCGAAGTTATGAATCGAAATCAAAGTGTTAGAAGGGGAATCGATTTGTTTTGCCATGGCAAATTAATAAAAAAAATATAACATCACTCTCCTTGCAACCGCAAGAAAGTTATAAGGAACGAAACTTTGAAAATACCAATACCCCCCCACATGTTCACGGAGGGTCACTTTTCCACTTTTTTTAAGGTAACGAATGTGACTTTTTGCGCATCAAGAAGTTGCTCCTTATTGAAACAATGCCTTTCAACCCATTTTCACTTAAAAAAATGCAGCAGAATCCAAGGAATACGTAATATTCTGAAATATAGCTACAAATAAAAGTGCTCCGAATTTCAATTTTTAGTAGGGCTAGGGCATCTCCTCATCAAGCAGACTTTGACAATACTACTTTCAACTCTCTCCCTTAAACTTAAACTGAGATAATGGGCTGGCAATTTCGGTTACGTTAGAAAAACCCCTTTTTTGGAATTTTAAAAAGGCGAAGTTATGAATCGAAATCAAAATTTTAGGAGCGGAATCGATTTGTTCTGCCATAACAAATTCAAAAGAAAATATAACATTACTCTCCTTGCAACCGCAAGAAAGTTATAAGGATCAAAACTTTGAAAATACCAATACCCCCCCACATGTTCACGGAGGGTCCTTTTTCCACATTTTTTTAGGTAGCGAATGTGATTTTTTGCGCATAAAGAAGGTGCTCCTTATTGAAACAAGGCCTTTCAACCCATTTACACCTAAAAAAATGCAGCAGAATCCAAGGAATACGTAATATTCTGAAATATAGCTACAAATAAAAGTGCTCCGAATTTCAATTTTTAGTAGGGCTAGGGCATCTCCTCATCAAGCAGACTTTGACAATACTACTTTCAACTCTCTCCCTTAAACTTAAACTGAGATAATGGGATGGCAATTTTGGTTACGTTAGAAAAACCCCTTTTTTGGAATTTAAAAAAGTCGAAGTTATGAATCGAAATCAAAGTGTTAGAAGGGGAATCGATTTGTTTTGCCATGGCAAATTAATAAAAAAAATATAACATCACTCTCCTTGCAACCGCAAGAAAATTATAAGGAACGAAACTTTGAAAATACCAATACCCCCCCACATGTTCACGGAGGGTCACTTTTCCACTTTTTTTAAGGTAACGAATGTGACTTTTTGCGCATCAAGAAGTTGCTCCTTATTGAAACAATGCCTTTCAACCCATTTTCACCTAAAAAAATGCAGCAGAATCCAAGGAATACGTAATATTCTGAAATATAGCTACAAATAAAAGTGCTCCGATTTTCAATTTTTAGTAGGGCTAGGGCATCTCCTCATCAAGCAGACTTTGACAATACTACTTTCAACTCTCTCCCTTAAACTTAAACTGAGATAATGGGATGGCAATTTTGGTTACGTTAGAAAAACCCCTTTTTTGGAATTTAAAAAAGTCGAAGTTATGAATCGAAATCAAAGTGTTAGAAGGGGAATCGATTTGTTTTTCCATGACAAATTAATAAAAAAAATATAACATCACTCTCCTTGCAACCGCAAGAAAATTATAAGGAACGAAACTTTGAAAATACCAATACCCCCCCACATGTTCACGGAGGGTCACTTTTCCACTTTTTTTAAGGTAACGAATGTGACTTTTTGCGCATCAAGAAGTTGCTCCTTATTGAAACAATGCCTTTCAACCCATTTTCACCTAAAAAAATGCAGCAGAATCCAAGGAATACGTAATATTCTGAAATATAGCTACAAATAAAAGTGCTCCGATTTTCAATTTTTAGTAGGGCTAGGGCATCTCCTCATCAAGCAGACTTTGACAATACTACTTTCAACTCTCTCCCTTAAACTTAAACTGAGATAATGGGATGGCAATTTTGGTTACGTTAGAAAAACCCCTTTTTTGGAATTTAAAAAAGTCGAAGTTATGAATCGAAATCAAAGTGTTAGAAGGGGAATCGATTTGTTTTTCCATGACAAATTAATAAAAAAATATAACATCACTCTCCTTGCAACCGCAAGAAAGTTATAAGGAACGAAACTTTGAAAATACCAATACCCCCCCACATGTTCACGGAGGGTCACTTTTCCACTTTTTTTAAGGTAACGAATGTGACTTTTTGCGCATCAAGAAGTTGCTCCTTATTGAAACAATGCCTTTCAACCCATTTTCACTTAAAAAAATGCAGCAGAATCCAAGGAATACGTAATATTCTGAAATATAGCTACAAATAAAAGTGCTCCGAATTTCAATTTTTAGTAGGGCTAGGGCATCTCCTCATCAAGCAGACTTTGACAATACTACTTTCAACTCTCTCCCTTAAACTTAAACTGAGATAATGGGCTGGCAATTTCGGTTACGTTAGAAAAACCCCTTTTTTGGAATTTTAAAAAGGCGAAGTTATGAATCGAAATCAAAGTTTTAGGAGCGGAATCGATTTGTTCTGCCATAACAAATTCAAAAGATAATATAACATTACTCTCCTTGCAACCGCAAGAAAGTTATAAGGATCAAAACTTTGAAAATACCAATACCCCCCCACATGTTCACGGAGGGTCCTTTTTCCACATTTTTTTAGGTAGCGAATGTGATTTTTTGCGCATCAAGAAGGTGCTCCTTATTGAAACAAGGCCTTTCAACCCATTTACACCTAAAAAAATGCAGCAGAATCCAAGGAATACGTAATATTCTGAAATATAGCTACAAATGAAAGTGCTCCGAATTTCAATTTTTAGTAGGGCTAGGGCATCTCCTCATCAAGCAGACTTTGACAATACTACTTTCAACTCTCTCCCTTAAACTTAAACTGAGATAATGGGCTGGCAATTTCGGTTACGTTAGAAAAACCCCTTTTTTGGAATTTTAAAAAGGCGAAGTTATGAATCGAAATCAAAGTATTAGGAGCGGAATCGATTTGTTCTGCCATAACAAATTCAAAAGAAAATATAACATTACTCTCCTTGCAACCGCAAGAAAGTTATAAGGATCAAAACTTTGAAAATACCAATACCCCCCCACATGTTCACGGAGGGTCCTTTTTCCACATTTTTTTAGGTAGCGAATGTGATTTTTTGCGCATCAAGAAGGTGCTCCTTATTGAAACAAGGCCTTTCAACCCATTTACACCTAAAAAAATGCAGCAGAATCCAAGGAATACGTAATATTCTGAAATATAGCTACAAATAAAAGTGCTCCGAATTTCAATTTTTAGTAGGGCTAGGGCATCTCCTCATCAAGCAGACTTTGACAATACTACTTTCAACTCTCTCCCTTAAACTTAAACTGAGATAATGGGATGGCAATTTTGGTTACTTTAGAAAAACCCCTTTTTTGGAATTTAAAAAAGTCGAAGTTATGAATCGAAATCAAAGTGTTAGAAGGGGAATCGATTTGTTTTGCCATGGCAAATTAATAAAAAAAATATAACATCACTCTCCTTGCAACCGCAAGAAAGTTATAAGGAACGAAACTTTGAAAATACCAATACCCCCCCACATGTGCACGGAGGGTCACTTTTCCACTTTTTTTAAGGTAACGAATGTGACTTTTTGCGCATCAAGAAGTTGCTCCTTATTGAAACAATGCCTTTCAACCCATTTTCACCTAAAAAAATGCAGCAGAATCCAAGGAATACGTAATATTCTGAAATATAGCTACAAATAAAAGTGCTCCGATTTTCAATTTTTAGTAGGGCTAGGGCATCTCCTCATCAAGCAGACTTTGACAATACTACTTTCAACTCTCTCCCTTAAACTTAAACTGAGATAATGGGATGGCAATTTTGGTTACGTTAGAAAAACCCCTTTTTTGGAATTTAAAAAAGTCGAAGTTATGAATCGAAATCAAAGTGTTAGAAGGGGAATCGATTTGTTTTTCCATGACAAATTAATAAAAAAATATAACATCACTCTCCTTGCAACCGCAAGAAAGTTATAAGGAACGAAACTTTGAAAATACCAATACCCCCCCACATGTTCACGGAGGGTCACTTTTCCACTTTTTTTAAGGTAACGAATGTGACTTTTTGCGCATCAAGAAGTTGCTCCTTATTGAAACAATGCCTTTCAACCCATTTTCACTTAAAAAAATGCAGCAGAATCCAAGGAATACGTAATATTCTGAAATATAGCTACAAATAAAAGTGCTCCGAATTTCAATTTTTAGTAGGGCTAGGGCATCTCCTCATCAAGCAGACTTTGACAATACTACTTTCAACTCTCTCCCTTAAACTTAAACTGAGATAATGGGCTGGCAATTTCGGTTACGTTAGAAAAACCCCTTTTTTGGAATTTTAAAAAGGCGAAGTTATGAATCGAAATCAAAGTTTTAGGAGCGGAATCGATTTGTTCTGCCATAACAAATTCAAAAGATAATATAACATTACTCTCCTTGCAACCGCAAGAAAGTTATAAGGATCAAAACTTTGAAAATACCAATACCCCCCCACATGTTCACGGAGGGTCCTTTTTCCACATTTTTTTAGGTAGCGAATGTGATTTTTTGCGCATCAAGAAGGTGCTCCTTATTGAAACAAGGCCTTTCAACCCATTTACACCTAAAAAAATGCAGCAGAATCCAAGGAATACGTAATATTCTGAAATATAGCTACAAATGAAAGTGCTCCGAATTTCAATTTTTAGTAGGGCTAGGGCATCTCCTCATCAAGCAGACTTTGACAATACTACTTTCAACTCTCTCCCTTAAACTTAAACTGAGATAATGGGCTGGCAATTTCGGTTACGTTAGAAAAACCCCTTTTTTGGAATTTTAAAAAGGCGAAGTTATGAATCGAAATCAAAGTATTAGGAGCGGAATCGATTTGTTCTGCCATAACAAATTCAAAAGAAAATATAACATTACTCTCCTTGCAACCGCAAGAAAGTTATAAGGATCAAAACTTTGAAAATACCAATACCCCCCCACATGTTCACGGAGGGTCCTTTTTCCACATTTTTTTAGGTAGCGAATGTGATTTTTTGCGCATCAAGAAGGTGCTCCTTATTGAAACAAGGCCTTTCAACCCATTTACACCTAAAAAAATGCAGCAGAATCCAAGGAATACGTAATATTCTGAAATATAGCTACAAATAAAAGTGCTCCGAATTTCAATTTTTAGTAGGGCTAGGGCATCTCCTCATCAAGCAGACTTTGACAATACTACTTTCAACTCTCTCCCTTAAACTTAAACTGAGATAATGGGATGGCAATTTTGGTTACTTTAGAAAAACCCCTTTTTTGGAATTTAAAAAAGTCGAAGTTATGAATCGAAATCAAAGTGTTAGAAGGGGAATCGATTTGTTTTGCCATGGCAAATTAATAAAAAAAATATAACATCACTCTCCTTGCAACCGCAAGAAAGTTATAAGGAACGAAACTTTGAAAATACCAATACCCCCCCACATGTGCACGGAGGGTCACTTTTCCACTTTTTTTAAGGTAACGAATGTGACTTTTTGCGCATCAAGAAGTTGCTCCTTATTGAAACAATGCCTTTCAACCCATTTTCACCTAAAAAAATGCAGCAGAATCCAAGGAATACGTAATATTCTGAAATATAGCTACAAATAAAAGTGCTCCGATTTTCAATTTTTAGTAGGGCTAGGGCATCTCCTCATCAAGCAGACTTTGACAATACTACTTTCAACTCTCTCCCTTAAACTTAAACTGAGATAATGGGATGGCAATTTTGGTTACGTTAGAAAAACCCCTTTTTTGGAATTTAAAAAAGTTGAAGTTATGAATCGAAATCAAAGTGTTAGAAGGGGAATCGATTTGTTTTTCCATGACAAATTAATAAAAAAATATAACATCACTCTCCTTGCAACCGCAAGAAAGTTATAAGGAACGAAACTTTGAAAATACCAATACCCCCCCACATGTTCACGGAGGGTCAATTTTCCACTTTTTTTAAGGTAGCGAATGTGACTTTTTGCGCATCAAGAAGTTGCTCCTTATTGAAACAAGGCCTTTCAACCCATTTTCACCTAATTAAATGCAGCAGAATCCAAGGAATACGTAATATTCTGAAATATAGCTACAAATAAAAGTGCTCCGAATTTCAATTTTTAGTAGGGCTAGGGCATCTCCTCATCAAGCAGACTTTGACAATACTACTTTCAACTCTCTCCCTTAAACTTAAACTGAGATAATAAGATGGCAATTTTGGTTATGTTAGAAAAACCCCTTTTTTGGAATTTAAAAAAGTCGAAGTTATGAATCGAAATCAAAGTGTTAGAAGGGGAATCGATTTGTTTTGCCATGGCAAATTAATAAAAAAAATATAACATCACTCTCCTTGCAACCGCAAGAAAGTTATAAGGAACGAAACTTTGAAAATACCAATACCCCCCCACATGTTCACGGAGGGTCACTTTTCCACTTTTTTTAAGGTAACGAATGTGACTTTTTGCGCATCAAGAAGTTGCTCCTTATTGAAACAATGCCTTTCAACCCATTTTCACTTAAAAAAATGCAGCAGAATCCAAGGAATACGTAATATTCTGAAATATAGCTACAAATAAAAGTGCTCCGAATTTCAATTTTTAGTAGGGCTAGGGCATCTCCTCATCAAGCAGACTTTGACAATACTACTTTCAACTCTCTCCCTTAAACTTAAACTGAGATAATGGGCTGGCAATTTCGGTTACGTTAGAAAAACCCCTTTTTTGGAATTTTAAAAAGGCGAAGTTATGAATCGAAATCAAAATTTTAGGAGCGGAATCGATTTGTTCTGCCATAACAAATTCAAAAGAAAATATAACATTACTCTCCTTGCAACCGCAAGAAAGTTATAAGGATCAAAACTTTGAAAATACCAATACCCCCCCACATGTTCACGGAGGGTCCTTTTTCCACATTTTTTTAGGTAGCGAATGTGATTTTTTGCGCATAAAGAAGGTGCTCCTTATTGAAACAAGGCCTTTCAACCCATTTACACCTAAAAAAATGCAGCAGAATCCAAGGAATACGTAATATTCTGAAATATAGCTACAAATAAAAGTGCTCCGAATTTCAATTTTTAGTAGGGCTAGGGCATCTCCTCATCAAGCAGACTTTGACAATACTACTTTCAACTCTCTCCCTTAAACTTAAACTGAGATAATGGGATGGCAATTTTGGTTACGTTAGAAAAACCCCTTTTTTGGAATTTAAAAAAGTCGAAGTTATGAATCGAAATCAAAGTGTTAGAAGGGGAATCGATTTGTTTTGCCATGGCAAATTAATAAAAAAAATATAACATCACTCTCCTTGCAACCGCAAGAAAATTATAAGGAACGAAACTTTGAAAATACCAATACCCCCCCACATGTTCACGGAGGGTCACTTTTCCACTTTTTTTAAGGTAACGAATGTGACTTTTTGCGCATCAAGAAGTTGCTCCTTATTGAAACAATGCCTTTCAACCCATTTTCACCTAAAAAAATGCAGCAGAATCCAAGGAATACGTAATATTCTGAAATATAGCTACAAATAAAAGTGCTCCGATTTTCAATTTTTAGTAGGGCTAGGGCATCTCCTCATCAAGCAGACTTTGACAATACTACTTTCAACTCTCTCCCTTAAACTTAAACTGAGATAATGGGATGGCAATTTTGGTTACGTTAGAAAAACCCCTTTTTTGGAATTTAAAAAAGTCGAAGTTATGAATCGAAATCAAAGTGTTAGAAGGGGAATCGATTTGTTTTTCCATGACAAATTAATAAAAAAATATAACATCACTCTCCTTGCAACCGCAAGAAAGTTATAAGGAACGAAACTTTGAAAATACCAATACCCCCCCACATGTTCACGGAGGGTCACTTTTCCACTTTTTTTAAGGTAGCGAATGTGACTTTTTGCGCATCAAGAAGTTGCTCCTTATTGAAACAAGGCCTTTCAACCCATTTTCACCTAATTAAATGCAGCAGAATCCAAGGAATACGTAATATTCTGAAATATAGCTACAAATAAAAGTGCTCCGAATTTCAATTTTTAGTAGGGCTAGGGCATCTCCTCATCAAGCAGACTTTGACAATACTACTTTCAACTCTCTCCCTTAAACTTAAACTGAGATAATGGGATGGCAATTTTGGTTACGTTAGAAAATCCCCTTTTTTGGAATTTAAAAAAGTCGAAGTTATGAATCGAAATCAAAGTGTTAGAAGGGGAATCGATTTGTTTTGCCATGGCAAATTAATAAAAAAAATATAACATCACTCTCCTTGCAACCGCAAGAAAGTTATAAGGAACGAAACTTTGAAAATACCAATACCCCCCCACATGTTCACGGAGGGTCACTTTTCCACTTTTTTTAAGGTAACGAATGTGACTTTTTGCGCATCAAGAAGTTGCTCCTTATTGAAACAAGGCCTTTCAACCCATTTTCACCTAATTAAATGCAGCAGAATCCAAGGAATACGTAATATTCTGAAATATAGCTACAAATAAAAGTGCTCCGAATTTCAATTTTTAGTAGGGCTAGGGCATCTCCTCATCAAGCAGACTTTGACAATACTACTTTCAACTCTCTCCCTTAAACTTAAACTGAGATAATGGGACGGCAATTTTGGTTACGTTAGAAAAACCCCTTTTTTGGAATTTAAAAAAGTCGAAGTTATGAATCGAAATCAAAGTGTTAGAAGGGGAATCGATTTGTTTTGCCATGGCAAATTAATAAAAAAAATATAACATCACTCTCCTTGCAACCGCAAGAAAGTTATAAGGAACGAAACTTTGAAAATACCAATACCCCCCCACATGTTCACGGAGAGTCACTTTTCCACTTTTTTTAAGGTAACGAATGTGACTTTTTGCGCATCAAGAAGTTGCTCCTTATTGAAACAATGCCTTTCAACCCATTTTCACTTAAAAAAATGCAGCAGAATCCAAGGAATACGTAATATTCTGAAATATAGCTACAAATAAAAGTGCTCCGAATTTCAATTTTTAGTAGGGCTAGGGCATCTCCTCATCAAGCAGACTTTGACAATACTACTTTCAACTCTCTCCCTTAAACTTAAACTGAGATAATGGGCTGGCAATTTCGGTTACGTTAGAAAAACCCCTTTTTTGGAATTTTAAAAAGGCGAAGTTATGAATCGAAATCAAAGTTTTAGGAGCGGAATCGATTTGTTCTGCCATAACAAATTCAAAAGAAAATATAACATTACTCTCCTTGCAACCGCAAGAAAGTTATAAGGATCAAAACTTTGAAAATACCAATACCCCCCCACATGTTCACGGAGGGTCCTTTTTCCACATTTTTTTAGGTAGCGAATGTGATTTTTTGCGCATCAAGAAGGTGCTCCTTATTGAAACAAGGCCTTTCAACCCATTTACACCTAAAAAAATGCAGCAGAATCCAAGGAATACGTAATATTCTGAAATATAGCTACAAATAAAAGTGCTCCGAATTTCAATTTTTAGTAGGGCTAGGGCATCTCCTCATCAAGCAGACTTTGATAATACTACTTTCAACTCTCTCCCTTAAACTTAAACTGAGATAATAAGATGGCAATTTTGGTTATGTTAGAAAAACCCCTTTTTTGGAATTTAAAAAAGTCGAAGTTATGAATCGAAATCAAAGTGTTAGAAGGGGAATCGATTTGTTTTGCCATGGCAAATTAATAAAAAAAATATAACATCACTCTCCTTGCAACCGCAAGAAAGTTATAAGGAACGAAACTTTGAAAATACCAATACCCCCCCACATGTTCACGGAGGGTCACTTTTCCACTTTTTTTAAGGTAACGAATGTGACTTTTTGCGCATCAAGAAGTTGCTCCTTATTGAAACAAGGCCTTTCAACCCATTTTCACCTAATTAAATGCAGCAGAATCCAAGGAATACGTAATATTCTGAAATATAGCTACAAATAAAAGTGCTCCGAATTTCAATTTTTAGTAGGGCTAGGGCATCTCCTCATCAAGCAGACTTTGACAATACTACTTTCAACTCTCTCCCTTAAACTTAAACTGAGATAATAAGATGGCAATTTTGGTTACGTTAGAAAAACCCCTTTTTTGGAATTTAAAAAAGTCGAAGTTATGAATCGAAATCAAAGTGTTAGAAGGGGAATCGATTTGTTTTGCCATGGCAAATTAATAAAAAAAATATAACATCACTCTCCTTGCAACCGCAAGAAAGTTATAAGGATCAAAACTTTGAAAATACCAATACCCCCCCACATGTTCACGGAGGGTCCTTTTTCCACATTTTTTTAGGTAGCGAATGTGATTTTTTGCGCATCAAGAAGGTGCTCCTTATTGAAACAAGGCCTTTCAACCCATTTACACCTAAAAAAATGCAGCAGAATCCAAGGAATACGTAATATTCTGAAATATAGCTACAAATAAAAGTGCTCCGAATTTCAATTTTTAGTAGGGCTAGGGCATCTCCTCATCAAGCAGACTTTGACAATACTACTTTCAACTCTCTCCCTTAAACTTAAACTGAGATAATGGGATGGCAATTTTGGTTACGTTAGAAAAACCCCTTTTTTGGAATTTAAAAAAGTCGAAGTTATGAATCGAAATCAAAGTGTTAGAAGGGGAATCGATTTGTTTTGCCATGGCAAATTAATAAAAAAAATATAACATCACTCTCCTTGCAACCGCAAGAAAGTTATAAGGAACGAAACTTTGAAAATACCAATACCCCCCCACATGTGCACGGAGGGTCACTTTTCCACTTTTTTTAAGGTAACGAATGTGACTTTTTGCGCATCAAGAAGTTGCTCCTTATTGAAACAATGCCTTTCAACCCATTTTCACCTAAAAAAATGCAGCAGAATCCAAGGAATACGTAATATTCTGAAATATAGCTACAAATAAAAGTGCTCCGATTTTCAATTTTTAGTAGGGCTAGGGCATCTCCTCATCAAGCAGACTTTGACAATACTACTTTCAACTCTCTCCCTTAAACTTAAACTGAGATAATGGGATGGCAATTTTGGTTACGTTAGAAAAACCCCTTTTTTGGAATTTAAAAAAGTCGAAGTTATGAATCGAAATCAAAGTGTTAGAAGGGGAATCGATTTGTTTTTCCATGACAAATTAATAAAAAAATATAACATCACTCTCCTTGCAACCGCAAGAAAGTTATAAGGAACGAAACTTTGAAAATACCAATACCCCCCCACATGTTCACGGAGGGTCAATTTTCCACTTTTTTTAAGGTAGCGAATGTGACTTTTTGCGCATCAAGAAGTTGCTCCTTATTGAAACAAGGCCTTTCAACCCATTTTCACCTAATTAAATGCAGCAGAATCCAAGGAATACGTAATATTCTGAAATATAGCTACAAATAAAAGTGCTCCGAATTTCAATTTTTAGTAGGGCTAGGGCATCTCCTCATCAAGCAGACTTTGACAATACTACTTTCAACTCTCTCCCTTAAACTTAAACTGAGATAATAAGATGGCAATTTTGGTTATGTTAGAAAAACCCCTTTTTTGGAATTTAAAAAAGTCGAAGTTATGAATCGAAATCAAAGTGTTAGAAGGGGAATCGATTTGTTTTGCCATGGCAAATTAATAAAAAAAATATAACATCACTCTCCTTGCAACCGCAAGAAAGTTATAAGGAACGAAACTTTGAAAATACCAATACCCCCCCACATGTTCACGGAGGGTCACTTTTCCACTTTTTTTAAGGTAACGAATGTGACTTTTTGCGCATCAAGAAGTTGCTCCTTATTGAAACAATGCCTTTCAACCCATTTTCACTTAAAAAAATGCAGCAGAATCCAAGGAATACGTAATATTCTGAAATATAGCTACAAATAAAAGTGCTCCGAATTTCAATTTTTAGTAGGGCTAGGGCATCTCCTCATCAAGCAGACTTTGACAATACTACTTTCAACTCTCTCCCTTAAACTTAAACTGAGATAATGGGCTGGCAATTTCGGTTACGTTAGAAAAACCCCTTTTTTGGAATTTTAAAAAGGCGAAGTTATGAATCGAAATCAAAGTTTTAGGAGCGGAATCGATTTGTTCTGCCATAACAAATTCAAAAGAAAATATAACATTACTCTCCTTGCAACCGCAAGAAAGTTATAAGGATCAAAACTTTGAAAATACCAATACCCCCCCACATGTTCACGGAGGGTCCTTTTTCCACATTTTTTTAGGTAGCGAATGTGAATTTTTGCGCATCAAGAAGGTGCTCCTTATTGAAACAAGGCCTTTCAACCCATTTACACCTAAAAAAATGCAGCAGAATCCAAGGAATACGTAATATTCTGAAATATAGCTACAAATAAAAGTGCTCCGAATTTCAATTTTTAGTAGGGCTAGGGCATCTCCTCATCAAGCAGACTTTGACAATACTACTTTCAACTCTCTCCCTTAAACTTAAACTGAGATAATGGGATGGCAATTTTGGTTACGTTAGAAAAACCCCTTTTTTGGAATTTAAAAAAGTCGAAGTTATGAATCGAAATCAAAGTGTTAGAAGGGGAATCGATTTGTTTTGCCATGGCAAATTAATAAAAAAAATATAACATCACACTCCTTGCAACCGCAAGAAAGTTATAAGGATCAAAACTTTGAAAATACCAATACCCCCCCACATGTTCACGGAGGGTCCTTTTTCCACATTTTTTTAGGTAGCGAATGTGATTTTTTGCGCATCAAGAAGGTGCTCCTTATTGAAACAAGGCCTTTCAACCCATTTACACCTAAAAAAATGCAGCAGAATCCAAGGAATACGTAATATTCTGAAATATAGCTACAAATAAAAGTGCTCCGAATTTCAATTTTTAGTAGGGCTAGGGCATCTCCTCATCAAGCAGACTTTGACAATACTACTTTCAACTCTCTCCCTTAAACTTAAACTGAGATAATGGGATGGCAATTTTGGTTACGTTAGAAAAACCCCTTTTTTGGAATTTAAAAAAGTCGAAGTTATGAATCGAAATCAAAGTGTTAGAAGGGGAATCGATTTGTTTTGCCATGGCAAATTAATAAAAAAAATATAACATCACTCTCCTTGCAACCGCAAGAAAGTTATAAGGAACGAAACTTTGAAAATACCAATACCCCCCCACATGTGCACGGAGGGTCACTTTTCCACTTTTTTTAAGGTAACGAATGTGACTTTTTGCGCATCAAGAAGTTGCTCCTTATTGAAACAATGCCTTTCAACCCATTTTCACCTAAAAAAATGCAGCAGAATCCAAGGAATACGTAATATTCTGAAATATAGCTACAAATAAAAGTGCTCCGATTTTCAATTTTTAGTAGGGCTAGGGCATCTCCTCATCAAGCAGACTTTGACAATACTACTTTCAACTCTCTCCCTTAAACTTAAACTGAGATAATGGGATGGCAATTTTGGTTACGTTAGAAAAACCCCTTTTTTGGAATTTAAAAAAGTCGAAGTTATGAATCGAAATCAAAGTGTTAGAAGGGGAATCGATTTGTTTTTCCATGACAAATTAATAAAAAAATATAACATCACTCTCCTTGCAACCGCAAGAAAGTTATAAGGAACGAAACTTTGAAAATACCAATACCCCCCCACATGTTCACGGAGGGTCAATTTTCCACTTTTTTTAAGGTAGCGAATGTGACTTTTTGCGCATCAAGAAGTTGCTCCTTATTGAAACAAGGCCTTTCAACCCATTTTCACCTAATTAAATGCAGCAGAATCCAAGGAATACGTAATATTCTGAAATATAGCTACAAATAAAAGTGCTCCGAATTTCAATTTTTAGTAGGGCTAGGGCATCTCCTCATCAAGCAGACTTTGACAATACTACTTTCAACTCTCTCCCTTAAACTTAAACTGAGATAATAAGATGGCAATTTTGGTTATGTTAGAAAAACCCCTTTTTTGGAATTTAAAAAAGTCGAAGTTATGAATCGAAATCAAAGTGTTAGAAGGGGAATCGATTTGTTTTGCCATGGCAAATTAATAAAAAAAATATAACATCACTCTCCTTGCAACCGCAAGAAAGTTATAAGGAACGAAACTTTGAAAATACCAATACCCCCCCACATGTTCACGGAGGGTCACTTTTCCACTTTTTTTAAGGTAACGAATGTGACTTTTTGCGCATCAAGAAGTTGCTCCTTATTGAAACAATGCCTTTCAACCCATTTTCACTTAAAAAAATGCAGCAGAATCCAAGGAATACGTAATATTCTGAAATATAGCTACAAATAAAAGTGCTCCGAATTTCAATTTTTAGTAGGGCTAGGGCATCTCCTCATCAAGCAGACTTTGACAATACTACTTTCAACTCTCTCCCTTAAACTTAAACTGAGATAATGGGCTGGCAATTTCGGTTACGTTAGAAAAACCCCTTTTTTGGAATTTTAAAAAGGCGAAGTTATGAATCGAAATCAAAGTTTTAGGAGCGGAATCGATTTGTTCTGCCATAACAAATTCAAAAGAAAATATAACATTACTCTCCTTGCAACCGCAAGAAAGTTATAAGGATCAAAACTTTGAAAATACCAATACCCCCCCACATGTTCACGGAGGGTCCTTTTTCCACATTTTTTTAGGTAGCGAATGTGAATTTTTGCGCATCAAGAAGGTGCTCCTTATTGAAACAAGGCCTTTCAACCCATTTACACCTAAAAAAATGCAGCAGAATCCAAGGAATACGTAATATTCTGAAATATAGCTACAAATAAAAGTGCTCCGAATTTCAATTTTTAGTAGGGCTAGGGCATCTCCTCATCAAGCAGACTTTGACAATACTACTTTCAACTCTCTCCCTTAAACTTAAACTGAGATAATGGGATGGCAATTTTGGTTACGTTAGAAAAACCCCTTTTTTGGAATTTAAAAAAGTCGAAGTTATGAATCGAAATCAAAGTGTTAGAAGGGGAATCGATTTGTTTTGCCATGGCAAATTAATAAAAAAAATATAACATCACTCTCCTTGCAACCGCAAGAAAATTATAAGGAACGAAACTTTGAAAATACCAATACCCCCCCACATGTTCACGGAGGGTCACTTTTCCACTTTTTTTAAGGTAACGAATGTGACTTTTTGCGCATCAAGAAGTTGCTCCTTATTGAAACAATGCCTTTCAACCCATTTTCACCTAAAAAAATGCAGCAGAATCCAAGGAATACGTAATATTCTGAAATATAGCTACAAATAAAAGTGCTCCGATTTTCAATTTTTAGTAGGGCTAGGGCATCTCCTCATCAAGCAGACTTTGACAATACTACTTTCAACTCTCTCCCTTAAACTTAAACTGAGATAATGGGATGGCAATTTTGGTTACGTTAGAAAAACCCCTTTTTTGGAATTTAAAAAAGTCGAAGTTATGAATCGAAATCAAAGTGTTAGAAGGGGAATCGATTTGTTTTGCCATGGCAAATTAATAAAAAAAATATAACATCACTCTCCTTGCAACCGCAAGAAAGTTATAAGGATCAAAACTTTGAAAATACCAATACCCCCCCACATGTTCACGGAGGGTCCTTTTTCCACATTTTTTTAGGTAGCGAATGTGATTTTTTGCGCATCAAGAAGGTGCTCCTTATTGAAACAAGGCCTTTCAACCCATTTACACCTAAAAAAATGCAGCAGAATCCAAGGAATACGTAATATTCTGAAATATAGCTACAAGTAAAAGTGCTCCGAATTTCAATTTTTAGTAGGGCTAGGGCATCTCCTCATCAAGCAGACTTTGACAATACTACTTTCAACTCTCTCCCTTAAACTTAAACTGAGATAATGGGATGGCAATTTTGGTTACGTTAGAAAAACCCCTTTTTTGGAATTTAAAAAAGTCGAAGTTATGAATCGAAATCAAAGTGTTAGAAGGGGAATCGATTTGTTTTGCCATGGCAAATTAATAAAAAAAATATAACATCACTCTCCTTGCAACCGCAAGAAAGTTATAAGGAACGAAACTTTGAAAATACCAATACCCCCCCACATGTGCACGGAGGGTCACTTTTCCACTTTTTTTAAGGTAACGAATGTGACTTTTTGCGCATCAAGAAGTTGCTCCTTATTGAAACAATGCCTTTCAACCCATTTTCACCTAAAAAAATGCAGCAGAATCCAAGGAATACGTAATATTCTGAAATATAGCTACAAATAAAAGTGCTCCGATTTTCAATTTTTAGTAGGGCTAGGGCATCTCCTCATCAAGCAGACTTTGACAATACTACTTTCAACTCTCTCCCTTAAACTTAAACTGAGATAATGGGATGGCAATTTTGGTTACGTTAGAAAAACCCCTTTTTTGGAATTTAAAAAAGTCGAAGTTATGAATCGAAATCAAAGTGTTAGAAGGGGAATCGATTTGTTTTTCCATGACAAATTAATAAAAAAATATAACATCACTCTCCTTGCAACCGCAAGAAAGTTATAAGGAACGAAACTTTGAAAATACCAATACCCCCCCACATGTTCACGGAGGGTCAATTTTCCACTTTTTTTAAGGTAGCGAATGTGACTTTTTGCGCATCAAGAAGTTGCTCCTTATTGAAACAAGGCCTTTCAACCCATTTTCACCTAATTAAATGCAGCAGAATCCAAGGAATACGTAATATTCTGAAATATAGCTACAAATAAAAGTGCTCCGAATTTCAATTTTTAGTAGGGCTAGGGCATCTCCTCATCAAGCAGACTTTGACAATACTACTTTCAACTCTCTCCCTTAAACTTAAACTGAGATAATAAGATGGCAATTTTGGTTATGTTAGAAAAACCCCTTTTTTGGAATTTAAAAAAGTCGAAGTTATGAATCGAAATCAAAGTGTTAGAAGGGGAATCGATTTGTTTTGCCATGGCAAATTAATAAAAAAAATATAACATCACTCTCCTTGCAACCGCAAGAAAGTTATAAGGAACGAAACTTTGAAAATACCAATACCCCCCCACATGTTCACGGAGGGTCACTTTTCCACTTTTTTTAAGGTAACGAATGTGACTTTTTGCGCATCAAGAAGTTGCTCCTTATTGAAACAATGCCTTTCAACCCATTTTCACTTAAAAAAATGCAGCAGAATCCAAGGAATACGTAATATTCTGAAATATAGCTACAAATAAAAGTGCTCCGAATTTCAATTTTTAGTAGGGCTAGGGCATCTCCTCATCAAGCAGACTTTGACAATACTACTTTCAACTCTCTCCCTTAAACTTAAACTGAGATAATGGGATGGCAATTTTGGTTACGTTAGAAAAACCCCTTTTTTGGAATTTAAAAAAGTCGCAGTTATGAATCGAAATCAAAGTGTTAGAAGGGGAATCGATTTGTTTTGCCATGGCAAATTAATAAAAAAAATATAACATCACTCTCCTTGCAACCGCAAGAAAGTTATAAGGAACGAAACTTTGAAAATACCAATACCCCCCCACATTTTCACGGAGGGTCACTTTTCCACTTTTTTTAAGGTAACGAATGTGACTTTTTGCGCATCAAGAAGTTGCTCCTTATTGAAACAATGCCTTTCAACCCATTTTCACCTAAAAAAATGCAGCAGAATCCAAGGAATACGTAATATTCTGAAATATAGCTACAAATAAAAGTGCTCCGATTTTCAATTTTTAGTAGGGCTAGGGCATCTCCTCATCAAGCAGACTTTGACAATACTACTTTCAACTCTCTCCCTTAAACTTAAACTGAGATAATGGGATGGCAATTTTGGTTACGTTAGAAAAACCCCTTTTTTGGAATTTAAAAAAGTCGAAGTTATGAATCGAAATCAAAGTGTTAGAAGGGGAATCGATTTGTTTTGCCATGGCAAATTAATAAAAAAATATAACATCACTCTCCTTGCAACCGCAAGAAAGTTATAAGGAACGAAACTTTGAAAATACCAATACCCCCCCACATGTTCACGGAGGGTCACTTTTCCACTTTTTTTAAGGTAGCGAATGTGACTTTTTGCGCATCAAGAAGTTGCTCCTTATTGAAACAAGGCCTTTCAACCCATTTTCACCTAATTAAATGCAGCAGAATCCAAGGAATACGTAATATTCTGAAATATAGCTACAAATAAAAGTGCTCCGAATTTCAATTTTTAGTAGGGCTAGGGCATCTCCTCGTCAAGCAGACTTTGACAATACAACTATCAACTCTCTCCCTTAAACATAAACTGAGATAATGGGATGGCAATTTTGGTTACGTTAGAAAAACCCCTTTTTTGGAATTTAAAAAAGTCGAAGTTATGAATCGAAATCAAAGTGTTAGAAGTGGAATCGATTTGTTTTGCCATGACAAATTAATAAAAAAATATAACATCACTCTCCTTGCAACCGCAAGAAAGTTATAAGGAACGAAACTTTGAAAATACCAATACCCCCCCACATGTTCACGGAGGGTCACTTTTCCACTTTTTTTAATGTAGCGAATGTGACTTTTTGCGCATCAAGAAGTTGCTCCTTATTGAAACAAGGCCTTTCAACCCATTTTCACCTAATTAAATGCAGCAGAATCCAAGGAATACGTAATATTCTGAAATGTAGCTACAAATAAAAGTGCTCCGAATTTCAATTTTTAGTAGGGCTAGGGCATCTCCTCGTCAAGCAGACTTTGACAATACAACTATCAACTCTCTCCCTTAAACTTAAACTGAGATAATGGGATGGCAATTTTGGTTACGTTAGAAAAACCCCTTTTTTGGAATTTAAAAAAGTCGAAGTTATGAATCGAAATCAAAGTGTTAGAAGGGGAATCGATTTGTTTTGCCATGGCAAATTAATAAAAAAAATATAACATCACTCTCCTTGCAACCGCAAGAAAGTTATAAGGAACGAAACTTTGAAAATACCAATACCCCCCCACATGTGCACGGAGGGTCACTTTTCCACTTTTTTTAAGGTAACGAATGTGACTTTTTGCGCATCAAGAAGTTGCTCCTTATTGAAACAATGCCTTTCAACCCATTTTCACCTAAAAAAATGCAGCAGAATCCACGGAATACGTAATATTCTGAAATATAGCTACAAATAAAAGTGCTCCGATTTTCAATTTTTAGTAGGGCTAGGGCATCTCCTCATCAAGCAGACTTTGACAATACTACTTTCAACTCTCTCCCTTAAACTTAAACTGAGATAATGGGATGGCAATTTTGGTTACGTTAGAAAAACCCCTTTTTTGGAATTTAAAAAAGTCGAAGTTATGAATCGAAATCAAAGTGTTAGAAGGGGAATCGATTTGTTTTGCCATGGCAAATTAATAAAAAAATATAACATCACTCTCCTTGCAACCGCAAGAAAGTTATAAGGAACGAAACTTTGAAAATACCAATACCCCCCCACATGTTCACGGAGGGTCACTTTTCCACTTTTTTTAAGGTAGCGAATGTGACTTTTTGCGCATCAAGAAGTTGCTCCTTATTGAAACAAGGCCTTTCAACCCATTTTCACCTAATTAAATGCAGCAGAATCCAAGGAATACGTAATATTCTGAAATATAGCTACAAATAAAAGTGCTCCGAATTTCAATTTTTAGTAGGGCTAGGGCATCTCCTCGTCAAGCAGACTTTGACAATACAACTATCAACTCTCTCCCTTAAACATAAACTGAGATAATGGGATGGCAATTTTGGTTACGTTAGAAAAACCCCTTTTTTGGAATTTAAAAAAGTCGAAGTTATGAATCGAAATCAAAGTGTTAGAAGTGGAATCGATTTGTTTTGCCATGACAAATTAATAAAAAAATATAACATCACTCTCCTTGCAACCGCAAGAAAGTTATAAGGAACGAAACTTTGAAAATACCAATACCCCCCCACATGTTCACGGAGGGTCACTTTTCCACTTTTTTTAAGGTAGCGAATGTGACTTTTTGCGCATCAAGAAGTTGCTCCTTATTGAAACAAGGCCTTTCAACCCATTTTCACCTAATTAAATGCAGCAGAATCCAAGGAATACGTAATATTCTGAAATGTAGCTACAAATAAAAGTGCTCCGAATTTCAATTTTTAGTAGGGCTAGGGCATCTCCTCGTCAAGCAGGCTTTGACAATACAACTATCAACTCTCTCCCTTAAACTTAAACTGAGATAATGGGCTGGCAATTTCGGTTACGTTAGAA